>CM054140.1:30323848-30353848 GCA_028751875.1 Rapana venosa
ACAGGTCACCAATCACTTGCAGGAGATTTTCCTCTGAATGAACAGAAAGCAAAAAATATCCATTATCTGAGCTGTATCTCAGCAAACTTGGAATAGAGCTGAGAGTGCCTTTCAAAATCACAGAAAAAGCCCACTTCTCAGTTAAATAAGGTTTTCAAAATTGATAATAATTAGTGTTCCCTGATCTGGTATGGCTAAAAAGATTAGGATGACTCAAAGACGTTTACCAAAAATGACTGTAACGAAAACTGCAGAAGACTTGAACAAAAATGTTGCATGTATTATAAAAAAACCAACCAATTTTTTAAAATCTAAAAACATTTTGTCACTGCTACTTCCACCATTATGCTTGTTCTCTCATGCATGTCAGTATAAGTACACACTCACTTCTCTATACCAATTGTTGTCATTTCATCATTCACAGTGGAGAAATTACTGTTTATGATGTTTGTTGTTGATGTCCTCGTCTACACCTCTGAGGTTCACCAACAGTAAGATTTTGGTGCATACAACCATTTTCGCCCACCACGAATGTAGAGCCATTCCAACTTCCAGGATTGATGATTTTTAACATGCTATGAAAATTACTCGCATAGAAAAGTTCCCAAGCCAGCGGGTTTAAAACTCAAGAAATAACAGTCCACTATGGATACTGGTACCAGTTACCAATTTTTCTTTGATTTTTTTTTTTTTTTTTGGGGGGGGGGAACCAAGACTAGGGTTGAAACTGAAAAAAAAGAAGAAATCTCTGTGCAATGATTTTGTCCTCTTCTCTTGTCCCGACTCTCCCTCTCTCTTAATTCTCCTTCCCTCCTTCCCCCACCCCTCCTTGAGTCTCTTCTCTTCTCTCTCTTGCTTTTTTTCTCTCCTCATGATAGTATGTTCTTTCGAGCCAGAAGGCCCATAGAGCCGGAGCTTATCCGGGTTTCTGTAGCGTTAAGCGAACTGATGGTTTTTCACCACCCCTGTGACAGGACGCTAGTCTGTCGCCAGATACTTCCCCAGCAGAGCTGGTACCCACTTGTACACCTGGGTGGAGTGAGGAAAATAGGAGTAAAGTGTCTTTCCCAAGGGCACAACACCGAGCCGAGCGGGGACTCCTCATGATACCTCCATGTAAAAAAAAAAAGTTTCCTTTCTATGTCTTTGCTGATCACTGATTTGTGTGATGAGACATTAAACTAAATTCCATTAAAAAACCAAACAAAACCAAAAAACCAAACACAAAACTCCCTTCACCCTGACCAAACAGGCTTGAATCAAGAAGACACAGCCATGCTTCCTTTCCTGGATGTTATAGTTGACGAGATAAGTTAGAGGCAATATAAAAGACAAACTTACCATTCAGCGTTGTGGGATCCCCTGATGCTTCTTTCCTTTTGATTTCCCTGATGTACGCACCAATGAAATCATTTACACAGGCCTCATCATAATCTTGGACATGTTCAGCGTAAAGTTCTTTCAGAAAGTTGCCAATCATATCTCCCTTTTTGCTTATCCTTTCAAAAGCAAACAAGTCCCCAGGTAGAAATCGCAGGGCAGGAAGGAAATTTAATATAGCAGCCTTTCCACCTATATCCTTCATATTTTCTTGAAGCGCTGTGACATATTTCAAGAATACAGGGTCACCATGTTCATAGTGTTTTCCCCAAATGATCGAACAAATAATGTTAGCTATACTGTGGTGAATGGTACAGCTTGGGTTAAACGGCAGACCGTTTTCACTCTCTAACTCTTTCAGAAAATCCACAACCTCCTCCTTGATTTTCTCTGCCAGGATGTTTTTTCCCATACCCATCTCTCGCAGAATATCAAGCGTCACCTTGCGTTGTTCTTGCCATGTCTCGCCAGAAGACAGTGCAACACCTGCAAAGAAAACATATACACACAGTAATATCTTGTGGCTTTAGATTTGCCTTGCATGCTCTTAAGAAGCATACCATTGGGTTACAGAAGCTAAAGCTCTGACATGAGTTTCCTTGCAGATGTGCGTTGTCATTAACTGGTTTCTCACCAGTCTGACTGAGCATTTGAAACATTACAACTGCATGCCACATTTGTAAAATAAATAGGAATAATCTTTGTTTCTGCCAACAGGATAAAATATGCTGAACTCACAAGAGCTGAAATGCTTATGCTAATTCATAATGCAGTTAATACTTTGACTTGTTTTAATTTCTTCCTTAAGTCCCTGACAAATCTCTGGGATATGCTGCATTCTCTGGGTTATTGTGCCAAAACTTTCATGCAATGTGTCTTAAGCATTTTTTTTCTTTTGTTCCTTGGCTAGAGCTCCAAGATTCACCAACAGTGAGATTTTCGCGTATGCAAATGCGGAGAAATGGTTCCTCGTTACGAAAGTGGCCACATACTGACTTTGGGGATTATGTCTGCATATGACACCAGAGTACATGCATTTTTTAAAACTAATTCTATCATGTATTCTTACCACATGCAATGGCCTAGTCTTCCAAAAAGTGGAACAGGTTTTTACCACATGCACAAGATTTTCTGTGTGCGTTTGCACACGGGACTTTGGCTTATACTACAGTCTTATCTGAAGCACTTTCAGGAGAGTGAGGTCAGTACTGATATTAACTCCCAAGGGAAAAATCTCCTCGAAGGGGCACCTTGGTGGTGGCTTCACCTTCCCTGTACGTCACCTTTTGGGCCATACCTTCTGGGTATACAGCCACCCATGGTTTTTGAGAAAGTATGTATTTATTGTTTGATTGCCCAATTCTTATTGACCCGTTTAAAAGAAGAGGAATATATATTCATAAAAAATAGGCCACTAGTCAAGAAGTTTTATATAACTCTCAGCAATTCATAACATCAGTTGCTGAGGTTTTATACTCTTCCCCAGTAAGGCCTCTATTACAGTTAGTTGTGAGTAGGACTATATATGGTTTGAATGCGGGTGTGTCTATAACTCCAAGTAGTGAATGAACATTAAACAAAACAAAACACACACACGTGTGCGTGTATGCATGCACACACACATACACACTCGATTTACTGCATCAATCTCTGAGAAGTCTTAGGATTATAAATTTATGAGCCACCACAGCTTAGCAGGGAGTAAAAATTCTCAGTACATGGACAGGATGTAGCAACCAGAATGTAGGGAGCCTCACAGGACAGTGACGTCATTCTGATGTCATAATGACTATGTCCTCTTTGAGAGTGTGGGTGTGTACCCACCCACAACGTATTGGGATGCTTTGGGCTCATCAAGTCACTTTTTTTTTTAAACACAAACTTTTTTGTGGCTGTGTAAGGCATATATTTATTGACAAAGTCACAAAATTTCAGCACAGCAGCAGTAACATTTCCTGAGTTACAGAGCAATCTGTAGGGTCTGGGTGAAAATACATCCATGAGGTATGGGGAAAGTATTAAACCTGGGCCTTCAGATCACAAGCTCATAGCTCTAACCACCAGGCCATACCCCAACCCCAATCTGAAGAAAATGAAACCTTGCATGGCTGATCTCTCTTCATGTTACAGATTGCCTGCATACAAAGTATGTCTGTGCCAATTAAACCACCACTCACAGCTGCAGCCTATTCTTCCTCTATGACAGATGTGTGGGCTTAACTGCTGAGTGCAAGTGCACTGTATATGCTGGGGAATAAAATTCTTATATACCTCTTGCCATGTTCATGTCCCTGTTACTCAGAAATTACCATATGAATAATCATGATATTCTTCCCAATGACAGTATATATATATACATATAGTAGATTGCTTTCAGGCAAGCTCTAAGTAGTTAGCATGATCTTTTACTTCAAAAATACACCACTGTCATTCTGAGTAACACCCCCCCACCCAACCCCCCCACAACCTCAATAGCGTCACACATAAGTCATCATCTGAATCATCACAATCGTTTTTTTTGGGTGTTTTTTTTTTGCTGCCTCATCTTCTGTGATGTCCCCCGTCCTACTGCTCCCATTCCGCTCATTTCAATCTCCCTGCCACAGCAATACCTAGATTTGCTATGTCTCACCCCTAGGGGCGGAAGTCCACAGGAAGCCCATCAATATCAGGCCACTGTAGGGCCACCAGCCAGAGGGGCCCTGCACTGCTGCTGGGTCACTTTGGTGGTATTAAGTAATGCCTGTTCTGAGCTAACATATTCAGGACACCACCTACTAAGCCCCAGTATTAGCTCAGTTGCGGAGCCAGACTGAGTGAGTTGCCCACCTAAGGTGGCAACCATCACAACATCCCTCCAATGACCGTTCCCCATTAACCTCCAACCCCAAAGGCTTTGATACACACAGAGATATGTTTGGGGAAACTGAATCTAAGGTTATCATGTGACCAGAGCAACTGGGACCACTGAATCAGACGCAATTTTGTTTTAATTGCATGATGATCAATGACAATGAGGATGACGTAATGTTGCTGCTGTGGTAATGCATATGCTTTGAGACTACTTGACAGGGTTTTACTCTATGCTTACTATCATAATATATCCCGGCGTCAACTGGGCCCGAGAGATACAGACACCTGCAGTGTTGGTCACGTAATTTGAGCAACACTCTCAAACTCACATCCGTTAAGTGGATGAAGCTCGACTGTGTGGTCCCAGTCTTCCTACTGTGCCCACAGCACACTCACTCTGGGTAGGAGCCGGCTGTAGTCCGAAAAATCCCTATGACTCTTATGGGAATCGAGCCCGCAACCTTCCAGTCTGAAATCCAAGGCGCTAACCACTGCACCTTGGTGGCTGGTTATACACAATTGTTTTCATCACTATCAGGAGTACCTAAAATTTTATTATCCACTTCTCCAGCTGTATAAAGACAATGATACATTTAACGAGAAGAGTCAGCCATTTTGAACAAGAACAGTCCAAGCAGTCATGCAAAATAACACAAAATATGAGATAAAATTTTTTTATTTTTGCCATGTTTTTGCAGCTGGATGTTGCCAAGCAATAGGAGAGTGATCTCCACTAATTTTGGAGTTCTTTCCCTTTAATTGTAGTCAAGGAAGCTGGCTTGTTTACTTCAGTTTGAAAACCCGAAAATTTTCTGGGTTGGTGTATGGAGTGCACATTTAGTCACGGAAAATTTCTGGGGTGGGGCAGTCAAGCAGTTAATGTGCCTGCAAAATTTTAAATTGCAGTTTCACATAAGAAATCAGCTTTACAGCTTTGTTTAAAAATCCAGAATTCAAGAAAAAACAAAACAAAAACAATAAACAAACAACATCCCCCCTCCCATACAAACAAACCTTTTTAAAACAATAATCATGAGCTCCTATATTATTCTTATTTAATTTTTGATGTATCCCTGACAATGGAATTTCTCTGTTTATTGAGATAATAAAGTATTGACGTTGTCTTGGTTTTGGCTACCTTAACAATAGGTAAATGGTCGCATACGCAAAATTTCACCATCGGTGAACCTTGTAGCTGTTACCGAGGAATTAAAAAACCCCAAACAAACCAAAACCAAAACGCTCAAGATGTATTTTACCTCGTTTCTTTCCAATCGCGTTTAAAATAAGAAGGTCAGGACGATGAGAGAAGAAGTGTCCCAACTTGACGAAGGCTTCTTTCAGCAGGTCGAAAGAGCTGATGACCACCAGTGTGCTGCAACCCAGCTGGAGACTGAAGATGTCTCCACACTGCTTCCTCCACATCCTGAAGTTCTCCTGTGGATCCTGCAAGAGTTTTTCAACAAACACATGAAAACCCTTGTTACTTTTTGCCTTTTATTTTGACCTTTCACTGCCATGATGTGTATGTGGAGGTTTTGATCCAGGGTGGGTAATGTCTGATGAGACATACTGACATAAATTTAGGTAGTGAGTAAATTAAGTAACTGCTCATATATATATACATACTGTACATAATGTTGACATAATTATCACTAAGCATATTGTGATTATTGGACAATTCTGATTTCAGAAGAGAGTAAAAAAATCCTGCAAAGATAATGATTGCCTATCCCATCACAGATCAGATGATTCAGAATCAGAGTAAACAATACCTGCAAAGATAATGATTCCATCACAGATCAGAGTAAACCATTCCTGCAAAGATAATGATTGCCTATTCCATCAAAGATCAGAGTAAAAAATACCTGCAAAGATAATGATTCCATCACAGATCAGAGTAAACCATTCCTGCAAAGATAATGATTGCCTATCCCATCACACATCAGAGTAAACAATTCCTACAAAGATAATGATTCCATCACAGATCAGAGTAAACAATTCCTGCAAAGATAATGACAGCCTTTCCCATCACAAAGCACTTCTAGTTGTTCACCTCTAGATGTGATGGTGTCAGGGAGCACTGAAGACGTTAGATAATCATTGTGAAGAATGGGGACTTCTAGTTCTTTAGCCCAGCAGCCAGAGTCCTCAATCAGACTATTATGCTATAGTAGTAACAGAAACAGAGAGAGATGGAGAAGGCTCATCAATGTCAAACCTCCCCTGGGAGAAACATGACAAAAAAGGAAGAAGAAGAAGAAGAAGAAGAAGAAGTAACAGACTGAATATTGGGTATGCATACATTATCCATATACCACCTACCATATCATTAAATTACAGTGTGCTGGGTTTGCTGGCATCATCCATTCCACTGGAAGGCAGGATAGCCTAGTGGTTTGAGCTTGCACTCATGGTCTCACGGCCCAGGATTGAGCCACCACTGAGGACTGAGGTGCCTGTTTGAAGGGATATTTCCCCTGGAGTTTACATCAGTACTGACTGAGTGACTCCACTTCCCCGAAAGCCCTTCCGATGAGAATACTTCATCAAACACTCAGACACCAACCACCATTGTCTGTCATATGAGCGAAAATGAGCTGTGCTGTCAGATGAGACCCATGTGTAAACACAATCAACACATGCAGAAATCTTGCATTCATGTTAAAACCAAAAACAAACACAAAAAAACGCAGGCACACAGGCATCATGTTTAGATACCAAGTCAGAATGTGGCTACCTTAGGCTAATGAATGATGATAGTTGCATACACAAAATCTTACTATTGCCAATACGGTGAACCCTGGAGCTCTTGCCGAGAAAAAACACTCCCTCCCTGCCCCCCAAACAAATTGTATGTTTGGGTTATTATCTAGCTAAGACTGACCACTTGGCTGGATACAAACTTCGGTTATTATCTAGCTAAGACTGACCACTTGGCTGGATACAAACTTCGGTTATTATCTAGCTAAGACTGACCACTTGGCTGGATACAAACTTCATGACCTCCCTTGTATCCTTTTAATGCTAACAAAAGGTTCCCCAAACAAAAGGCCCAGATATTTAGTAGGTTTTATTTTCTTCTTTATTTTGTGCAAATATATATTTTGAACAAAGTTTTTTCTCTCTAGTTTTTTATCATCATCTTTCAATGGTAGCTTTAATAGGCCACAGGAATATCAGATATTTCTTGTGGATGCAAATGACACTTCTAAATTATGTAAAGTGTCTGCTGTAACTGTATGGTAGGCCTGTACCAGTACCACCTACCCCTCTGCATCATTCACAACAGACACCTGTCACTTATGATGCAGACTCACCCATAACCAGCTGGGGTCAGGTCAGGTGAAAGGTAGGCCTATGGTCCTGAGCCTAATCAAATATGCCCAAAATATTGCCTATCTAGTGCAGTCTTCCGTGTAAAGTGTCTGCTGTAACTGTATGGTAGGCCTGTACCAGTACCACCTACCCCTCTGCATCATTCACAACAGACACCTGTCACTTATGATGCAGACTCACCCATAACCAGCTGGGGTCAGGTCAGGTGAAAGGTAGGCCTATGGTCCTGAGCCTAATCAAATATGCCCAAAATATTGCCTATCTAGTGCAGTCTTCCGTGTTTTCTACTGATTAAAAAAAAAAGAAACAAATTAAAAAAACAACAAAAAAAACATAAAGCAAAAGTTCTGTGAATTGTATCTTTGATACATTGCTTTAAAAATAGGGCCTAAGTTGGAGAAATTGTAACTGGTTACATGCACTTGTTTTCCTCCAATAGACCTACTTAAATTTCTGTTGGTTGTTGTTTACATTACATACTACGTAAGTGAGATCATCATGTTGTGCAATATATATGGTAACTAGTTCCATACCTTTGACATAAGGTGCAAATGCCCGATCAGAGGTAATCGGTACGATGGGCTGGGTGGCAGTGGAAAATCTGATCGACTTGAATTGATCCATTGCAAAATTAAAGACGTGCATAAAAAGGCCACGAAGAAAACCAAACAAGTCGAAGTGTCCAAGTTTGACAAAAACAACATCACTTTAATCCGAACTAGTCAACTTCTGTCGACAAGGAAAGTTAACTGTGGACCCTGACCGTTTGGGTCTATTCCGGTAGGCTACTGTCACAAACTTTTAGGCCCATTTCCGGTACATGTGAGAACAACGTTGTGAACTGAAAGGAGCATCCCAGGAAACTCTTTTTCATTCACTGATTGATGAAAGTAAGTTTCACATACATAGATCGTCTTATACCAGACATTTAAATGTCAATAAATTTGAAAACTGTTGGTAGTATTCTCACCTATGATCATTGTCTTGTCTTGTACTAATGAAAATTCAACTTAACTAGGCCTACGGCTACACGGCGACAGAAGCAGTCATTACATTAGGCCTTTTGTACAATGTACGTACAAGAGAACCCATCCCCCCCAAAAATAAAAGAAATTGTTTGTTTGTTTGTTATTATATGTGAATGTTGGCAGTTTTTCTTTCAGCCGTGATGGACCTGACTGTTGAATGTAGTGTGTGTGTCAATGTGTCAGTGTTTGTATGTGGTGTGTGTTCATTCTTTAGATTTTACGTCATTTCACTATCATGATATTAGATGGGGGGAGTCAGGAAGAAAAGCAGATGCTTGTGTGTGACTGAAAGTTTGTGTTTTGCCAGTTGTAATGCAAGTGTGTACATATATATATATATACTTACAGTTACACACACACATACACATATGTGTTTGTGTGTGTGTACATGCGTGTATGTGTGTGTGTACATGCTTGTGTATGTGTGTGCGAGCGCTTGTGAGTGTGTGTACGTGCATGTGTGTACATGTGTATATCATATGTCATGTGTGTCACTGTGTCAGTGTGTGTGTGTGTACTGTGTGTTCACACGTGCACGAACAAACATGAATGTTATTCAATGACAGAATTGGAATAGGCTTAAGGCAGTTAAGCATAACAGTTGCTTAAAAAAGAAGTTACAATTAATACAAATGTTCAGCAATATTTGAGAGTGGAGAGAGAGAGAGATGGGGGGGGGGGGGGGTGACTGTGTGTGTGCGCGTGACACCCTCGCATATTCCTGTGTGCACAAACAAACAGATGAATTTTATTCAATGACAGTAATGGAATAGGCTTAAGCATAACAGCTGCTTAGAAAAGAAGTTACATACAGCAATATTTGAGGGTGGAGAGAGAGAGCGAGAGGTGTGTGTGTGTGTGTTTGTGTACTGTTGTGTTTCAGTATTTGTTGATTGCTTGTTATTCTTTGGTTGCTCATAACAGGTTGCTATCTTAACACTAAATCAAACTGATTTTATTATTACTATGAGTATGATGTACTTAATTATTTATGCTAATCTTTCTTTGATCATATATGGCATTTTTGATATCTGAGAGAACTTTAGTTTATAATTGTCACATGTCAGTGATGCTCTAGACACCCACTGCCCACAGTACAATGTAGCACTCTCAAGTTCAGCTACATAAATATTAATCATCATAATCTTCTTAAGTTAAAGACTTTATTGAGTCAGTGAGTATACTTACATTGATTCCTATTGAACACACATGTATAAACTCTAGACAGGAGTCATTCTTAGTCTAAAAAAATCCTTTACAGGTGACAAGCCTGTGACCTGGGTCCTACTCCACCCCCACCCCCTGCCCCAAACTCTCCCCCCCTCCTTTCTAGACATTGTGTCCTTTTGAAATTTTACAGTTTTAATTTTAAAAAAACAAACGCTATTATTGAATGTATTTTGTTGCAGCAAAATGACTTCAACAAAACCCAAAGAGAAAAAAGAATCCAAGCCAAAGGGTTCTTCTGTAACTGTGGAACAGATTCAAGAAGACAGGTTAACGGAGGTGAGAATTTTTTTTCTATTGTGTGACCATGAAGAGCAGAAGCATTATATATATGTGTGTGTGTATATATAAAATATAAATGATGACATAAACTTTACATACTACCGGGCACAGATGTTTTACAAATGAGAACAAAAAATCCCCTAAGAAGTCTGTTGTGATGTAATTCTTAACACTTAGGTAGGCCACTGACTACATAATTGTATTTCTGTCCAAAATCGAGTTTTTTCATTTGAATTGATGACCATATTAATTTGAAAGAATCAAACTTTGGATTGATATTTTTAGTGGAACTGCTGTTTCATTTTTAATGTTGGGGTTTTGAATTGAAAAGATGAATTATTTCGAAAGACTTATCACATGTTTACCTAACTTTGCTAACTCTTCTAACTGGGTTCAAATAGCAGAAAATGAATGCGACACTTTCTTGCAGAATCCTAGGCGGTATAATTTGTATTAGCTCTCTGAACTCCATTGTAAAAACTTCTTTCTTGTGTGTGTTTGTGTGTGTTTTCTTTCTTGTGTGTGTGTGTGTTTGTGTTTGTGTGTGTATGCCTTTGTGTGTGTGTTTTGCGGAATTCACCTGATATATCAGTTTACGAAGGCTTCTTATTGTATTCTTCAAGTTCAAGTTCTTCATTTGTACCCGTAGTACTTTGTTTTAGTCAGCCACTGACAGAAGATAACTAATCACTGTTCAATAATTGAAATACTGGTCAGCTAGTATTACAGGGCAGTTACATAGTGCAAAGAAGACTTGTACCCTGAAGGTGATCTTCCAGTACTTGAAAGTTTGAAGTAACTGCTGTCTTGTCACAGTTGGTAAGTAATGAAGTGTGTCTGGAAAAAAATATAGTGGAATGTTCAACAAAGGATACTTCTTTGAGGACATTTATAAATAAGAGTTGAAGAAGAGGCCATTCATCACTCAATGACACATCATTTCGTAGAGTGTACAGTGGCTGGAGTTGCATGCTTCTGTTTTGCTAGGACCCCATTCTCCAAACTGATTAAAGAACACAAGTTTATGTGAACAGTAGAAGGTGGCAGGAAGGTTAAGACATTCGCCTGCCAACAAGTTAACCGTGAAGTTCTGGGTTCGATTCCCAGCCTCGCCCTTTCTTCCCAGTTTGACAATAAAATCAAACTGAATGAATGTCAAAGTCTTTCAAATGAGACTATAAACCAAGGCCCCGTGTTCGAACGCATTTAGAACATATTGCGCACACGTTAAATCCTGTTCCCCTTTCAGAAGAGTAGGCCATTGTGTGCCGTGGAAACAGATGACAAAATTTACAAAACCACATACACACGGGAACTGGATGTAAAAAATCGCATGAGTGTTTGTTCCATTATCCTCGATATAAAAGAATAAATTTATCCAAAAAAAATGTTGTCTTGAGCTAAGTAACTCACTAACTGTGACCTTTTGTTGCAGCTGGCAAACGAGTACTGGTCAGACCTGGCTATCAAGCAGAAGAAGCCTTACAATGCTCAGGTAAGTGTGGTATACATGATTGTAGAAATGATTGGAAACTGAGATTCGCCTGTGAAATAAATCACAGCTACGATTTTTTTACCTCGTGTGTGTGTGTGTGTGTGTTCTTTATTTTCCCCCCGGAATATACTGTTATTTGTTTTAGTTAAAATTTAATGAATAAAAAGTGTTCAGTCTGGGTAGGTTTAGTTTTGACTCATCATATATGAAAATTTCCCACTTTTTGGTGAAATTCTGCCTTTTTGACTGCCTCCAGGGCCATATTAGAGATCAGTTGAAATCCGTTCAGAAACTGTTAGGGTATATCACTATATGTCATGTGTATACATGTGTGTTTAATCTTGGGCTGCTACCATCCTGACAAGGCTGTTCTCACTTATTGGTTCCCGCATCTAAAGTTTTACTTTGTATATGAGCCGAATCCTTTTTTGCTGATTTATTTGCCGAGCTCGCCAACTATTGGTTTCTCATGTTTAGCCGATTTAAATGGTTGATAACTTGATATCAGAGTCCTTTAACAGTATGCTTCCAAGAAACATGCATGTAAATCTTTTTATTTTGTGATCTGTAAAATTCTCACAGGTATTAACTGATCTATGAACTCTGCACAAGAGACAAAAAGAGATCTTGTTCGGGTGTTACTGAGAGAGAGAGAGAGAGAGAGAGAGAGAGAGAGAGAGAGAGAGAGAGAGAGAGAGAGAGAGAGAGAAATAAAGAGAGAGAGAGAGAGAGAGAGAGAGAGAGAGAGAGAGTGGGTGTATGTGTGCATTGACATTGAAAGGATCTGTTTTATTCTTTTGAAAAGAAAGGTGATGTCATGTTTGTGATTTTCTGTCAACAGATCATAGAAGACATATACGTCAAAGAAATGATAGGCACAGAGTGAGTAAACTTAACATTATCTCCATTTCTGTTGTGTTGTTTTTTGTTAAAATGGGAAAGAGCTCATGACCATTTTGCAGTCTCTTCATACCATGATTTTGTTTGTTTTGTATTTGATTCAGTTAGAGGTCCAAGGTTCTCCAATGGTGAGATTTTTGCAAATGCTACTGTCCCTGCCCACCCTCCCAACACTATTTAAAATCCTCTTCCGCTTTTCGTAAGAGTAGGCCATTGTGTGCCGGTGGAAACGGATGACAATTTACAATACCGCATACACATGGGGACTGGATGTAAAAAAGCACGTAAGTGCTTATTCCACTATCCTCGATATAAAAGAATTTTTTTTTTTAAATGTAGGTAGTCGCATTCTGACTCGGGTATGGGGTCTAAACATAAAGCCTGTGTACCTGTGTTTTTTAAATTCTGTCATCCGTTCCTACTTGCACTTGCAGCCTCAGTTCATAGTCTCAGCTTCAGGATCTTGACATTCAGTTCGATTTTCTTGTCAAACTGATATTAAAAAAAAAGTGCAAGGCTAAGAATCGAACACAGAAACTTAGGGTTTACTTGTTTGGCAGGTGAACGTCTTGACAGTTCTGCCAATTTGTTCCTTGTGCTGAAAGTAAAAGCTCCTTACCATTTCTAAGCTTGGTTGTTGGCCCTCACACATGGCTTATACACCGGTTCAGTCATTTAGTCAGCTGCTGGATTGGTGGTTGAGAAGTAACACCCACCTGGAAAGCAAAAAGGTGATTGCATTCCCTGTTTGAGCCATGGCAAGCACCCCCCAAAAAAAACAAAAACAAAAACAAACCTCTTATAGATCTGGAGTGGTGGTCAGGGTACTAGGCTTTCAGACAGCACTATAAACCGTCTCATGTGCAATACACATTATATAATCAGACATTGCATGACAAAGGGTAATAAGATAAATAAGAATCTGTATTTGAAAGTCAACAAATCATTTCCCTTTTTTATTTTGTTTTCTTTTTATTTTGTAAAGATGCTTTCCTTTTTTCCTTGTGTATATGGCCTGTGGAGAGAATAGTTCATTCAGACCTTGCCTTTTTCTTTTTGGTGTTGGTTGTGATTGAAAAAGGAACGTTTCCACGTTTTTGATTTGTGGTTTTGTATTTATTTATTTATGCTATGAGTTAGGTGTTTATGCATGCTTATGTCTACATGTTTGACTGCATGCTTGCTTAAATGTATTGAATTTGTGGAGGTCAGACATTGCCTCATTTCTGTGCTTTGGTTTTCAGAAGAAAAAGTGTCTCCCCTCCCTCCCCCCCCCCCCCCCCCCCCCCCAAAAAAAAAAAAGAAGAAAAAAAAGAAAAATAGTTTGAATCACTAAGATGTAAACTTTAAATACCAGTCCTTTTTCAAAGTAAACTGCAGGAAGCATTGTTTGGCATTGATAATTATTAAAATTTTGATAAACCCATTCAACAAATAGTTGATAGTTAAGCCACAGTTTTAAAGTAGATTGTGGTAATTATTGCAAAGTCTTCTGAATCTCTTTGTTAGAACTGTGTTGCAATCATTGTATTGCTATGATGATTAATGTCTATTTTCTAATTTGTTTCAGTTTCTCAACAAAGAGATTGATGATGCTGGAATTCAGGTACTGGTTTCTTCTTCTGAATAATTTTCTATGCTGTTCTTTGAACATTTCTGTTTGTGTGGTAGTAGTGGACACTATAAGAATTAACAGGTAAAGACATGTTGGCAGCTTGGTTGTAATTTGTGTCCGAGTGTTAACATAAAGCCTTATTGCAAGATGTGATTTTGCAAAAGGTACGATCAGACAGAGGGGATTATTACAGATTGAAGAAAAAGGTTGACGGTTGGAATTAGAGAAAACAGATTTACAGAGTGGAGGGGAAAAGGAAGGGTGTGTGTGTGTGTGTATGTGTGTGTGTGTGTGTGTGTGGGAGGGGGGGGGGGGGTGGATGGTGTGAACTTTATCTAAAACTAAAAAGACAGGAACAAAGGGCTGTGTGTGGGGGTGTGGGGGGGGGGGGGGGATGGAGAAGTGTTTGAACTTTATCTAAAACAAAAAAAACCAACAGCAAAGGGCTGTGTGTGTGTTGTGTGTGTGCGTGTGTGTGTGTGTGTGTGTCTGTGTGTGTGTATGACATAGCAGATACAGTGTAGTGTATATGGAATATGCCTCCTTGAAAATTTGAAGCAATAATCATTTCAGGTAATAAAATAAACCCCGTAAAACTTCTGATGAGGTTTGGGATTTTGTGAAGTAAAGTCAATATTGTGGAGGCATGAAGTGGAATTTGTCAGAATTTGTTCCTAGTTTCTTATTTGAATGTAGATTTTTAATTGTAATTCATATCTTCTAATGTGACTTTCACCTTAAATAATGCAGTTTTAAAATCGTCTGTTACAGTCGCTACCTGGAAAACTATCTGTGGCCACATTTTTCTGAGAAGGTAAGCTTCTGTTTGCTGGAAATTGGTTGCTTTGAAAAAAAGAGAGAAAAAATGACACCTTGATTAAATATGTAACATCATTTTGCCTTTTAAAGATAAAGGATAGAATAGGACTTTTTGGTGTCTGATAATAATCACATTAGCTTATTAAAAGCTGAATTTTTTTAGTGTAGTATTGTGTTAAGATTAGTGCTAATGCTTCAGCAGAATTGGGTGCACAATGAAATCGGATGGTCCATAGGTTTTACAAATTATTTTTGGTCAAAGATAAAGAAAGTCCCATGGGGACGGGGTAGCTCAGTGGTGGGAGCACTCGCTTTCCCCCAGCCAAGTTAAGCAGCGTCGAGCGTGGTTACCAGTTGGATGGGTGACCGTTTGCGCGCCTTGGCTTCAGTACAGTTCCCCCAGTTCCCCCAGCTGTAAATGGGTACCTGCCCTCTTTAGGGTCAGGGAAGGTAAAGCAGCGAGGGAGAGGAGATGGGTGCCGCCCTCAATATGCTGGCCCTAGAGAAGTGAGGTCTCTGACGCCTCGCTCCCCTACGACCTTATAGGTTATGGGACTCCTTTACCTTTACCTTTTTTTTTTTTAAAAAGAAAGTCCCATAACTAGAGCAGTCATGCAGGAGTGAGATATGAGAAATTATAGTTTCTCAAAAATAAGCAGAATGAGAAGGATTTGTCCTGCTTATATTTTTGCCTTCCTGATCCTTGAAAGGTCAGTCAGGTTCCCATTCACAGCTGGGTGAAATGGGATTTTTACTCAAGCTTACTGCATACAACTATAAGTGATCCTACTGACGATCGGATCTAGACTAGCGCCTAGCCTTGTTTTTCATAGCCAGTGATCACAGTCTTTTACAACTCTTAGGGTTAACCACTGATTGTAGTCACTGGGTCATTTTAATTGCTAACAAAGATGGCAGATAAAGATATACAATATGACCGTTTATGTTTAACATACAGCTTTGTTAAGGATTTGTTATTTTAGTTTAATTTGAGAATATGGATGTTCTAGTGCAGAATTACCTTTCTTGTTGGCTGCCAGCATCAGCAGCTTTTCAAATTATGTGGTTGGCTAGTTTTGGACTGCAGGTCAGAGGCTGGCTGTGTGATCAGTGCTGAAAGGGTTACACGTAAGGAATGCTGAAAAAGAAAAAAGGGTTAACCTTGTACTATCCAATCACACAGTCCAGTCTAATTTTAGAAGAAAAAAACGCCACAACAAAACACTACTACAGTTGACTTGTAGATTTGGTTTTGAAATTTAAAAAATCAGTAGAGTCTCAGATAATATCAGCTTTGACTGGATTATTTGTTTTCTTAAGGATTTGTATACATGTGTGTGACTAAAATCTAATGTGGACTTATGAAGAGCTTCTCTTTGTTGTTGCTGTTCTGATGCTAAAAATGGTAATTTTGTGTTTAACTTGACTGGATGGATCTTGTTTGCAGGCCTCGATGTCTCACGTCATGCAGATTGTTGCCATTGTCAATGAAAAGTTCAGAGAACGTGTTCCTGCTTGGGAGGTAAGTAGAAGAACAGTGGAAAGGTAGAACTTCGACTGCTTTGAAATATCGTCTTAACACTTGTGTAAACAACCTATATTCATGTTTGTTGATTGGGGGAGGGAGTGCATGTGTGTCTGTGTGAGAGTGAGTGAGTGTGTGTGTCTGTGTGAGAGTGAGTGAGTGTGTGTGTCTGTGTGCATTTACACACTGTAGTTGTCTTGGAAAATGGCTCTTCTACAGAATCCAACTGTCAGGACAACAGAAATGAATATATTTTTTATTGAATGTTCTCATTATAGCAGACATGTTTTTAAAAAGCAATCTCACAGTGAGGTAATTTTAAAAGATAGGGTCTCAGTATTGTGATGGAAAGTGGTTCTAAGTAAGATGTATGAAGCTTCGTGCAATGTTTTCTCTTGATTTCGAATGACAGATCTTTTTCTTTAATAATTAGAGAAATGATAAGTATGTGGACATTTTTTCATTTGATGGATTGTAGGAAACTTAGTATGGTTATTTCTTTGTAAACAGGGCTAAAAATAGACTTTATGAAGGAATATTTGAGTTTTCTCCCTCTCATTTTAATATTGATCTCAAACATTTTTTATGCTGTGTGTTTTTGTGTGAAAATTTCAGATTCCTCAGTGTATGCGCCACTGTGGATCCAAATCTTGACATATGTTTGCGTTTTTTGGTGTTTTTTTCATAAAAGAAAAAAGAAAGGGAAGAAAACAGGAGTCCAGACAGAGCTATTGCACTCTGTATAGACGGATTTTGATAAGTTTGCAAAGTTAAATTACTCTAAAGGCCTTGAGCAGTCGTTTGAACCATAATTAAAAAGGGAATATATCTTGTTTCAATTCTGACAGTTGTCGTGAATAACAGCCTAACTGTCATTGGTTGTGTTTTCCAGGTGTTCAAGCAGTCCCCTGACAACTTTGCCGCCCTGTTTCACCGCGTGCTGCGAGTGTTGCTGGAGAAAGGGAGGACCACTCTGAGGGAGCAGACTCTGCTGCTCATCTTTCTCAAGCATCTCTTCAACAGTTTGGTGAGCAAACAAGTTTTTGGTGCTTCGTTTGATAGTAGGTAGTGTAAAGAAAAGAAATTGTACATGCATGCACATGTAGCTAGTAGCAATAGACTGCGCTGGTTTGGGCACATTCAATGGAAAGCAGACCACCACATCGTAAAAAGAGCAATGAACTTCATAGTGGATGGAAAGAGACCAAAGGGAAGACCTAGCAAGACCTGGGCTGCCTGTATTGCAGATGATCTTAGAGGAAGGGGAATAAGTAAGGAGGAAGCTCAAAACAGAGAGAGATGGGGAAGGCTCATCAATGTCAAACCTCCCTGGAGAAACATGACAAAAAAGGAAGAAGAAGATGCACACTCACCAACCATTGAACCGTCCAGCTATCCAGTTAAATGACCAACCAACGGACATCTACCACCATCTCCACCATCACAGAACCAGACAAGCCAAGCAAACATGAAACAGCAGTGAGGCATGTGTGGGGTTGAAGGCGTGGAACTCAAGTTACATTGTAATGTCATTCCCATACACTCACAAGACTGGTGTAAATTTGTTATCTGTCCTATGTGACTAAAATAGAAAATTTGATTGTGGATTTGTTGGCTGATTTGATACTGGTTTTTTTTGCCTTTCAAAATAAAATAAAAAGTGAATGTTTAATTTCTTTAATTCATTGAAATGGAAAAAAAGTATGAAGTTTTGAACAGTTGAATAAATACTGTCATTCATTTTTGTTTTGGGTTTTTTTGTCTCTTGTATTCATGTCATTTTTGTTTTGTTGTTTTTACAGGAGGTTGACTTGATACGAGGGCACATACAGAGGCTGACATCTCTCTCCATATGGGTTAGCATGCTGCCGGTAAGCCAAGATGGGTGTATGGAAAAAAAAATCAGATTGAAGGATAAACCACCATATTTTATTTCCATACTCATTTTGATTTGTTGGTTTGGGATTTTGTGTTTTTGTTTTATTTTGGTTTTTTGTTTGTTTGGTAAACTATAAGAACGCAGACTTCTGCTTTTTATTTTGTTTGTTTTTTGTGTTTTTTCTCGTCATTTTGTCAGTTTGTTAAGATTTAGCTCCAGAGACTTATGGGTTTTTTTAGGTTTTTTTTTTGGGGGGGGGTTGCTTTTACTTTTAATTTGTTGGGTTAACGTTATCACTACAGACCATATTTAAGATTGAAAATGTAAAGAGGATATTAAATTACAATAGTAATGTTTCAAGTTGCTTGTTGCTAGTTTGAAACCTGTTTTTCAAGCATCAGACCTGGGGTACATTCGATGTCTTGGGTTGTGTGTGTTTCATTCCAGGGCAGGAGAGAAGAGATGTTGGGGAAGCACCCCAAGCTGAAGAAGTTCTACAACCTGGTGCTGAAGAACGACGGCAAGCTGCAGCCGAAGGAGAGGGGCCAGGTGCAGTTTGAACGGGAGTTTCTGTCCAAGCTGTTCAGCCACTACCTCTACATCCTGCACTCCATCCCTAAAGAAGGTAGAGACGTCAGCATCTGCTCTGTGGGATGTAAAGAAGAAAAAAAAAGATTTTCATCTCCGAAGTTGGAATGCGGCTACCTTCATGGTGGGGGAATAACGGTCGCATATGCACAAAATTTCACAATTGGTTTAACCTCGGAGTTCTAGCCAAAGAAAGAAAAAAAAAAGATATCTGTTGTATGTTGAGTTGTTTTTTGTTGGGTTTTTTTTCTTCAGGAATTCAGGGTCTGTGGTTTGTTTTGTTTGAGTAAGTGACTGAATATCTGTTCAGATGTCGTTGACTGGTCCTAAGAAAGAAAAAATCTGAACACATCACTCCTCTTCTGCGATCTCTTCACTGGTTGCCTGTCTCACAAAGACTGGAGTATAAAATCAATACCCTCTGTTTCAAATGTCTCCACAAATCTGCACCCTCTTATCTCTGTAACTGTCTTCACCTGTACACTCCATCCCGTTCCCTTCGTTCAGCCGCAGATACTTTGTGCTTTCGAACACCCAGATTCAAACAAACCACTGTTCGCCGTCGCTCCTTCTCTGTTTCTGGTCCATCCACCTGGAATGACCTCCCTCTTTCACTTCGTCAAAAGCCTTCACTTGATTCCTTCAAATCCAGCCTCAAAACACACTTATTTCCTACCTGAGACTTTCCCCCCACATATCTGTCCCTAATTTTCAATAGCATCTTTCACCTTCTAAGTGTTGTTCCGAGTGTGTGTGTGTGCGTGTGTGTGCGTGCGTATGCGTTCGTAGTGCGCGCGCATGGATTTGAAATCTGTTGCTCATTATGTTTAAGGAGAGTTGCATGCCTGTAAATGATTGAGTGCAAGCGCTTCGATTTGTTTGTTTTTTACAAGATTCAGCGCTATATAAATTCCATATATTATTATTATTATTATTAATTTTGAAATATGAAACCCTGTTACCACACACTGGTTAAAAAGAAAGAAGAAACTTGTGATATGAGGTAATATATCAAAACCTCACGCTTTCTATGTTGTTACTAGTTTAGCAAATGTGGTAAGTTCAACTCTTAACATTTTTTGTCTTAATTAACTGTAACCATGGTTCTGTTATGTGGGTCATGGACACTATGAAATGAAACAGTTTACTTGGAATAATTTCGCCTAGACTTGAATGTCTTTTTTTTAATACTCCCCCAAATACCCCTGCTCCCCCCCCCACCCAAAAAAAAAAAATCCAACAAAAAGCAACAGCCCCCAAACATAAATAAACGAAAACCCCCAGCAAAACAAAACAAAAGGAAACAGTTTTCAAAATTGTTTCCTGATCAGTTTTTCAGGACTTATGTGTGAGTGTGTATGTGTGTGTGTGTGTGTGCGCGCTTGCATGCATGCATGCATGTGTTGTGTGGGCGTGCATCTTATGATACTGATATGATAGTGTTTGATTTGATTCATTGTTGGGTTGTGGATTTGTTCGTGTGTACGTATAGTTCTTAATACGTACATGTGTGGCTTATTCCTTGAAACGTGTTGGCAGGTAACTTCCCTGTGAGCAAGGTGCACTACTGTGAGCGGTTCCTGGAGATGATGATCGACATCGAGGCCCAGCTGCCTCTGCGTCGCTTTGTGGACTGTCTGCTGGACGACAAGCACATCGTGGTCCACAGCAAGCTGTCCACTCTCTACCACAGGCCTGAAGGAAAACTCTTTGTGCAGGTCAGGGAGGGGATTGGGGGGTGATGTCTTGTAAAACAGGCTTTTAAAAATGTTTTTGGGGATGAGTTGAGAATGCTTAAGAAATGTTCAGATCAGTTTGATGATTAAGTTATCTTACAAATGTTTGCTAAAATGAGTCGCAGACAGTCTAGCTGAGTGCTCAAGGTTCTGAAATCTTGGATACGCTTTTAAAAGGGTCAGAGGCTGTTGTGTTTAGAATGTGGGACACTGAAATCTCCATGAATACTTAAATTTTTTTAAAAATAAAGAATCAGTCACCTTTTCTTCTTCAGAAACTGTATGCTCACACACACTCTCTCTCACACGCATGCACTCACGGACGCACACACACACACACACACACATACAACACACACACACACACACACAACACACACACACACCACACACACACACACCACACACACACACACACACACACACACACACACGCACACACACACACAAACAGACTTGACAAATAGATTTAAAAAAAAAAAGAAAATCGACATCAACAACAAAAAAAGTAAGTGCTTTAGTCACATCTTACCTGGAAGCTTATTTTGCCTCATAGATTCTGGTATTTTTTCAGTGTATCATTGTGTGTTTAATTTTGTTGATGATGTTTGTTTTGTGTGTGAACAGCTACTGGAAATGCTGGAGATGTACGCTGAGTTTGAAATCGATGAAATTCAGGGGGAAGCCCTCACTGTCCATGATCGCATCGACCTTCATTACAACCGCGTCACTGCACTGCAGGTAAAAAAACTGTGTGTGTGTGTGTGAGTGAGAGAGAGAGAGTATATGTTTGTGTGTGTGTGTGAGTAGAGAGAGAGAGAGAGAGAGAGAGAGAGAATGTGTTTGGGGGGGGTGTGTGTGTGAGAGAGAGAGAGTAGTGTGTGTGTGTGTGTGTGAGAGAGAGAGTACATGTGTGTGTTTGTGTGGGTGCGTGTGTGTTTTTGTGTGTGCATGCATGCATGTGTGTGTGTGTGAGGTTAGTGATTGTGGGAGTGGGGGTGTTTGCTCATGTCTGATTGCATGCGTACACATGTGTGTGTGTGCATGCATTTGTGTGTGTATAAGGGGGTACATGCCTGTACTGTATACATGTATATTGTTGTTTTATGCATGCTTCAGAAAGTGGTGTTCAGAGAGTACGAGGAGCTGCAGAAGTTTGGTCTGGCCAACGTGGCCAGCATTGACACGCGGGAATCGCTGACCAAACACTTCAGCCCCCTCAGGTCAGTCACACTTTTGTCTTGGTCAGCTGGTAGATGGTCAGTGTTGAAAAGACTTCTTTATTTATTTATTCTTTGATTTTGACTTTTGAAAAGTAGGCAGGTCTTACACACACACACGCACATATGCATGCATGCACACACGCATGTATACACGCACGCACACTCATGCACACACACACACATGCACCTATGCATGCATTCACACATGTATACACACATGCACGCTCGTGCACACACACTTGCACACACTTGCACGCACACATGCATGTACACACATACATACATACATACATACATACATACACACACACACACACACACACACACACACACACACACACACACACGCACACACGCATGCACATACACATCTGTTTAAGAGTGTGCATAAACAAGTATGTGTGAGTGTGTGTGCATATGTATGTGTGTGCACGTGTTGTATGTTTTTAATCAAGGAGGAGATGAGGGAGAATATAGGACATAACAGCCAAGCAAATAACCATTTCCAAATTCCTCGAAGAACAAAAATAACATCACAGTCTCTCATCATTTTTCTTTTGAAGTTTCCCATCCATCAAACGAAATCCACAGATACTGACAATGTACCTTGGTAGCAAAGCCCTAGGCACAGTTTTGCTGGGATTGTGGGTTTACCAGTGACAGAGTGTTCATATGACGATGTTGTTGTGTGGTGGGCTGTGGACAGCTGTGAACTGCTGCACACCATTCTGGCCAAGCTGAACTACCTGCCCATTCTGGCCGAGGGCCAGAAGAGTCCACACAGCAAGCAGTTCCTGCTGGAGCTGCTGGTGAGCCTTCTGTTTGTTGCGTGCTTGTGTGTGTGGGGGAAGACTGGGCTGTGGTAAGGAAGGGTGGGTTTTTTTTTCTCCTTTGTATTGAGGTTCCAGTCTTTGTGTATGTGTGGGTGGATTGATGGGTGTGTGTGTTTGTGATAGTGTGTATGTGTGTGGGTGAGGGGTGTGAGTGTGTGTGGGTTTGTGCATGTATGCACTCATGCATGTGTTAGTGGTGTGTAAATGCAGATTGTAAAATTGTTATTCATCGAAGTAAGGTTTTGTTCTGGATATCTTCATTTAATCATATATGTAAATATTTAAAAAAGAAACGCACTTTTAGTGACATTTGTAGAGGCTGACCTAATGCCATGTTACACTCATTTGGGTAAACTTCTACACGATTTTCCCTTTTGTGAGATTCATAATGGCGGAAATATAGTAGATAGATCGACATTTCCTGAAACTTGCTTTCTTATTTCGGTACTGATTTTTCAAGACAGTAGCTAAAGTAAGGGTTCTGAATCTGCTGTCAGCTTTTCAACAGAGCTGAAGTAAATCTTTGTTGTTGTCTTGCCAGGTGTGGAAACATGAGCGAAAGCGCTCTCAGCTGGAAGTGATCAATGAAATGCCCCTGTACCCCACAGAGAAGATCATCTGGGATGAAAACATCGTGCCCTCAGAGTACTTCTCTGGAGAAGGTGAGTTTCATTACACGTATCTGGTTATCTGCATTAATTTGTAGAGGGGAGATACAATCAAACTGCAAGTTGGTCCTTTATAATTGATATAAAAGGGAAGTCGTTTCAAGGGAGATATAGCCAAGTTACAAGCTGGCTCCAAATAATTGAAAAGGAAAAAGTGGTATTTGTCAGACTGTTTAAAACATATGCATCTGTTTATCCATAAAAATGCCTAACATGTAATGAAGATTGTGTGTTTGTGTGTGTGTGTCTGTGTATCTGTGTGTGTGTGTGTGTGTGTGTGTTTTGCGTTTGTTTATTTTACAAATTGCCTTGTTTATGCCTTTATTTTGTTTTTGTAATGGTTGTCTTGCATATGTCTCGTGATGAGGGTTTTTTGTTTTTACAGGCTGCTGTACATGATTTCTATTTTCATTTTTCCTCCCCGTTTTTTGACAGGTTGCCTTGCGCTGCCCAAACTGAACCTGCAGTGTTTGACGCTGCATGACTACTTGTTGAGAAACTTCAACCTCTTCCGTCTGGAGTCAACATGTGAGTTATCTACAGGTTTTATTTATGAAAACAAAGCCCCAATTTACTGTTGAGAGAAAACAAAATGAAGTTATTGCTGGGTTGGGATCAATGTTTGTTGGGAAAAGCTGAAGGCACTTGTGATAGGGGGTAAAGAAATGGACACTAGGGAAACTAACTTTTGGCATTTTGTTTGTTTGTTTGTTTGATTAGCTCCATTGCAGTTCAACTAAAATGTTTTTGAAGGCACTTAAATGGAGTGGGGAATCTTGATGTGTGTGTGTGTGTGCACACATGCAAAAGCACTTCACATATTGTTTACTCATAATGTCATTGTGGCTGAACAGTCTTTTGCGAGAAACATACTCGCAAAGACTTTTACCAGCCCTGCATTTTAGCAGTGTAACAGACAGACTGTGTGTGTAGTAGTAAAATTTGTTGTGATATTCAAAGTAATAGGCATAGCTGGCAACACTGAAGCAGGAGAAAAAGAAGTTCGTGTATAGTTTCCTGAATTTTGAATTTTGATAGCTTTCGCTGTTACCAACAAATGCTGAAGGTTTACCTAGTTATACTTATTTTTGTTTGCAGATGAGATTCGCCAAGACATTGAAGACGCCCTCACACATATGAAGCCCTGGTAAGGCTACAGTTTTTGTTTGTAATGTTTTCGTTTAGTTTGACAGCAATGTTGAAATTTAAAAGAATCTCTTTTTCCTTTTGAGGAGAATGTTGATAGCAGTAAAAACTCTCAGACATCTGGGATCAAAGAACCTTTGATGAAAGCAGGGAAATATTTAAAA
Source organism: Rapana venosa (assembly GCA_028751875.1). NCBI lineage: Eukaryota > Metazoa > Mollusca > Gastropoda > Neogastropoda > Muricidae > Rapana > Rapana venosa. The sequence continues at coordinate 30,348,549 of CM054140.1, forward strand.
CTGAAACAAATGAAACCAAAACATGGTGAGTAAAGTGGAAGTTGTCACTGTTTTTATGTTTTGTTATAAAGTTTAAATCAAGGTCTAAAACTCAGTCTAGGAAAGTAAAGGTAATCTTTGATCATTCTTCAAAGTATTTGTCTGGCTCAGCGGTATGCAGTTGTTTGCATATAGCAGAAATGGATGAAAGAAACGTTGATGATTTCATTACAGGAAAGCTGAAGATGGTCACTGCTTGTTTGGGGGATGGGCACGTATGGCACAGCCTATTGTCAGCTTCAATGTGGTGGAGGTATGTGAAATAAACAGTAAATTAACGGTATCTGTGGGAAGGGGAGGGAGTACCAGCATGTGTGTTGAAAGTAAACTGTACATGTAATCCTTGGCAACCTTCACCAAGAGGGTTGCAGGCTGGGCTGGTTATGAGCTGCCCTGAAGTTAGAATGTGTTGGCTGAGGCCAGTGAGTAAACCTGCATCCCACCCAATATATTCTTTTTATTATATTTTATTCTTTTATTTAGAGGATAATGGACAACATAGTGAACACAAGAAGAAAAAGAAGAGGTGCATGTATTTGGTCCAGAATGGAAGTTGATGGCCTGAGATGGTCTGTGGAAGGATCACAAAATGAATGATTTAAATACCAGGTGTGAGTTGTGAATGATTTGGCTCTCCATGGCAAATGGCATTCACTTGTAATCCCTCTGCTTATCTACTTAATTGTACATTTATCTGGAAACAATGGTGCGTGTAAGCCAGAGAAGAAGGATGAATATGACAGGGCACAATTTTTAGTGAATATCTGAATGAGATTTCAGTTGTACAGATGAGCAGAAAGTGAAACAGTTTTTATTGCGATATAGGCTTTATTCTCTCTGAGCTTAACTTTTGGGTGAAAGACTACAAACCGAAACAGCCATAAAATGATAATAATGAATACTTCTTTTGATGAATTTGCAAATAAGAGAAAAAAATGAATTGATAAGGGATTTTTTTTGGTAATGGTAATGAACATTTGAAACAGGACAATCAGATTTTCCTGGGAGGGGAGTTAGGGGGTAAGAGAAGAGGGTTGGGATGAGTTTGATTTATTTTCATTCACCATGAGACAGAGTTTGTGAGGCTGTGTAACATTATGAATGCGCTGTAAGTCAGATACAGGTGGTGTGGTTGTTGAGAGGCACAGTGGGGGTGAGGGTTTGATAATAACAAACAAACAAACAAACATGATATGGTTGACGATGTTCAGGTGGCCAAACCCAGAGTGGGGGAAAACCACCCAGCCCAGGTGCGTGCCGATGTGGCCATCAACCTCAGTGTCCGACCAGAGGTCAAGTATGAGTGGGAAGGTGGGTAGAGAGTGGATTGTTTACATTGATTGTGTAGTTTCTGGTGTTAGTGGTTTCTGATAATGTGCATATCTTGTAGTTAAGAGAGAGGTGGGTAGAGAGTCGATTTTTTACATTGATTGTGTAGTTTCTGGTGTTAGTGGTTTCTGATAATGTGCATATCTTGTAGTTAAGAGAGAGGTGGGTAGAGAGTCGATTGTTTACATTGGTTGTGTAGTTTCTGGTGTTAGTGGTTTCTGATAATGTGCATATCTTGTAGTTAAGAGAGAGGTGGGTAGAGAGTCGATTTGTTTACATTGGTTGTGTAGTTTCTGGTGTTAGTGGTTTCTGATAATGTGCATATCTTGTAGTTAAGAGAGAGGTGGGTAGAGAATCGATTGTTTACATTGATTGTGTAGTTTCTGGTGTTAGTGGTTTCTGATAATGTGCATATCTTGTAGTTAAGAGAGAGGTGGGTAGAGAATCGATTGTTTACATTGATTGTGTAGTTTCTGATGTTAGTGGTTTCTGATAATGTGCATATCTTGTAGCTAAGAGACAGGTGGGTAGAGAATCGATTGTTTACATTGATTGTGTAGTTTCTGATGTTAGTGGTTTCTGATAATGTGCATATCTTGTAGTTAAGAGACAGGTGGGTAGAGAATCGATTTTTTACATTGATTGTGTAGTTTCTGATGTTAGTGGTTTCTGATAATGTGCATATCTTGTAGTTAAGAGAGAGGTGGGTAGAGAGTTGATTATTTACATTGATTGTGTAGTTTCTGGTGTTAGTGGTTTCTGATAATATGCATATCTTGTAGTTAAGAGAGAGGTGGGTAGAGAGTTGATTATTTACATTGTTTGTGTAGTTTCTGATGTTGGTGGTTTCTGATAATGTGCATATCTTGTAGTTAAGAGACAGGTGGGTAGAGAATTGATTTTTTACATTGATTGTGTTGTTTCTGATGTTAGTGGTTTCTGATAATGTGCATATCTTGTAGTTAAGAGAGAGGTGGGTAGAGAGTTGATTATTTACATTGATTGTGTAGTTTCTGATGTTAGTGGTTTCTGATAATGTGCATATCTTGTAGTTAAGAGAGAGGTGGGTAGAGAGTTGATTATTTACATTGATTGTGTAGTTTCTGATGTTAGTGGTTTCTGATAATGTGCATATCTTGTAGTGTGTGTGTGCATGTGTGTGTACATTTAGATTTGTTAGAATGTTGTTAAACATTGTTGGTTGCTTGTGTAGGAGTGGATTGAATGGAAGCGCTCTGATTTGTAATTGCAAGATATAGCGCTCTATAAATTCCATATATTATTATTATTATTATCATTATATTATTATTATTATTAAGAGAGAGGTGGGTAGAGAGTTGATTATTTACATTGATTGTGTAGTTTCTGATGTTAGTGGTTTCTGATAATGTGCATATCTTGTAGTTAAGAGAGAGGTGGGTAGAGAATTGATTTTTTTACATTAATTTAGTAGTTTCTGATAATATGATATGCATATTTTTAGTGAAGAGAGATGAACTTAAAATAATGAATGAATGAATGAATCATTTTTATCGAGGGAAAGGAATAAGAGACAGAGGTAGGTGTGTTTATGCCTTGTCTGTTGCTTACAGGTGAGCAAAAAAAGTCCTGGTGTAAAAACATGCTTAGATTTAAAAGCAGGGATGAGGTTATGTGACCATAGTTTGACAAAAGTACGATTATAAGACCTAACCAAAAAGAAAAAAAAGATCTCCACTTTTCTGTTGGTTTTTCACTAATGAATTGAATGAGCAAGTGAGCGATCAGGTATTAAACTGATTAATTTATTATCAAGAATTTTTAAGCTGACTAATTCTTTATTTAGGCTACTGACTTAAGTGTTTGCTTTGTTTAAATGATTAAGGTATAGAAGAAAGAAGGTAAATGTGACAGATTTTCTGAACAGTGACAGATTTTCTGAACAGACATATTTTGTTTGTCTCTCTCCAGGATTGCGGAAGCATGACGTGGCATTCCTGCTGACGGTGCGGCCAGAAGTGCCCATCGGCTACCGCTACAACTACACGGAGGACTTTGTGTCGCAAGTGGGACTGGTGTACGTGCGTGGCTGTGAGATCGAGGGCATGCTGGACGAGCAGGGGAAAGTCATCGAGGAAGGTTGGTGTGCTTGTGTACATGTCAGTGTGGGCCTGTATGGACATGTCTGCATTTGTTTGGAGAGAGAGAGAGAGAGAGAGAGAGTGTGTGTGTGTATGTATGTGTGTTTGTGCACGTACATGTATGTTTATGTGTATACAGGGTTCGTACAAATCTTAAAAAGCCCTAAAAGGCCCTGATTTTTGAAGATCCAAAATAAGGCCCCTAAAAAGCCCTAAAAATGAGACCTATGGCCCTGGAGGCCCTAAAAAGCCCTAAAAATGGGAACCATGAGTGAGAGTTTCTGTTGTGTAGATAAGACAAATACACAAAATAAAACTTATGAGAAATGAAAGCAAGAAGGATGTCCAAAGATCGTATTATCACCGATAGAGCCTGTCGTCTGCTATTCATGTCGTGCCACCTATTTTGCCAAGGGAGGTAATTTGCCTCCATTGGAAGTGCATATTCGCTTTGCTTTCATCAGTTATTTTTTACATGCCGAAAACTACATACCCCTATGGAAAATGATGTTTAACTATGAAACTGCAATCATGAGTCAAAATAATACCAGTTTTCTGTTTACTGGCTACAGTCCTTCTCTACGAGATTTTTCAATTTTAGCACAGCTGCGCTGTGAATAGCATGGCCTATTGTTTCTCCTGTGCACAGTTTACAAAATGGCAGTCAGTGATACAGTCGTGTGTCAGAATGTGAATACAATAAAATCTGTAGCCAGATCTATTCTTTATTTGAGGAGATTATCCCACAGATTTCCTGCAGAATGCATACAGAAACGAATCCAATTCATAAGGCAAGTCACAAATGCCTGAATATTTACAAATGTACAGGAAAAATACAAATGTTTGAATATTTTCCACCGCTCTATGTGGTCGATTTAGTTGACTTTACTTTAAAATTTGCAGCTTATTCAGTTATTGGCCGACTTGATCTGAAGATTCTTGTTTTTAAAAAAACAACTTTGGGCAGAGGGTGTTGGCATCCTTTTCAAGCCAGTGTTAGGCCTACCTCTCTGTCTGCATTGACCATACAGGACTTGTGCATGTATTCATAGTGAAGAGAACTTGCGTCCAGCAGCCTCTCTCTCTGTCTTTCTCAGTTTCTGTCTCTGTCTCTCTCTTTTATGCATGCATGCGTGTGCATGCACGCACGTGCGTGTGTGTGTGTGAATTCCTGCATGTACGCATGTGTGAGATTGAAATAAAGGAGCAGAATTTGGAAGAGGCACTGTGACTGTGTGAGGGTATTGTTATTACCAGTTCTAGTACCGGGCAACCATCTGTATCTTTGGTAAGGCAAGGAGACTAGTTCACATCAGATGAAGTTTGAGGGATAGTGTCTTTTAAGTTCACTTTGCTAGCTGTTTGTGAAAAACATCTTGGAATCGAAAAGACACTTATTTCAGTTTTCACTCTACTTCGTATTTCAAGACATGGACACTTCCATCACACCATGGATGTTTTACTGTGTGAGGACTTTAATTCATTGTATCTATGAGTCAAAGACATTTTATTCTAGAACTTCACTTGAATTTGTGTCAATAATCAATATCCATCATGCAGTTGTAGACGAGAAGACTTTGCTTACATGAATTTGAGATTGGTTTATCAAAGTAAATGTGTATAAAGGTTGATAACATACACTTTGATACCCTGCGGCTAGGCCCTAAATTTGGAAATAATGGCCCCTAAAAAGCCCTAAAAAGGCCCTAAATTTTTCCCCACCAAGTCTGTATGAACCCTGGTATATACTTGTGCTTATCTGTATGGGCGTATTTTTTTCTGTGCCTTGATGTGTGTGTTTATGCACATGCC
>CM054140.1:30356348-30371348 GCA_028751875.1 Rapana venosa
TAGGCTGTGTTTATGATGGTGCCATAGTCTTATCAGAATGTGGCATATAGGCTGTGTTTATGATGGTGCCATAGTCTTACCAGAATGTGGCATATAGGCTGTGTTTATGATGGTGTGATAGTCTTGTCAGAATGTGGCATATAGGCTGTGTTTATGATGGTGTGATAGTCTTATCAGAATGTGGCATACAGGCAGTTTCTCAGTTACCAAAATGTCCACGGGAGAGGAATCAAGTTTTTCTGTTTTTCATTTCTTGTAGTTTGTGTTGAAGTGATTGGAATATTCCATTTATGTCACACCACACTTGCTACTCACCAACTGATTGACCATCTCACTGTACTGGTCAAGGTTTGTTTTGCGTGCTGGATATGTTGGGGGGGGGGGGGGGGGATTGGCATCCTAAAAGACAGTAATGGGAGATAAAGGGTCTTTAACATCCATACTTGATCTTTTGCAGGCATTTATTGCCTGCACGTGTGCAAGAAGGGAGTAAGGTTTAGCACCCAGTAATTTATCCAGTGAACACATCTTTTAATTTATGCACACATTTTTTTTCAGGATGTGTACGAGACGTTCAACGTGATTTTGCGTCGCAAGCCGAAGGAGAACAACTTCAAGGCCGTGCTGGAGACGATCCGAGATCTGATGAACACCAACTGTGTGGTGCCTGCCTGGCTGCACGACCTCATCCTGGGCTACGGCAACCCTGACGCCGCCCACTACTCCAGGTGAGGCGCGGCGTCAGCTTCCTTCTCTCTGGTGGGGCAGTTGTACAGGTGTCTCTGTAACATAGAGGTCAAGACGTCAGACTTGAAAAATGACAGGGCCCCAAATCCTTAGGCCACATGTCCAAATCTGGGCGTAGGCAGTGAAGAAAAGGCATCGGCAGAATAGAATGTAGAGTTCATGGCGAAGATGAAGCCTGACCCCCTCCTAAAGTCCTTCGGATCAGACTATAAACCGAAGCCCCGTGTGCGAACGTATGCAGAACATCTTGCGCACACGTTAAATCCTGTTCCGCTTTTCGAAAGAGTAGGCCATTGTGTGCCGGTGGGAACAGATTACAAAATTTTTAAAAAACGCATACACACGCATTGAAAAAAAGTCATCTGAGCGCTTTGATTTGTTGCTTTACAAGATTCAGCGCTATATAAATTCCATACATTATTATTATTATTATAAAGTGAAAGAAGTAAAGGACTAAAGCACTTCCTTGACGGGGGTTTCCTTCTGGAGATTTTCTGCTGTCTAGGTCTCTCTAGAATCGTTTTCTTCTTCTTCTGTACTCTTATTTGAAGTAGAAATTTAACCACACTGACTGGAACACATTGAAAAGTCTGTTTTATGTTGTGGAGTGTTTCAAGAAAAAGATTGAAATAGAGGCTTTTTGAGTGCATTGGGTCATGTCCAAATGAAGCATTTATTAAAGTAGATCTTAAAGAAAATAACTGTTTTTCCCCCACCTCCCCATTTTTTGTCTTCCTTGTGTGATAAAAGGTATGACTGCACAAATACAGGTTTTATTTGCCATTTTATAACAACAGCATGTCAGTGATGACAAGAGCTGCTGTCATTATAACCCATCATATGTCTGCCATCTCTACTATGACTACTGCCACTTCTATCGACATCACTGCTGTTGGATCACAGATGAAAATCTTAGTTCACGGCTCTTATGAGTAGAATTCCTCCTGTGTGAATGCTGGGGGAATGTCAGCATAAATAGCATCTCCACCTTCTAGAAATTCTGTGCTGGGAATGCCCTCTTTTCTGTCTCTCGCTTTGTTTCTGCCTTGTTCCTTTTCTTCCTGTCATCCCCTTCTTGTCTATTTTCTGCCTTCTTGGTCCATTCTTTTGCCTTTTTTCCAGAAAGACTTTAAAAGATAACAATTCTATCCCATGCTGAAGTTGGATGTGCTGGGCCTGACTTGTCAGGCACTTAACGGCAGTACAACATATTTTCGCTCATATGACAAACAACGATAGTTGCTGTTTGAGCGTTTCACAAAGAAGAGGAAGACAGCAGAACCGACAATGACAAATTCTTTTATTTCGAGGATAATGAATAAGCACCCATGTGCTTTTTTACATCCAGTCCCCGCCCTTACGGATATATAAGAGAGAGAGAGAGAGAGTGTGAGTGTGTTGGGGTGGAATTGAACCCAACACTGTTTATGTTTTTTGTCCACCACTGATGAAAGGTGTGTTGATGGTGTGGCAGGATGAAGACCAAGATGCCTCAGCTGGACTGGAACGACACGTTTTTGAACCTGGATCACCTGAAGGCCAGCTTCCCTGACAGGCCAAAGGTCACCGTCACCGGCCAGCACTCTCCAGAGCCTCCTTTCAGGTAAGGTCATGGACGTCACAGAGATGAGAGTGATTTGTGCAGTAAAGTTCAGGGAATGCAGAGCAAGAAGAAGAATAGAGGAAAGTGATGTTGACTGCTTGTTCTGCTCTAGTGAGAGTAGAGGGTTTAGACTCTGTGATGAGTAGGAAGAGAGGACTGAGAGGATTGGAGTCTGTTGCGGTTTCCTTGTTTTGCCTGTCAAGGGATCAGTACACTTTGTTGTTTAATTGTAGTATGTTTTGTTGTATGCATGGGCACCTGACCATTCAGGACACAAAGATGTTCTTTATGGATATGTGCACAAGTGTCAACACTTGTTTTCATGGCCTTCTGTTCGTGTGCTGTAAAATACTTACTGCATACACAAATAGATGACTGACTGTTTAGGTGTGAGTATGAACTTATTACGCATTCATGGATTCATGTATATTGTCATATGTGTTCATGCATGCACTCACAAGTATGTGCACATTCAGGACTGGGTGATGCACTTCAGAATTCATGAACAAGTGCACAAGGCATGTAGTATCATTCTACATTATATTAACTGTTGAACCCATACCCTTGTATGAAGTCATAAAGAAGCAAAAGAAAGATGTTCAGTGACATCAACGCTACGTTCCCTGTGTGCGGATGCAGGTTGACCTTTGTGGATGAGGCTCCAGCGGAGGGCAGCTCAGCCAAGCGGCAGAAGGACAGCGATGAAGCCAAGACAGCCAAGTCCCTGCAGGTGGAGCCTCACAGGATCCCCAACCGCGGACCCTACCCCTACAACCAGCCCAGAAAGTCAGTGCTGCTGCCTCCTCCTGCTCCTCCTTCTTGTTGTATGATCGTGTGTTGTACAGTCTCTCCACCCCTTATGTACTGAAGTTGTGAGCTTTTGTTTTGAAGGGAAGTCCTCTTTCCTTGTAAGTTGTTTATACATTTTGTTTGTAGCCAATTTAAAGAAGGAAATGTTTCTCATGCTTCCCTTGAATGTAATTAGCATGACAGATCCATTATCGCCGAAACGAGTGTACTTTTAAAAACAGTCCTGTTTTTTCCCTGGAATGTTGCTGCAGACCATATTTGGCATTTATCGTATCTCTTCCTCCAATATTTGTTGGTTTGTTTTGCATAGATCAAAAAAAAAAAAAAATTGATTAGATTTACAGATGGAATAGTTGTTCCTGAAGTTGCATGGCCAGGAAATCCAGAAGAAGTTTCGTGAAGACTCATGTGTGTTCATTCTTTATTTTCTAATATTTTTTTTTCCTTCTATGATTATCCTATCCTGCTGATATCATTTTTTCTCTTCTATGATGATCCTATTCTGCTGATATAATTTTTTTCCTTCTATGATGATCCTATCCTGCTGATATCATTTCCCTTCTGTGATGATCCTATCCTGCTGATATCATTTCCCTTCTATGATGATCCTATCCTGCTGACATAATTTTTTTCCCTTCTGTGATGATCCTATCCTGCTGATATCATTTCCCTTCTATGATGATCCTATCCTGCTGACATAATTTTTTTTCCTTCTATGATGATCCTATCCTGCTGATATCATTTTTTTTCCTCTGTGATGATCCTATCCTGCTGATATCATTTCCCTTCTATGATGATCCTATCCTGCTGATATCATTTTTTTCCTTCTGTGATGATCCTATCCTGCTGACATCATTGTTGTTTCATCATCATCATCATTTGTTGTTGTTGTTGTTGTTGTTGTTGTTGACCGTCAGGAACACCATCCCCTTCACGGCGGCGCAGGTGGAAGCCATCAAGGCGGGGATGCAGCCCGGGCTGACCATGGTGGTGGGGCCCCCAGGGACTGGCAAGACAGACGTGGCCGTGCAGGTCATCTCCAACATCTACCACAACTTCCCCGACCAGCGCACGCTAATCGTCACACACTCCAACCAGGTGCAGGAAGGAGAGGGGAGAGGGGAGGGGAGGGAGGGGTTTGAAGAGAGGTGGGGGTTGGGAGAGGAAAGGGGAGATGTTATTGGGATGTTGGGTTGTATTGAAGTGTCGAAAGCCTTGTTGATAGTTGAGGTGTATTTACAGGAGGTAGGAGGGTGTAGAGAGATAGAGATTACATGAGTTTACTTTATTTATTGGATGCAGGAGTTATGTTCTTGTAATGAGTAGTAGCCTAGTTTTGAGAAAGAAAATGGCCATTGTGTTTAAAAGCAGAATGATATCTAGATACAGGTTTTTTGCTTTGTGCATATAGTACACAATTTTGCAGTTCGTGAAGAGAAAAGGGCTTCCTTGAATATCAGATTCACTTTTTTCCACACTTGCCTTTTCTGGGTCCAAGGATTTTGTGTTTGTCTGAGTTTGTCCTTATGTCAGTCTATTCATCCCTGTCTTTCTTAGCTCCTTCATTGCAATGCTTTTTGTGACCTTGTTCACTTCTCTGTTGTTAACCTGGCACTGTAGTGATCTGCTCTGGCTGTCTCAGTCTTCCAGAGTGTTTTCTTGCTTGTTGTCTTGCTGTCTTACTGTCAGTATCTCGTTTGGACCCGAAACTTTCCCCCATCCATTAGACCACGAGTGGTGGTCTGGGCGCTAGTCTTTCAGATGAGATGATAAACCGAGGTCCCGTGTGTTACACATAACTATAACTAAAAATAACATGTAAAAGAACCCACGGCAACAAGAGAGTTGTCCCTGGCAAAATTCTGTAGAAAAAAGCCACTCTAATAGGGAAACAAATACAGTTGCAGACAGAAAAAATAAAATAAAAATAATGGGGGGCGTTGCTCTAGTGACGACGCACTCTCCCCGGGGAGAGCAGCCCGTATTTCACGCAGAGAAATCTGCCGTGACTTAAAGTGGTATAAATAAATAAATAAATAAATAAATAAAGTATGTCTCTGCGTTGCTCTGTACTTACACTGTTGGGTTGCTGTCTGTGTTGTCAGGCGTTGAACCAGCTGTTTGAGAAGATCATTGCGCTGGACATCGACGAGCGTCACCTGCTGCGTCTGGGCCACGGTGAAGAGGCCTTGGAAACCAACAAAGACTTCAGCAGGTGAGAGAGGGTTTCCTTTCCGTTTGGCAGCTTCATGGCAAAGCTGCAGGTTTTTAAAAAAAAATTCAGTATAGTTTTGAAATTGTCTCTTGTTCTGTGGTTAACATTGTAGACGTTTTAGTGACATGAATTTCTAACATGTTTCTGTCTTAATGCTTGTATAGAGTTAACGTGAAAGCATTCAGGGACCTCAGATTCATAGAATACCATCAGTGGAGGGGTGGGATGGTGATGGTCTCTATTACCAAAGAAGCATCTCAAAAAACAAAAGAAAAAGAAGCATCTCACTCTGGGGAACTCTATGATAAACCTTCTGAAGAAAGCTGAGAAGGTGATGTGTGGTGTGTGTTAGGTTTTAAAGGCTTAACTGAAAATTGTGTAGTTGATTTTAGTCTTGTATTAATTTTTGAGTAGCTACACATACACATTTTTAAACTGAGCTTTAATTCTTGACTTGGTGACTGCTCTGAAATGTCCTCTATGTTCAGAGGGGATGTAAACATCAAGGGGACGGGATAGCCTAGTGGTTAGAACATTGCGCTCGCAATCTGATGACCCGGGTTCGATTCCTGTTTAAGGGGATATTTTCCTCTGGAGTTAACATCAGCGCAGACTCCACTCTCCCCAAAAGTCTCTCGGATGAGGCTATAAACCGAGGCCCTGTGTGCGAATGCACGGAGAACATCTTGCGCACATGTTGAATCCTGTTCCGCATTTCGAAAGAGTAGGCCATTGTGTGCCGGTGGGAGGTAAGGTAAAGGAGTCCCATAACCTATAAGGTCGTAGGGGAGCGAGGTGTCAGAGACCTCACTTCTCTAGGGCCAGCATATTGAGGGCGGCGTCCATCTCCTCTCCCTCGCTGCTTTACCTTCCCTGACCCTAAAGAGGGTAGGTACCCATTTACAGCTGGGTGAACTGGGGGAACTGTACTGAAGCCAAGGCGCGCAAACGGTCACCCATCCAACTGGTAACCACGCTCGATGCTGCTTAACTTGGCTGGGGGAAAGCGAGTGCTCCGACCACTGAGCTATTCCGTACCGCATACACACGGGGACTGGGTGTAAAAAAGTACATAAGTGCTTATTCCATTATCCTCGATATAAAAGAATATAAAAAAAGGTTGGATAACTGGATTGAATTGCTTGAGAAAACAAAGCATTGCCTTACCTGGATTAATTTTTTTACAGGTGTGCCTGGTTTATTTAGATTATGGGTGAACAAAATATGAAGAGGCAGTGAGTGACTTGTGTGGGTGTGTGTGTTCAGGTACGGTCGAGTGAACTACGTTCTGGCGCAGCGACTGGAGCTGTTGGATGAGGTGAAGCGTCTGCAGGAGAGTCTGGGAGTCAGTGGAGACATGTCCTACACCTGCGAGACAGCCGGCTACTTCTTCCTCTACCAGGTGCGTCTGTTTGGGGTTTGGCTTTTTTTGTGTGGTTATACCCTTTTATTCCTAATTCATTTTTTGTCTATTCTGCATTTTTGGTGTTGCTGAGATCAGGGCTTCGGCTTCTGTCTTTTTGGTGGTGGTTGGGGGGGTCCACGGCTAGAGCTCCAAGTTCACCAATGGTGAGGTTTTGCATTTGTGACCGTTTTTGCCCACCATGAAGGTAGCCGCATTCTGACTTCAGGGTTGGCTTGTATCTAAAGTTCTGTGTAGTGGTGGATAAAGTGTGGATGATGCGTCGACCAACATATGTGATTGAGAAGTGAATTGTTGTGTGTGTCTTTCTTGTTAGTTATTTGTGAATTAGATGAATAGAACTTAGTATACAGTAATGTGTGTCAGTCTGTTCACTTTTCTCTCTCTCTCTCTGCCTTTCCCTCTTTCTCTTTCTTCCTTAACATACAATAATCTCTGCCAGTCTGTTCCTTGTCTCTCTGTCTTTCTCCCCCTCTCTCTCTCTTACTGTCACCATCTCTTTCTCTCTCTCTCTTCCCTCCATCTTTTCTTCTGTCCCTTTTGTGAGTCTTGTTTGTCTCTGTATCATACTTAGTTTGTCTAGAAATGTGAAGCCTTTCTGATGTCTGTCTGTTTTTCTGTCTGTCCCATTGTCTTCTTTTTGAGAGTTATTGTTGTTCCTGTCCTTTGTCTGTGGTCACTTGCTATTTCTTTTCAATCAGAGATCTGTTTCTGGTTTTGTGTGATCTACTCTTTCTCCGTTTCCTTTCGTGTTTGGATTTTGGAAGACCTGGCAGTAGAAGTAATACCACTGTTACCAAATCATGTAGAGAAGCTCAGGAGGTGGCATAAAAAAAGCAAAACCAAACCCTTTTTCACAAATGCTTAGGGTGCAGGCCTTATGTACTTGCCTGTTTTGACCTGAGGGGTCATGCTGTATCATCTTCTTGTGCATTTGTGGGCAATAGTTTGGCTTTTTTGTTTATTCTGTATTTCATGTGAATCGAATAATGTTACTTCAACAAAGGTAGTTATCCTTGCGCAGAGAATTCCTATAAAATGTCAGTGAGCTGATGTAATGACCACAGGTAAATTTCTATCCAACTGATTTGGTTGTTGCTCAAGACTCAAGAGTACTTTAATGTCTTAAATTGAGCAATTTTCGTGTGCAAGGTATGACGTCAATGGCCTCAGCAGTAAGATGTCATGACACTTGGTTGACAAGTTGTGGATATGTTGTGCAGGTGCTTGCCAGATGGGAGGAGTTCCAGAGTAAAGTGAAGGCCTACAAAGACAAGGTAAGTGTGTGTGTGTGTGTGTGTGTGTGTGTGTGTGTGTGTGTGTGTGTGTATGTGTGTGAGTGTGAGGGTATGTGTGTGTGAGGGTGTGTGTGTGTGTGTGCCTCTGTGTGTGTGTGTGTGTGTGTATATGTGTGAGTGTGAGGGTATGTGTGTGTGTGTCAGTGTGTGTGTGTGTGAGTGTATGTGTGTGTGTGTCAGTGTGTGTGTGTCAGTTGTGTGTGTGTGTGTGTGTGTGCATGAGGGTGTGTAGGTTTGTGTGCGAGTGTGTGTGTGTGCTTCTGAGGGTGTGCGTGTGTGTAGGTTTGTGTGTGAGTGTGTGTGAGAATGTGTAGGTTTGTGTGTGTGTTTGTGTGTATGTATGTATGTGTGTGTGTGTGTGTGTGTGTGTGCATGAGGGTGTGTAGGTTTGTGTGCGAGTGTGTGTGTGTGCTTGTGAGGGTGTGTGTGTGTGTAGGTTTGTGTGTGAGTGTGTGTGAGGGTGTGTAGGTTTGTGTGTGTGTTTGTGTGTATGTGTGTGAGGGTGTGTGTGTGTGTCAGTGTGTGTGTCAGTGTGTGTGTGTGTGCGTGTGTGTGAGTGTGTGTGTGTATGTGTGTGAGTGTGAGGGTATGTGTGTGTGTGTGAGTGTGTGTGTGTGTGTGTGACAAATTCAATGACAAATTCTTTTATTGTGAGGATTATGAATAAGCATCCATGTGCTTTTTTTTAAACATTCAGGCCTGTGTGTGTGTGGGTGCGTGCGCGCATGTGTGTTTATGAGAGAGAGAATATGAATGTGTGAGAGAGAGTTTGTGTATTAGTAGGTGTATGTGTGCAAGTGTTTAAATGCACTGGTATGTGCATGTGTTTGTGTGGGGGCACATATGTTCTTACATACATGAGCGTGTGTTTGTGTGTGTGTGTATATTTGTGTGTGTGCGTGCATGTGTGTTTATGTTTGTTTTATTTGATTCTTTTATATTTGATTCTTTTATATCGAGGATAATGGAATAAGCACTCATGTGCTTTTTTACATCCAGTCCCTGTGTGCATGCGGTTTTGTAAATTTTGTCAGTTGTTCCTACTGGCACACAGTGGCCTACTCTTATGAAAAGGGGAACAGGATTTAACATGTGCGCAGGATATTCTGTATTCTATATTCTGCACACGGGGCCTCGGTGTGTGTATGTGTGCATGTGTGTGTTTTTTATGTGTGTGCATGCACGAGTGAGAACATTCATAAACATGTGTGCGCATGAGTTAATACATGTGTATATTACCTACTGTTAATACAACCTCAATTTCTTGATTGTCCCCCCATCAGGAAGGAGGAGGGAAGCAGATCAAGCAGTTGTTCCCCTTCACCAAGTTCTTCGACAACGCCCCGCAGCCTCTGTTCCACGGAGAGAGCTACCAGCAGGACATGGACATCGCTGAGGGATGCTTCAGGCACATCCGCAAGATCTTCACCCAGCTGGAGGTGAGCACCGGCCCGTTGTCTCCTGTACACTAGTCCTTCGGATGAAACTATAAACCGAGGCCCCGTGTTTGAACGCATGCAGAACATCTTGCGCACACGTTAAATCCTGTTCCGCTTTTCGGAAGAGTAGGCCATTGTGTGCCGGTGGAAACAGATGACAAAATTGACAAAACCGCATACACACGGGGACTGGGTGTAAAAAAAGCACATGAGTGCTTATTCCATTATCCTCGATAGTAAAAGAATAAATAAAATAAAATAAAATAAAATGTGTGACTCCCTTTTGGGTCAGTGTAAAGAAGCGCTGTTTTAAGACAAACGAGGAGGACTACTGGGGTCATGGGATTGTGAGTGTTCTGCAATTAATTATACTGATTTTACGTACTCCTTTTTGTGGGGAGCATCAGTTTTTCACCTCCTTGAAAGGGACAGAAACTGACGTGTTTTTTTTATTCGTGGTCAAACTCTCTTTTAGTTTTTGTCTTGTGAGTTATCATTCTTGTTTATGTAATTCTGTTTCATATTAACATCATGTTCTTGGTCTTAGTTCAGAGAGAGATGTAGATTTTTGTTTGCCAACCAATAACAGCTTCCTCCCCATTTCCCCCCCAAAACCCCAAACAAACCCACTCAAACCAAACAAAAAACCCACCAAAAAAACAACCAGAAACAAAACCTGAGTGGAAACCACACATTGCAAAAAAGTAGCCTTGATGATGGACAAGTCTTGATGCAGAAAAAAAAAGTCAGCAATTAGTATTCATGAACATGTTTAGGATGTATACTAAAAATAGAAGAAGAAAACCAATGAAGGAAAGAGCGTGTTCATGTAAGACATTGTAATTGATGTATACATAAAGATGGAATGAGATGTGCTGTGATGATACATACATTGTAATTGATGCATACATAAAGATGGAAGGAGATGTGCTGTGATGATGCATTTCACCATGTGTATGTACTGCAAATGGGGACGGGATAGCTCAGTGGTCAGAGCACTCACTTTCCCC
This sequence comes from Rapana venosa, assembly GCA_028751875.1. Classification (NCBI taxonomy): domain Eukaryota; kingdom Metazoa; phylum Mollusca; class Gastropoda; order Neogastropoda; family Muricidae; genus Rapana; species Rapana venosa. The sequence goes on from CM054140.1 coordinate 30,366,894, forward strand.
CAGCCAAGGTTAAGCAGCATCAAGCGTGGTTACCACTTAGATGGGTGACTGTTTGCACGCCTTGGCTTCAATACCGTCCCCCAGTTCACCCAGCTCTAAATGGGTACCTGCCCTCTTTAGGGTCAGGGAAGGTAAAGCAGCGAGGGAGAGGAGATGGGCGCCGCCCTCAATATGCTGGCCCTAGAGAAGTGAGGTCTCTGACGCCTCGCTCCCCTACGACCTTATAGGTTATGGGACTCCTTTACCTTGTTTTATATACTGCAGGAGTTCCGAGCCTTTGAGCTGCTGAGAAGCGGGGCTGACCGTGCCAACTACCTGCTGGTGAAGGAAGCCAAAATCATCGCCATGACCTGCACCCACGCCGCCCTCAAACGCAGAGACCTCGTCAACGTCGGCTTTCAGGTGAGGGCGTTTTTCCCCCTGTCTTTTCAATTTCTTTTTTTTTTATCTTTTTTTTCGTAAATTTTTTTTCCATTTGTTTATCAGAAAAGAGGCTTGATGCTCTTTACAAGTTGTTATTTGGGAACAGAATGTGATTTTAAGGAAAGATTTCATGGAAGGGTAGCATTCCATTATTTGTCTGTGAGTGTGTGTGTGCGTGTGTGGAGAGAGAGAGAGAGAGTGAGTGTGTGTGTGTGTGTGTGTGTGTGCGTGAGTCAGTGCAAGTGCATCCACAACTACATGTGTGTATGTGTGTACCAGCCTATGGATGTGTTTCCATAGATGTGATTATCAGAACACGTGTATATACATTTGTGTATTCATTGATGCACACATTCATACATTATGACTGAAATTTCATTTCCTTATCACCAAATTCATCGGAGGTATCATTTGAGCTTATTTTGAATCATTATATTGACTTTGTGATCTTTCATCTTTTGTGATCGTTATATTTCTTGATTCGGCATTAATGCTTTGCCTTCTGTAGATTGATACAAGTCAGAATTGCTTTACTGCATGTTTCAACTTGAAATGACTGTGCTACTTTATTTGAAAATATGTTCAGAGGATGAGATGTCTTGATCTTTCATTGATTGATTGCATGATGTAGGTGCAAGTCAGCAGTACATGTTGTAGGTTGATGTTACTCAGCTGCTATATCTGAACGTATGTATGTGTGTGCAGTTTATTTCAAAACATGTTGTAGGTTGATGCTACTCACCTGCTATATCTGAACGCATACATGCATGTGTGTGCAGTTTGATAACATCCTGATGGAGGAAGCTGCCCAGATTCTGGAGATTGAGACCTTCATCCCCCTCCTCTTGCAGGTCAGTGCTTAGGTTGAAGTAACAGCCTGGGGCTTATTTTTAATGGAGAGAGAGAGGGTGAGAGAGAGAGAGAGAGAGAGAGAGAGAGAGAGAGAGAGAGAGAGAGAGAGAGAGAGAGAGAAAAGGCACACAGCTTATTGGACTAGTACCATTTTATAAAGAGGTGATGCTCTGCTAATTCAAGTCCATGCGATATGCGCAACATCAAAGATGGATTTTTGTCACTGAAGTCAGAGGCTCTTCATTCATCCAAGGGAAACAACACAGGTCTGTAGAATTGTCGCTGGTTTACATGCAGTTTGTTACCATTGACCACCAGTCTTCTAGATTTTTCCATTTGAAGAAGTGCTGTGTAGTTTGTCAAAGATTTATATTCTGCAAATGAAGTGACTTGGCGGGGCTGTAAACAACAATATGATTGGATTGGAAATGACAGTGTCTGTGAATGTTTGCGGTAAGCTTTGATGTAACTTGTATGTGGGACAATGTGTAGCTTCAGATGATTACATCCATGAGATGCAGTTGACTGAGAAAGAAAACGCTTTGATAAGTAAGAAGTCTTTCCATCCTGATGAATGGACATGGCGATGAATAAATATCTGTGGCTTTTTTTGGTTGTCATATTGTAGATTTCTCATAACTTTTCCTTTTTCAGTGCTCTAAAAGCTTTTTTTTTTTAAAAAGAAGGAAGGAAAGCACCTACAAGAAACGAAAACTGTTTCATCTTGATCAAAGTAGACATAAGAAACATTGTCATGTTGTATAAGATCTGGCTTGACCCCATCTAAATGGCCAAGAAGCTCTATGGAGACTTAGAAGACCTGCAGCGTACAGCTACACTTGTCACAGAGACTAAGCAATTCACCTTACAAACACGAACAAAACCCCCCCAAAACTTCCTGTGTATGCTTTGTGGTCACGATGTACTGGACCAGACTGAACTGGCTGTTGTCTGTTGCAGAACCCGGAGGATGGCAACAACCGGCTGAAGCGGTGGATCATGATCGGGGACCACCACCAGCTGCCCCCCGTCATCAAGAACATGGCCTTCCAGAAGTTCTCCAACATGGAGCAGTCCCTCTTCACACGCTTCGTGCGACTGGGCGTGCCCACCGTGGACTTGGATGCCCAGGGGCGTGCCAGGGCAAGGTCAGTGTCGTGTTGGGGCAAGGTCGGTGTTGTGTCGGGGCAAGGTCGGTGTTGTGTCAGGGCAAGGTCAGTGTTGTGTCAGGGCAAGGTCAGTGTTGTGTCCGGGCAAGGTCAGTGTTTGTGTCAGGGCTAGGTCAGTGTCAGGGCTAGGTCATTGTGTGGGCTGGTCAATGTCATGGCAAGGTAAGTGTTGTATCAGGGCAAGGTCAGTGTTGTGTCAGGGCAAGGTAGTGCCAGGGCTGGTCAGTGTCAGGGCTGGTCAATGTCAGGGCAAGGTCAGTGTCAGTGCAAGGTCAGCGTCATGGCAAGGTCAGTGTCTGTTGTCATGTGGAGAAAAATGGAAAACTGTTGTCCCGGAGTAAAGTGTACAGACTTGTCAAACCTTGGGGAAGCTCTCCAGCTACTGATGTAGTAGCTTTCAAACTGGGTCCAGACTGCCAGTCACAGTGTCCAGATGGTGTACTGGTTTGAAACTGGGGATCTTTTGTTTTGGAGTGAAAGCTTTTGTCCTTAATTTTTGTTTCGCAATTGTTATCCGTTCTTTGTTCTTTACTTATCAGTTATAGTTGCTAAGGATATGTGGTCTCACGTTCTCATTCAAGAATCTCAAGGCTGTGTGTTGTCATATCATCATTCGCTAGGCATATAATTTATCTAACTAAATTTTAATGCAAATACAGCCACTCTGCATTTGTTTGGGTTATGTTTTTTTGGCAAGAAAAATACATTATTATGTGCTTTATTTTGTTAATTCCCCATGGGAAATTTACTGTAAACTTGCCTTGAACTGTTAATTCTCTACCTGAGGTTTACTCTGAAAAGTTGGAAAAAAAAAAGGGGGGTTGCTTTTTCCCTTGGGTCTTTCACACTCTGTTAAGAAGCTTTACATCATCCTATAAAGTCAGAGTCATCCATGTGTCTTTGCAGCATGGCCTAACTGTATAAACCAGTGTTACAAGCGTCTAGGTATTTTCCATCGTATGGTCTCCTAACCCCCAGCACATTATCACTATTGTTGTTACTTGTTTGTGTGTGTGTGTGTGTGCAGCATTGCCAGTCTGTACAACTGGCGCTACAAGCGGCTGGGCATGTCATCACTATTGTTGTTATTTGGTTGTGTGTGTGTGTGTGTGTGTGTGCAGCATTGCCAGTCTGTACAACTGGCGCTACAAGTGGCTGGGCAGTCTGCCCCATGTCATCACTCTTGTTGTTATTTGTGTGTGGTGTGCAGCATTGCCAGTCTGTACAACTGGCGCTACAAGTGGCTGGGCAGTCTGCCCCATGTCATCACTCTTGTTGTTATTTGTGTGTGTGTGTGCAGCATTGCCAGTCTGTACAACTGGCGCTACAAGTGGCTGGGCAGTCTGCCCCATGTCATCACTCTTGTTGTTATTTGTGTGTGTGTGTGCAGTATTGCCAGTCTGTACAACTGGCGCTACAAGTGGCTGGGCAGTCTGCCCCATGTCATCACTCTTGTTGTTATTTGTGTGTGTGTGTGCAGCATTGCCAGTCTGTACAACTGGCGCTACAAGTGGCTGGGCAGTCTGCCCCATGTCATCACTCTTGTTGTTATTTGTGTGTGTGTGTGCAGCATTGCCAGTCTGTACAACTGGCGCTACAAGTGGCTGGGCAGTCTGCCCCATGTCATCACTCTTGTTGTTATTTGTGTGTGTGTGTGCAGTATTGCCAGTCTGTACAACTGGCGCTACAAGTGGCTGGGCAGTCTGCCCCATGTCATCACTCTTGTTGTTATTTGTGTGTGTGTGTGCAGCATTGCCAGTCTGTACAACTGGCGCTACAAGTGGCTGGGCAGTCTGCCCCATGTCATCACTCTTGTTGTTATTTGTGTGTGTGTGTGCAGTATTGCCAGTCTGTACAACTGGCGCTACAAGTGGCTGGGCAGTCTGCCCCATGTCATCACTCTTGTTGTTATTTGTGTGTGTGTGTGCAGTATTGCCAGTCTGTACAACTGGCGCTACAAGTGGCTGGGCAGTCTGCCCCATGTCATCACTCTTGTTGTTATTTGTGTGTG
>CM054140.1:30376348-30393848 GCA_028751875.1 Rapana venosa
CCATAGTATGCAGATGGAGTCAAACGTAATCATGTTATTAAGTGTTTTCATAGTTTCACACTGATTGTCTTTTGAGATAAATTTTTAGAGTAATTATTCTATGACCTCCAGAATAGTTGGCTTGGAACATCAGTTTTTCCCTTGGTGATATGTATCTTTTTTTATATTTGAGTGTAGTGTTTATTTCTTTGGGATGAATCAGAGATCATAGCTTACCCCCCCCCCCCCCCCCCCCCCAAATATTTGGAAAAAGTGAAGAAAGGAAATGAATGGAAACATACTACTAACCAAACAGACTTCCTTCACTCATAGCAGATTTAGAGGCTTTGAAAATGTATTTCTATGAAGGAGACATTGATGATGTTTCAGGGATGTGCGTCGTCTGGTGGTGGCCATGTCTCGTGCACGGTTAGGGCTGTACATCTTCGCCCGTGTGTCCCTCTTCAGCAACTGCTTTGAGCTGACCCCAGCTTTCAACAGGGTAAGGCTGTGTTTATAAATCTGCAGGAACAGGGTAAGGCTGTGTTTATAAATCTGCAGCAACAGGGTAAGGCTGTGTTTATAAATCTGCAGCAACTGTTTTACTGACCCCAGCTTTCAACAGGGTAAGGCTGTGTTCATAAATCTGCAGCAGCTGTTTTGAGCTGACCCCAGCTTTCAACAGGGTAAGGCTGTGTTTATAAATCTGCAGCAAAAGTATCCTGCAGTGCATTTGGAAACCTGATCATTGGTCAGTTCTTATTGTAATACTGGTCATCTTTTTTTTATTGTTGTCATGGAAAAGTATGTTACTTCTTATTCTTTGTCTCAGTAGTTTGAACAACTGCTACTTACATAAGTACATCCATAAGCCAATATGTAAGTTTCTTGATTATTTCTGAAATCATGATGATTTTTAGATCAGTTGAAAATGTAAATGAATCAGGAGGGACTGGTCTCCATGTCACAAGATATATAACTGGAAAAGTTGCTCCGTTCATTTCTTATGCTGCTAAGAGAAGTGGCTGCAATTTGTTGTTTCTGGCATATGCCTTTGGAAAAAAAAGTTATGTGTAGGACTACTACTCTTGAGGCCTAAAAATATGACTTCTCATTTTCTGTGATTAACCTCGTGAAATGTTTGGATAGTATAATCTTTTATTTGAAGTTGTCATTTTTTAAATTATAAAATCAGTGTTTTGAAAATTAATCAAGAATGGTATGATCTTTTATGTTTAATTGTAAATGTTAAAAGTTATGACATTATATCTCTTGAAAATAAATCCAGGCTGGTATAATCTTTTATGTTTAGTAATTTTAAAAGTCACAAAATCTGTTTCATGGAAATAAACTTGTTTGAAGGTACTTACCGAGGCAAAGCAGATAATTGTTATAGTTTGATTTTGTATTTGTCTGGTAGGTGAAAATAACAACCATGTACGTGTATTTCAGCTGACAGCCAGACCCACCAAGCTGCATTTAGTTCCTGCGGAGAGCTTCCCACCCACCAGAAAGGTCAGTTGTAGCCTGTGTCTTGTCACGTAGAGGACAGATGGGTTTCCTTGTAGTGATGTGGTTTTAACCCTCTTGCGTTCACATATGTTGCTGAAAAACTGTACAACATTCCTTTTTTGTGTGTGCACATTTTCGTGAACATCTGTTTTTTAGGCATACACAGTGCAGTAGAGTTACTACCACAGCTTATTCAGGGTGGAGCAGCATACTATGAGTGTGTTTTATCACATGGCAGAGCTTGTTGTGTAACAGAGGTACCTTCAGGCCTGATTCAAGGGGGTGGGCTGTGGGCAGCCTACCATGTAGGGATGCTAGGGGCTCTCTCAGATGAAATAGCATCCCCACCTGAAAAATCTGTGCTAGAAATTTCCCCCTTTATCGTCACTCTTTGTTTCTATGTTTTGCCTTTCCTTTCTCTCCTCTCTTTCTGGCTTATTTTCTGCCTTCTCAGTCCATTATATTGCCCTTTTTTCTCTCCAAGAAAGTCCAACATTTTCCTAGTAATCATTTTGTTCTGGGACTAGGAGAAAGTGATATTGTGAACACTGGGATGGGCACAGGATTTTCATTCTGCAGTGTTTTTGCCCCTGTGGTATTTCATAAGTAGTGTTTTGATAACTTTGAAGTATTTATCATTTTTAAGCTTGTTTGTAACCTGGGGATGATTGAATTAGTGGAAGTGCTGGCGTCCTCAGCACAGCCTGGTTTTATTTGTCGTAGGAATGAAATAGTTGAGATACAGTTATCTAGAATATGTGTTTGTATTGTTGTTTTTCTGGTTGATGGTGTTGGATTTTTGAGGGGATTGGTGTAGTTGATTTAGAATTTTAGTTGATTGTTCATGGAAGCCTTCGTGGTTGGTGGTGCTGAAAACATCATGATACAAAATGGGTTTTTCAAGAGAAGGGGTGGTTTCACAAATGGTTAGTTTTGTATTTTGTGTTCAGTTTGTACCTTAAAGAAAACTTGTAGGAAACAACATATCTCACACATGCACACACATACATGTGTGCACTTAAGGGAATTTAGTAATAATGCAATCCTGTAACGCGCCTGTCTAGAAAGCGAAAAGTCCGGGTCGGAAGTGTGTGGTGGTTCGAATCCCGTTTGGACCCAAAACTTTTTCCGTACCCATTAGATCATGAGTGGTGGTCTGGGCGCTAGTCTTTTGGATGAGATGATAAACTGAGGTCCTGTGTGTTGCACATAATTATTTAACGCACGTTAAAAAACCCCATGGCAACAAGAGAGTTGTCCCTGGCAAAATTCTGTAGAAAAAGCCACTCTGATAGGGAAACAAATACTGTTGCAGACAGGAAAAAAAAGAAAAAAAAAGGGTGGCGCTGCTCTTGTGGCGACGTGCTCTCCCTGGGGAGAGCAGCCCGAATTTCACACAGAGAAATCTGCTGTGACTTAAAGTGGTATAAATAAATAAATGTTCTTTTTATGTCCATTTCATTCATTTGCTGTCATGAAGACACATAAGGAATGAGCTAGGTAAGGTTATTCTGTATGTCTGCTCTTCCATGTTCTCCATCCTGTTAAAGGCCAGGGAGTCAATACAGGCATGGGGGTGTGTGTGTCTATTGTGTTATATGTTTAAGGCCGGGGAGTCAATACAGGCATGGGGGTGTGTGTGTCTATTGTGTTATATGTTTAAGGCCGGGGAGTCAATACAGGCATGGGGGTGTGTGTGTCTATTGTGTTATATGTTTAAGGCCGGGGAGTCAATACAGGCATGGGGTGTGTGTGTCTATTGTGTTATATGTTTAAGGCCGGGGAGTCAATACAGGCATGGGTGTGTGTCTATTGTGTTATATGTTTAAGGCCAGGGAGTCAAAACAGGCATGGGGGTGTGTGTGTCTATTGTGTTATATGTTTAAGGCCGGGGAGTCAATACAGGCATGGGTGTGTGTCTATTGTGTTATATGTTTAAGGCCGGGGAGTCAATACAGGCATGGGTGTGTGTCTATTGTGTTATATGTTTAAGGCCAGGGAGTCAAAACAGGCATGGGGGTGTGTGTGTCTATTGTGTTATATGTTTAAGGCCGGGGAGTCAATACAGGCATGGGTGTGTGTCTATTGTGTTATATAGTTTAAGGCCGGGATCAATACAGGCATGGGTGTGTGTCTATTGTGTTATATGTTTAAGGCCGGGGAGTCAATACAGGCATGGGTGTGTGTCTATTGTGTTATATGTTTAAGGCCGGGGAGTCAATACAGGCATGGGTGTGTGTCTATTGTGTTATATGTTTAAGGCCAGGGAGTCAAAACAGGCATGGGGGTGTGTGTGTCTATTGTGTTAGCAGTCACCATAGTTCATATGAAGCTTTTTATCATTCATCTCCTTCACTTGTAAAACAGAACAAGTTGAAGGCGTGCAAAGGTTGAAAGTAGGATTGGGATAGCCCAGTGGGAAGCAAGGTTTTTTTTTTCATTCCTTGATGAGAGCTGTGAGGCTCACCAATGGTGAGATTTTGTGTTTGCAACCACTTACCCACCATTAAGGTAGCTGCATTTTGACTTCGGAGATGAACTGATGATCTTTTATTAACAGAGGACATGGGTTCAAGTCTGATGTAGCATAGCATTTGTGGGGGGTCCCCTTTATTGGTACTGACTGCTGTCCCCTTTAAAGTCCTTCTGATGATAACTATAAACGGAGGTGTTGTGTATGAATGCATGCAGAACTTGCATACATGTTAAAACAGTGCTTATTCCATTATCCTCGAAATAAATTAAAAAAACAAACAAACAAAACCATCATCCTCTTTTTGTAGAAGAGAAGGCCAGCTATGGCTGGTGGCATGGATGACATGAACCCTTCAGCCTGGAGATAGAGACAGGCTCCACTAGGGTTAACTTGCTTCCAGTATTCAGTGCAGCATCTCAGTGACTTCTCAAGGAGTTAAAGGAGATAAGTCAAAAGTTTTGGAGTAACATTTACATGCATGCACATTCTCATGGGGGATGTGATGCTGCAGTGGCCAGAGCATGTGCTCTCTCCAAGCTTTCAAGTAGTGATGAGTGTGGTTGTCTCAGGGAAGGGCGACAGACAGTTCATGCACCTTGGCTTCAGCACAGTCTCCCAGCTGTAAATTGGTACCTGCCCTCTTTAGGGACAGGGAAGGTAAAGCGGTGAGGGAGAGGAGATGGCCATCATGCTCAATATACTGGCCCTTAGAAAAGCTGAGGTCTCTGACAGCTCCTTTCCCAAAGACCACATAGGTTATGTAGCACCTTTACTGCTAAAGACCACATAGGGTATGTAACACCTTTACTGCTAAAGACCACATAAGGTTATGTAACACCTTTACTACAAAAAACACAGGTTTTGTAACACCTTTACTGCCAAAGACCACATAGGTTATGTAACACCTTTACTGTTAACGTTCTTTCAAGGACTCGCACAGGCTTGCTGTTACAGCCCTCACTGTCAAATAAGTAGACATGCTGATAAACTGCAGTCATAGGTCTTCAACAGCCTCCTTCCTGCCCACATGCTGACTGACTGACACAAGAATGCTGTGACGTGCGCTGATGCCAACTGCCGTGTTGTGTTGTGTTGTGACTGCAGGTGCAGGACCCCCCTCAGGAGGCCCCCATGTCCATCGAGGACATGCCTCAGATGGCTCAGTTTGTCTTCGACTTCTACAACGCCCGCATCCATCAGCTGATGAGGATGAGGGGCTTCAGCCAGGTCAGTGATGCAGCCACCTTCTGTTTAACAAGCTGTCTAGCTGTCACCTTCTGTTTAACCAGCTGTCTCTGTTTAACCAGCTGTCTAGCTGTCATCTTCTGTTTAACCAGTCATCTTCTGTTTAACCAGCTATCTCAGTCACCTTCTGTTTAACCAGCTGTCTAGCTGTCATCTTCTGTTTAACCAGCTATCTCAGTCACCTTCTGTTTAACCAGCTGTCTAGCTGTGATCTTCTGTTTAACCAGCTGTCTTCTGTTTAACCAGCTGTCTTTATCAGTCACCTTCTGTTTAACCAGCTGTCACCTTCTGTTTAACCAGCTGTCTCAGTCACCTTCTGTTTAACCAGCTGTCTCAGTCACCTTCTGTTTAACCAGCTGTCTCAGTCACCTTCTGTTTAACCAGCTGTCTCAGTCATCTTCTGTTTAACCAGCTGTCTAGCTGTCACCTTCTGTTTAACCAGCTGTCTCAGTCACCTTCTGTTTAACCCGCTGTCTGTCAAGCTGTCTGTGTTCGTGTGCAATGGGATCAGTTCTGTGTGGCTGTCACAGCTGGGTTGTGGTGTATGGTTTTTCACAGGTGAAGATCAGGTTTTTTAAATTAAAATTTAAGGGCATTAGCTTGAGCAACTTTAGCAAGAAGAAAGGTGGCAGGACAGTCAAGATGTTCACCAGGAGGTTCTGGGTTCTATTCCCAGCCTTGTCCTTTCTTCCCAGTTTGATGAGAAAATCGACACTGAATGTCAAAGTCCTTTGGATGAGACTATTAACTGGAAGTCCTGTGTGTAAACGCATGCAGAATATCTTGCGTGCATGTTAAAAACCTGTTCCACCTTTTGGAAGAGTAGGCCATTGTATGCTGGTAGGAATGGATGGCAGAAGAAATATCCCAACCAGCCGCCATGGCGCAGTGGTTAGCGCCTTGGGTTACGGACTGGAAGGTCGCGGGTTCGATTCCCATAAGAGTCATAGGGATTTTTCGGACTCCGGCCGGCTCCTACCCAGAGTGAGTGTGCTGTGGGCTCAGTGGGAAGACTGGGACCACACAGTCGAGATTCATCCACTTAACGGATGCGAGTTTGAGAGTGTTGCTCAAATTACCTGACCAACACTGCAGGTGTCTGTATCTCTCGGGCCCGGTTGACGCCGGGATACATTATGATAGTAAGCGTAGAGTACAACCCTGTCGAGTAGTCTCAAAGCATATGCACTTCCACAGCAGCATAATTACGTCATCCTCATTGTCATTGATCATGCAATTAAAAAAATTGCCTCTGATTCGGTGGTCCCAGTTTCTCTGGTCTCATGGTGACCTCAGATTCGGTTTGCCCATACACTTCTGTGCCTGTGGTGAGTTTGTGTCAGAGCCTTTGGGGTTGGAGGTTCGCGGGGGGCGGTCGTTGGAGGGACGTTGTGGTGGTTGCCACCTGGGGTGGGCAACTCACTCAGTCTGGCTCCGCGACTGAGCTAATACTGTCGTTAGTAGGGGGCTTAGTAGGTGGTGTCCTGCGTATGTCAGCTCAGAACAGGCACCACTGAACACCGCCATAGTGACCCAGCAGTAGTGCAGGGCCCCTCTGGCTGGTGGCCCCACGGCGGCCTCATAGTGATTGGCTCCCTGTGGACCTCCGACTCTGAGGATGAGACATAATAAATCTGGGTATGGTTGTAGCAGGGAGATTGGAATGAGCGGCGTGGGAACAACAGGACGGGGGACGTCACAGAAGATGAGGCAGCAAAAAAAAAAAAAAAAGAAATATCCCAGCATGCACACAGGTGATCATGTTTAGACACCATCCCTGAAGTCGGAATGCGGCTACCTAAATGGTTCCGGGGGGGGGGAACAGTTGCGTACGCATAAACCTCACCATTGGTGAACCTCAGAGCTCTAGCCGAGGAATGGAAATAGAGAGAGAGAGATGAAGAGTTAAAACTAACTCTTAGTTGGTTAGGAGGATTTATTTGATTTTCTTTTTCTTTCTTTCTGCACAAAAAAATTCTTCTATTTTATTGAACGCTCGGACAACTTCTGCACAAAATGAAGGCAAGAATCAAGTGCTTTGTCATGTCACATCGTTCAACAATGACCGTGTGTGTGTGTGTGTGCCCACAGAAAACTCACCTGCGCCAGCCCCCCAGGCAGCATGTCAAACCCCAGCCTCCAGCCCCTGCAGAGAAGACAGAACCTGCAGCAACCGCTGTGACCCAGTCACCCGCTGCCACCACAGAGATGGAGACACAGGAGCAGCAGGACTGACCACGCACTGCTGGGAGAGAGTGTGTGTGTGTGTGTGTGTGTGTGTGTGTGTGTGTGTGTGTGTGTGTGTGAGTGTGTGTGTGTGTGTCCAGGAATACACATTTCTTCTGTGGTGGAAGCCGGCATGGCTTGTGACTGAAGGATAGTCTGTACTGTTACCGAGAGAGAGAGAGTCCTCTGAAAACAAGAGTTTGTTGAATCTGAAAGGAAACTGTCACTGGATTGCAGTGGAAACTGATGTGAATTATTGGTGCCGTGAGGTGGTAAGTACACAACAGTACAAGCAATGAATGAAACTACTGCATGTTTTCGTTGGAAACTTTTCAGATGATGGAAGTTGTGTTATGTGTTCACTCATGGGAATGCTGCGCCAATGCTGCAGACAGACTCAAGAAGTGTATGATTTAGTCCAGTGACTTTGGAGATCTGTGGCTGATCTCAGACAGGCTTTAATGTGTTCCTGGTTATTGGCTGAGAAATACGAGATCTGTTGAAGAGTGCGGGAGGGGAAAGAGACTTCTTATTATGGAACAGAAGTTTTATAGTGTTGTTTTGTACATACATATGTGTTTATTGCCATGGTGTAATGTTGATTAGACATGTTTGACATTAAGAAATGTTTGACACAAACATTTGGGAGGGAGGTTGGGGGAAAAGGTGGGTAGAAGTATGTTCAGCATGATTGAATTCAGTCCTGTTGGAAAATGTGTACTTGTGACAGATTACAAGGCAGCGCTAACCATTATAGAAAGAAAGAGTTTTCTGTTGTTTGAAGTTGTGAATGTGTACTAGTACTGGAGGGATGAAAGCGCTTCTACTTGCAGAAAATATGTCTGAAGAATACACAATTCTTGAGTTGGAATTGTATCAAAAGCTGAGAAAATCACAAGGAAGAGTTAGAAATGAACTCTTCCATATGAAAAACTGTGGCTTGTACAATCAAAGCAAGCCATGCATGCTTTTAGACAAGCGCACTGGGGATAAATCAACTCCCCCTTGAAATATTTTTTTTAAAAACTTGCAATATTTAACTTGATAAAACTGAGTGCTATATTCTTTACAATGACAACTTTTGTTTAGCATGTATTCCAAAAGATTCTTAGGAACAAGTAATTCAGACCTCTTCATGGTTGCTGAGGCCAGCTAGCAGGCAGACAGAGCCGCAAGCACAGGAGAAGTCCAGGCCCCCTGCACCCCACCACCCGTCATGGCCACGCAGACAGACAGGCAGGCAGGCCTGGCCAGGGAACACAGAGGAAGAAAAAACCCAAACCCTTGGTATTGTTTTACCAAAGGTCCAAACATCTGTTAATGTGTAGACAGACACAGAGATAGTAACCCATCAGGAGAGGCTACTGCAGGGTCACTGTGTCATGGTAGCTGGAGGAAGATCTTTATATGCTGAAGTCAGAAGTGCTGGGCCTGACTTGTCGGGCGCTTCATGGCAGCACAACACATTTTCACTCAAATGACAGAACAATTGTTGCTCTCTGAGCGTTCAGCGAAGAGAAGTAGTAAGAACTTTTATTTTGTGTGAAAATCATTCAAGATCTATCTGACACACACAAAACAGCCTCTTTACTCACTCACCTCAGATCAAGTGTTTGGACATTGAATTTAATCTGAAGTCTTGGTCCCTTATGCAAGAGACCAAAATTGAAAAAGAGCATAAATAACCAGTATCTACCAAAACAACATTTACAACTATAACAATTGCAGCACAAATATGATCCATGCATATATAACAACAACATTCTCCCTGAAACGATTGCACCTGCTGTAACACTGGACAGTTGATTGCCTGTTGAAGCGGTTCTAACAGTTTTATTCTCTTTCTCTCTCTCTGTGTCTCTCTCTGTCTGTGACTGCTCTATTATAACAACAATCGCTATTTTCTTGTTCCAGTGAGCTTGTGTTGCTGACACTACCTTTAGATTTCCCTGAAACTTTTCAGGTGTTCTGTTTATGGTAAATGAAGATAATACAGTGTGTGTGTTTGTGTGTGTACGCATTGTCTCCAAATGACTAGCAAAATTAAAACGTAAACTGTATCGACATGATAACATGGGCTACATGTTTATAGCTAGTCTACTGAATTAATATTTACAGAAAACAGACTAAACACATAATTAATAGGCTTACTCCTGTGAATGGGGACTACAAAGATCGAAGAAAGAGAAGATAAGCGCTTGGGTAACATTATGAGCTGTATCTGATGGACCTATTGTGCCTATGGCCAAATCCTACACTATATATGATAACTTAATCATATCATTAAAACAGTCTTGTTACAAATCAGAACTCTCAGAGTTTCCACAGAGCCAACTGGGCAATTCACTTATTCCTCTGACACCGTTTTGTTCTGTACCATAAATACATTAGGGGATGGGACAGCTCAGTGGTCAGAACACTGGCTTTCCCCAAACTAAGGTTAAGCAGCACTGAGTGTGGTTACCTCTTGGATGGGTGACCTTTTGTGCACCTTGGCTTCAGTACAGTCCCCCAGTTCACCCAGTTGTAAATGGGTACCTGCCCTCTTTACGGTCAGGGAAGGTGAAGCAGTGAGGGAGAGAAGATGGGTGCCACCCTCAATATGCTGGCCCCTTGAGAAGTGAGGTCTCTGACACATCGCTCACCAATGACCAGGTTATTGGAACACCTTTACCACCTTTATAAATACATCAACATTCATCATCCCTACAGTTACATGAGGTGCTATGAGACAGTTTCTGTACAGGCTGGTGGTGGTTTGGCCACAAACCAGGCTGAGTAACATGGACAATCTTCAGCTGTGTGTGTGCTAACACAAACCTAGGCTGAAAACCTCCTTACATCATCACACCTCATCTGAGATAAGTGCTCTGAACTTCAAAACTGCTTTGTTAAAAAACAAAAACAACAACCCCAAAACATACAAATGTACAACAACTAAAACATCCCTATACGACTAAATGCAGAGAGCATAAACTATATTCTCTGGAATATCATTACAACACTGTAAAACATGTTTTCCTCTCTCTGTGGGTAAAAACAAGCATTAGAACTTTGTTGTCAAAGGGAGCCTAAAGAAACTCTGCTGTCAAACATTCTGTTGATAAAAGAGAAGCTGTGTAGATTTGAATGAAGCAAGCTTACTTACTTACAAAGATCACTGGAATCCTTTTTTTAAAAATACTACCAATGATGCAAATTATACAAACAAAATCAGCAAAAATATAAAGATACAAAACTGGTCTTAAAAAGAAACATTTTTAATAATATACCTTTACTTTTTGCATTAAATATCTTACTGTTTTTCAGTATAGAAAAACATGGGGGATGGGGGTAGGTGGGATTATTAGTTTGGTATCAATTTTTTCCCTATTAATTGTCAAATTGGAAATCTGAACAGACGGAACTGCCACAAGCTATTTTCCATCTGAAAATGGACAAAAGCTATTTATTTTTTATAGAACTTTTTTACCTCATTATTCTGGCAAAAACAGATTACTGCTTAAGTCCTCAACACAGTTTTCACTAGGAAGAGAAACTACAAGAGTGAATAAGTCACAGGCCAACAGTATTCAATCTACAAGCGGAGGAGAGGACAGGGACCAAATATGACCTCAGAAGGCGGCTTGTCACCCGAAAATACAGTATTACTACTACTAGTTCTTTGGTGCTGAACTGAACTGCTGAACTGCATGAACACATTCAATATTTACCGCTACATTATGGATACCTTTTGCAGCAGGCATCCAGTACACTACAGACCACATACAACTGTGTCTAGTTTACCGACAGGAGTCAGCCTGGCTCCACACTGCACTATGTACACAGAGGTTCTCCGGAGGTAGTCAGTTGCTCTTCAATTGTCAAGCCCGTGTCTCACGCCATACGCCCAGCACAAAACTCCCACAACCATTCTGTATGTCCTGTCTCACATCCTTTCCAAACACCATGGCATGTTGGAACTGGAGCTCTCCAGAATTCCTGTACACCGTTTATAGCTATGCAATAACGCAAAATGAACAGTATAAATACTTTTGTACAGAAAACTATCTTCTGTCCACTTTGTACAATTTAAAAGCCAATTTACAACTTAAAAAGACATGCACACATACCAAAATAAAATTTTAAAAAGTTCTGTGTTAAACAAGTTTTGCTGTGAAGAAACTCCACAATAAAGAAAACATAGTCATCTTAAAATGAAACTTAAAATGATGAAGAACTATTGGAGGCCCAAAACAAAAACTTGCTAGCTATTTTCTGATTTTGTTGAAGAAGAAAAACAAAGCAAACGAAGCCATCCCTCCAAGTGACCTGTTGTCATGACAGAAAGCTGTGGCTGGAAGCTGGGCATCACAAACACCACAGCCCACACCGACTGACCTGAATGTAACCGTCCCCAGTCAGCCTACTCTGGGTTCACAGCCACGTCTCTTACAGAAGGGAGACAGCTGCATGAACCCACAGACAGACAATGAAATGATCTATAAAGTATAAAATAAATTAAGTTCAAACCATGCCGGACCTCAGGGGACGTTTCTCCTGAACCTCCCTGCCAGCGGTACCCTTCAAAGGCTGTTCATCGTGAATGCAGGTAGTGAACATGACGGGATGTGAATCAACACATATTTGATGGTCCTGTGAATCAACACATATTTGATGGACCTGTCGGCCAGGTATGCTGGCACTGTTTGTTGATCTGGCCACAGCTCTTTGCTCGTGCTCAACATCAAGGCTTATGCCGATTTTCTCATGTCTGCCATATCCAACCCCCAAAATTAGAAGAATAACACACAACAGAGTGTGTCAAATCCTCCCACATAACGCTCCAATGACGTCTCACATATTTTTTCCCCCCTGTTAAAGAAAACATGGCAATAACAGCTGCAGAACCAAGTCCATAAAAACGGACTGCTCTGGATGCAGGCAGGCTTACCATCAGACAATGGTAACCAACCTTTCCGCCTGTGACACTGCCTAACACATCATCCTCACACTTTGTACCCACCACCAGCAGCAACAACATCAACAGCTGACCACCACCTTCTCTTCCATTCCACTCTACTCACTGTTCTCCAGCGGCAGGCAACACGGGGACCGCAGTAACGGTCCACAGTCATCACGGTCACTATGGCTTCAGGAATGTCCGGGCATCACCACCACCACCACCCCCCACAGACAACACACAATCACAGACACCAGCCCTAGGCTCCAGTCTTTGACCACGCCACACCCGCTTCTGCGCAGGGCAGTGGCGGCGGAGGAGGAGGAGGAGGTAGACAAGGTCAAGGTGAGGTCATCCCGGGCGGAGGTGGAGGTGCGGGCGCCCACCAGGCGGATCAGGTGGCGGTTGCCGGAGCTGGCCAGGCTGGCTGAAGACACCTCCGCGTCCTCCGACTTCTGCTGTAAGAAGCGGGGTCTGCCAACAACACATGGACACGGCTGTTCTTTTCTTTGTAGTGGAAACACTCAGTTCTCTAGATAAAGAAAATAGTCTGGAAGCGACTTTTATTTTCTCTCCCTCTGTCTGTCTGTCAGTCTCTCTCTCTCTCTCTCTCTCTCACTCTCTCCTCTCTCTCCTCTCTCTCTCTCTCTCTCTGTCTCTGTCTCTACTCTCTCTCTCTCTCTAAGTCTTTCTCTCACTCACTCACACACACACACACACACACACACACACACACACACACACACACACACACACACACACACACAACACACTCCCCACAGTCAGAATGGGTCTACTACCCTTAATGGTGGGCAAACGATCGCATATACAGTGAAGCTGGGAGCTTTAGCTGGAAAACAGGAGGGAAAATAAGAATGATACACACACACACACACACACACTTGCACGGTAAACTCGTTTGTCACCTTGAATTATCCATGCGGACCCAGAGGTCGTTGAAGGTCTTCTGCTTGCTCTTGTGTTTTCCTTTCCTGCGTCTGGATTTCTGTCGGGATTGCCCTTTCTCCCTGCAAAATAGCATGCACACATAACATCATGTACAATCTCCACAATGACAGAAAAAGGCAAAACACACACACACACACACACACCACACACACACACACACACACACACACACACACACACACACACACACACACACACACACACACACACACACACACACACAAACACACACATTCTGCCCTCCAAAAACACAAAAATAAATGACCAAACCCCCCCCGAAAAAATCCAATGCATTAAGTAAAGAAAATACAAGCAAAGACCTTCCAGTTATCTCCAAACCTACTTACTAATTCTTCTATTGAAATAAGAGTCTATTTATTTATTCATTTATTTATTTATTTATTCTTTTATATCGAGGATGATGAAATAAGCACTTATGTGCTTTTTTTTACATCCAGTCCCCACTCACTTTAGCCATGCGGCATGGGGTCAACATCTAAGAAGAAGAAAAAAACAAGGAAGCGCTATTGTTGCACTGTGCAACCCACAGCCCAGGGCTTAAGCTGGGTTACTAGTATGACTGCACAATGTGGTTCAGGGAAGGACAAGAAAGGAAAGCATTCAGGGTGAGCAGGACAGGAGGGCGTCCAGGATGAAAGAGAGGAAGGACAGACAGACAGACAGACAGACAGGAGGCAGTCCTGCTTTCTTCACATACTAATTTGACAGTCACAGCGACTTACTGTGTTGGTCTCCTTAGGGACAGAGTGCTAGCCTGCACAGTGCAGCACTATTTATCTTTTTAAAAAAAGTCCTGCGGGCATACACTGTTGTATCTCTGCAAGACTGCCTTTTCCTCATAACACATTTTCGTTGGGACAACTCTTGTTGCTGTGGGTGCTTTTACATGTCATTAATGCTTATAGTCCATGGGAACTTAATGTATTGACTCATCAAAAAGATCTGTGCCCAGTCCCCACCAGACTCCGTACGCACAGGAAAAGTGGGGTTCAGTTAGAATTTGAACCCGTGGTCTCTAATGTTCAAGACAAGCGTATAACCATCAGACTGACCCTCTATGTGTTGTTGTGTAATCATTGTACTCACCCTTCTCCCTCCAAACTGCTCCACAGAGCCTCTAAGCGACGATGTCGTTTTCTGACTCGGAATAATCCTTTTTTACGGCCTCGCTTTTTGCTGTGGCGTATTCTGGCACAACAGAACACAGATGAATCTGTCAATCCTTTCATGTTTAAAAAAAACCAAAAACAAACAGCTACAAGAAACCAGTTAAAAATAACAAATTAAAAAAAAAATCAAAATGTAATTTCATTTCAGTTTGCAAAAGTGCACCTTTTTCAGTTTGCTGACAATCCTGCTATCTGTGGAAGCCACGTCAGGGTTGTCAACCCATCAACAATAAAAACTTACCACCATCCCCCAGAAAAAGAAAAGAAAAAAAATTGCCAATACAAAGTAAAATCATCCAACATCAAGCCACCCAACCCCCTCCCTAAAAAAACCCATACATTATGGTCTTGCACTGTTCAAAGTTAAAAAAAAATTCATACATAAAAGAATCCTACATCATACATATGACAGACTGCTTAGGCTAAACAACACTACAGGATGACACCCTACCCCATGCCAGTGTTTACAACCATACTACCTACTTGACAAAACAAAACTACACAGATGACACATCAAGGACTGGCAAAAAAAAATCAAGAGGAAAGAATACTGTCCAGCTTGATGAAAACAAGGCAGAAGAGTTGCCAGGAGAGCTGAACATACCAAATACATGACACCAAGAAACTGGAAAGAAAGATGGAAACAAACTGCGAGATAAAACAGAATATTCCGTCCACAAAAATTCTGAAGAACTATACTGGAAAAGCCAGTGTGTTCCCACACGAGTTCTATCATCTAACACGCACCGCACTTCTCTTCTCTAGACTTCCCCCTTAATTTAAACTCCGCCCCTGGAAGTCATAGCGACTTATTGTGTTGGTCTCCAACACTCAACTTTCCACGCTCTGTATCTTCAGTAAAGTTGAACCTGGCGCAGCCCATCCCTCAGACTGCATGCTGGGTATGTTTGCGTTATCCATACCACCACCATAGCTGGTCTAGTCTTCTTTGAAAAATAGATGGGATTTCAGTTCTGCTTAATCCAAGTCGTTCTGCATGCATTTTTCAAACAGAACTTCAGTTTATTGTGGAGTCTCATCCAAAAGACTTTGAAAGGAAAAGGGAGTCAGGACCAATGTCAACTCTGGGGCAACAATCCCCCCAGACACCTCCAGGGTGACTGGAGCCTGCGCGCTAATCAGGCTACCTTCAGATTACGAACTCAGCGCCATAACCACTAGCGTGTACTGACCTCCTTTGACAAAAACTGCCATTGAAAAACAAAAAAATCATCAAGATTCAAAGCATTTCATCATCGTTAAAATACCCAACTCTGTAAACCCTTGATATAGGATCTACATACCCAAGGTAATACCCACCAGCCAAACACAAATCAAAAAGTTACAAAGAAAGACACACACAACAAACAGTTCTTTTTCTCTTTTCTTCCCCCCCCCCCCCCCCCCCCCTGAACTCTGTTTTCCAAAAGGCAGGAGAGAACACGCACTAAAACGACTCCTCACTCACTTTTTCTTGAAGAGGTACTGTATGTCCCCGTAGATGACGTCAGAGGGCAGGGGAAAGCCGGAGGATAAGGTGGAGCCTGGTTTCCTCCTGCGCTGAGACTTTCCCTTTTTCCCTTCCCCTACACTGAATGACACACATCAGCGATGACGTTAGTGAGAGAGAGAGAGAGAGAGAGAGAGAGAGAGAGAGAGAGAGAGAGAGAGAGAGAGAGAGAGAGAGAGAGAGAGAGAGAGAGAGCGAGAGAGAGAGAGAGAGAGAGAGAGAGAGAGAGACAGACAGACAGACAGACAGACAGACAGACAGAGAGTGCATGTGTTCATGTGTGTGCAGATATACAGTGTTTGTGCATGTATATGCAACACACTCCCCCCCCCTCCCCCCCTCCCCCCCCTCCCCCCCCTCACGTGTGCGTGCGTGCGTGCGCGTGCGCGCGCGCGCGTGTGTGTGTGTGTGTGTGTGTGAGTACGTACGTGCGTGTGTGTGTATGCGCGCGCGCCCTACTGCAAACATGTGCATCTATGTGTGTATGTGGGCATTTGTGCATGCAGCATGCACACAAGTTATTACTAGTGCTGCAATGACTGCTACATCTGCTACAATCCGCTTTGTATAGGCTCGGTGATCGGAGTTGCTGAGCTGATCAGATACCTACCTAGTTCAAATTCATTTAACGTCTTGGAGGGGGGGGGGGGGGGGGGGGGGGGGGGGGGGGGGGGGGGGTGGGGAGGAAGGAGGGTGTATGAGTGTCAAGGGAGGAGGGTGTAGTTGGTACTATATAGGAGAAGGAATTTCAGGGGATCAATGCATGCGAAATGATAAACAAAATAAAAAAATATTTAAAAAACAACCAAAATAATAGAAAAAAAACCACCTTTACATTACTAACCTATTGAACTACAATAAACAACAGGAAAATGCAATTCTAACACTTTGTAACAAAATCAGAAATTCCAATGAAAAATGTAAACAAAATGTCAAATACTGAATTTCACGTGAAAAAAACCCAAACCTATCTTAATGCGTGTAACCCTCTCCCCTGCCCTCAAAATAAACCCAAGAAGCAACTCCCCCCCCCCCCCCCCCCCCCCAAAGAGAAAAGCTCAACCCTTAAAACAAGATCGAGAAACACCCAACAACAACAACCCAAAACCAAGTACAAACACAATATCTCTAGCCCCCCCCCCCCCCTCCCCCTCTTATAAAGCAAACAAGATAAACAATAGGAATCCAGCAACTGTGAAACAGGAGGCATATAGCAAAGAAAGAAGGATAACGACAATTGGTATTCAAAGCCTACAGCAGGCCTGAAGAAAATCAGTACTTACTGGGGTATGGGGTCTGTGGGGCCCGTGTGGTCCAGTTCCAACCCCAGACGACGAAGTCTGTCCACAACCGTCCCCCGACCCAGAAAATGACCTGCACACACACACACACACACACACACACACACACACACACAACACAACACACACCACACACACACACACACACAC
>CM054140.1:30398848-30406348 GCA_028751875.1 Rapana venosa
TCTTAAAACAAACAAACAAATCAGACTGGACTGTCAGTTTTCTTCAATTCAAGTGATGCTACGGACAATATCAGTACAACAATGGCATTCAGATTGTTGCAAAAATTAACAGATATTCATCAAATCTCTTGTAGTTTGCTAAATTCTTGTTGGTCGCCATCCATGTTGTGAATTTCGTTTGGGTATACGTCTGTTCTGAGAACATTGCTGTGTAACACCCGATAAGGCTCTTGTAGACACTGGTTAGTCCAACTTTCTGATGAGGTATGGACACTGGTAACAGTTTTCGATAGAAGAATCCAATCCAAGGAGTGGGAGGGGGGGAGGGGGGAGGTGATAATATCACACGCTACTAAACATGCGATACGCTGACCACCTCACCAGCGAACAAGTTCGCCGAAACACCAGACAGTGAACTGGTTCATACGACGATCTGCTGACATCAGTCAAGAAAAGAAAACTACCGCGCGCGCGCGCGTGTGTGTGTGTGTGTGTGTGTGTGTGTGTGTGTGTGTGTGTGTGTGTGTGTGTGTGTGTGGCCAGGTAACCGGATCCAACGGCCTGGCTAAAACTATTCTCCAGGGAACAGCCAAAGAATGAAGACATAGGGATAGACAGAATCCCACCCCCTCCACCTAACCAACCAACATACCAAAAGCAAACAAACAAAACACACAAATAAATGAAGATAAAACATTGCAGAATGGGCAGATAAACCATTCGCCAAAGACCCATGTTCTGGCACACAACCGAAATAAAGTGAGGAAGTTGGTGAATAGCTCTTCAGCGTAGAAAAAACAAATAAAGGAGAAAAGAATAAGCTTTTGTTCTTTTCCGGTCTATATCGTTAGCCACCTAATACCACATTTGTATGAAGACATAAAAAAACAACAACCAAAACTCGTCACTTCCATCCTTGTTTCTTCTTGCTCTCTTCCTTCTTTCGTCTAAGTTACCACCCAGCTTGCGACAGGGGGGAGGACAGAGAAGAAGAGAAGAGAGAAGAGAAGAGAGAAGAAGAGAAGAGAGAAGAGAAGAGAGAAGAAGAGAAGAGAAGAGAGAAGAAGAGAAGAGAAGAGAAGAGAGAAGAAGAGAAGAGAAGAAGGAGAGAAGAGAAGAGAAAGAAGAGAAGAAGAGAAGAGAAGAGAGAAGAGAAAAAGAGAAGAGAAGAGAAGAGAGGAGAGAAGAAGAAAAGAGAAGAGAAGAGAAGAGAAAGAGAAGAAGAGAAGAGAGAAGAGGAAGAAGAGAGAAGAAGAGAGAAGAAGAGAAGAGAAAAGAAAAGAAGAGAAGAGAAGAGAAGAGAAAGAGAAAAGAGAAGAGAAGAGAAAGAGAGAAAAGAAGAGAAGAAGAGAAGAGAGGAGAAAAGAAGAGAGAAGAGAGAAGAAGAAGAAAGAGAAAGAAGAGAGAAAAGAGAAGAAAGAAAGAAGAGAAGAGAGAGAAAGAAGAAGAGAAAGAAAGAGAAAGGAAGAAGAGAGAAGAAGAGAAGAGAGAAAAGAAGAGAAAGAAGAGAAGAGAAGAGAGAAGAAGAAAGAAGAGAAAGAAGAGAGAGAAGAAGAGAAGAGAAGAAGAAAGAAGAGAAGAGAAAAAGAAGAGAAGAGAAGAAGAAAGAAGAAGAAGAAGAAGAAAGAGAAGAGAAGAGAGAGAAAGAGAGAAGAAAAAGAGAAGAGAGAAGAAGAGAAGAGAAGAGAAGAAGAAGAAAGAAGAAGAAGAGAAGAAGAAGAAGAGAAGAGAAGAGAAGAGAAGAAGAAGAGAAGAAGAGAGAGAAAGACAAAAGAAGAGACAAAAGAAGAGAAGAGAGAAGAAAGAAGAAGAGAAAAGAAGAGAAGAGAAGAGAAGAAGAAAGAGAAGAAGAAAGAGAGAAGAGGAGACAGAAGAAAGAGAGGAAGAAAAGAGAAGAAGAAAGACGAAGACAGAAAGCAGAGTGTCAGCCAGACCAAGTCAGCTCAAAGACCAAAAAGAGAGTGGTCAGCAGATAGCCAAGAAAGAAGACATGACGAAGAGGAACAAGAAAGGAGAGAGTAAGAGAGGATCTTATGACAAGGCTGCAGTTTCAGCCAGACCCCAAGTCAGATCCATCCCAGACCTAACAGCGAAGAAGAGTGTTGGGGCTCAGCTAGCCTATAGGCCTATAGACAGACAGACAGACAGACAGACAGGGACCACACAGCGGAGGAGTGTCAGCCACTTTGACGGACGTCTCTTTAGTAACAGCGCTGCTCAGATTTCACGACCAACACTGCGGGTGTCTGTATCTCTCGGGCCTGATCGACGCCAAGAAATAGAGCTTAGGGCTTGCTTAGTAAGTACGGCTATGAAAGGGCAGAGGAGTAAGAGAGTGTTGTGTTTATCCGATGAGGTGGTTTGACCCTCCAAACAGAAAGGCCATAGTAGAAGTAGTTGTTTTTTAATCTTATCTTTGATGATTCAGATTCTGTTGTTTCTTTTGAAGAAGCTTGGTTACTGAGGGTGAAACATTGAAAGAAATATCACAAACAACAATCAAATGATACACACACGCACGCACGCACGCACGCACGCACGCACACACACACACACACACACACACACACACACACACACACACAGAGAACTGTTCTCAGAACAGTTGTAGTTGATTTTCAA
The DNA here is from genome assembly GCA_028751875.1 of Rapana venosa. Taxonomy (NCBI): domain Eukaryota; kingdom Metazoa; phylum Mollusca; class Gastropoda; order Neogastropoda; family Muricidae; genus Rapana; species Rapana venosa. The sequence continues at coordinate 30,401,471 of CM054140.1, forward strand.
CAGTTTGATTAAGAGTTTACTTCATTGTTTTACGTGATGTGGACTACATTGTTATGTAGATAGTTCTACAGTTCCATTGTTACATTACTTTCCTATAGTTCATTACCCCCCCCCCCCCTCTCTCTCTCTCTCTCTCTCTTTCTCTCTCTTGACAATTTAGAAAGTGATCAGTTGTGTGGGGAAGTTGGGAATGAAGCAAAAGAATGTGACAGTGATAACATGAGTGAAGGGAAAGATTATGTGTGTGATGGTACTTCTGTTAGTGAAGTGGAAGAAAATGTCTGTGATGTATTGGATGGGGTGGATGATAGTGAGAGAGTTGATGAGTGTGCAGACAGTGTGATTGAGGCAGAATGTGCTGAGAGTGTGAAATATATTACTGATGAAAGTAAAACTGAAGAAACAGCTCTCACGTGCAGAGAAATGTTTGAACGCCTAAAGGAGAGTATAAGAGGGATGAACGAAAAACTTTCAAAGGAGGCAGAAATAAAACAGCATAACACAAAGAGCGCCACAGCTGCACCCAAAGGAAATCCTTGTAGAGATGTGCCGTGATTGAAGTGGGATAATGACATTAAACTTGAAAATCCCTGTACGAAAAAACAGTAATCACAGATTACAATAATTATTAGCATTTGTTGCAATTGTTACCATGATGTGGAAGCCATGCCATGATGACTATTTGGGCTTTAGTTAATTAATCCTTTTCCTTTGTTAAATATGTGTTTTGTGCCCAGTCCTCTTCCCACTGTCCCCTTGTGAATGGGCTTAATGCTTATCACAATAAACTATTGTCATTGTCATTGTCATTGTCTCTCTTGTCTAACATCACTTTGTGTGAATAGACATAAAATCGAAGAAACACACACACACACACACACACACACACACACACACACACACAACACACACACACACACACACACACACGCACACACACATACACACACACACACACACAGAGTCTTACCACCTCATCACCATCCAACACAACAGTGGCATCCCCTTCTAAAAAGTAACCCCCCCCCCCCACCCTTCCCGCTCCCCTAAAAAAACCAACCCAACCCACCCTACTATTAACCAAAGACCCCCAATGCCCGCCACTGCACTATTAGCAACACCACTGCCAATGACACAAACATTCAACTCACAGGCAGTGGTTCATTAACAGCTTTTACACTCTCTGTTTGACTTTCGTTCCGGCAAACTTCAATGCAGCTAGCAGCCGCGTATTGCAGCGTTGCTTGGTTTACACCTTGTCTGTCTGGTTATGAGACATGGCAGGGGAGTTTTCTTTACATTAGATTTTTCTTCTTTCCCGTTGATGATGATGATGATGATGATGATGATGATGATGATGATGGTGATGACGATAATGACGATGGTGGCGACAGTGGTGATGACAATGATGCTGCTGCTGCTGATGATAACGACGACAATAATGACGATGGCGACAGTGATGATGAAAATGATGATGATGATGATGATGATGATGATGACGACGACAATAATGACGATGATGGCGACAGCGATGATGAAAATGATGATGATGATAATAACGACGACGACAATAATGATGATGGTGGCGACAGTCAACAGTGATGATGCCTATAATGATGATGGTGACCACGACGACGACGACGATGATGATGATAACGATGACAATAATAACGGTGATGGCGAGAGTGATGATGACAAACATGATGATAGTGATGATGAAGAAGACGATGATGATGACAGTGGATTGTATTGTATTGTATGCCACTTTCCAGTCACGGGCAGATTTCTCCGTGTGAAATTGAAACTGCTCTCCCCAAGGTGGGCGCGTCGCCACAGGAGCAGCGCCACCCACTAACAATTTTCCTTTTTTTCAACTTTCCTGTTTGCGTGTGTATTTGTTTCCTATCCGTGTCTTTTTTCTGTATACATAATTTCATCAAGACTGCGTCGCCACAAGAGCAGCGCCACCCATTTTTTCTTTTCTGAAGCTTTCCCGTTTGCTAGCGTGTATTATCTCGTTTCCTATCAGGGTGGCTGTTTTTTCTTTTAAACAGAATTTTTTTCCAGCGACAACTGTCTTTGTTGTCGCCGTGGGTTCTTTCACGTGCGCTGAACGCGTGCTGCACAAAGAGACCTCGGTTTATCGCCTCAGCTGAAAGACTAGCACCCAGAGCACCACTCAAGGTCTTGTGGAAGGGAGAGAAGCCCGGGCTCAAAGGAGGCTGGACCCGACACCTCTCGCTGTCTAGGCAGGTGCGTTAGACAGTCTAGACAGACCCCTGACCCACCACCAGGTGCTATCGCTGATGCTCTCAAAGCGCTCGTCCTGACCTCTCCGCACACACACAACCACAAGAAGAACTAGAAGTTCACCTGGAGGTCGATGGTCAGAAGACCGGGAGGTTGAATGAGCAGATGGAAGGGGAGAAGGAGGAGGAGGAGGAGGAGGAGGAGGAGGTGAAAGAAGAGGAGAAGAAGAACGAGGAGAAAGAAGAGGAGGAGGAGGAGGAGGAGGAGAAGAGGAGGAGGAGATAGAAGAGGAAAGAAGAACGAGGAGAAAGAAGAGGAGAAGGAGGAGGAGGAGGAGGAGAGGAGGAGGAGGAAAGAGGAGGAGGAGGAGAGGAGAAAGGAGCAGAAGGAGGAGGAAGAGAAGGAGGAGAGGAGAGGAGGAGGAGGAGGAGGAGGAGAGGAGAGGAGGAGGAGGAGGAGAAGAAGAGGAGAAGAAGAACGAAAAGAAAGAAGAGGAGAAGGAGGAGGAGGAGGAGGAGAGGAGAGAGAGGAGGAGAGGAGGGGGAGAAAGGAGCAGAAGGAGGAGGGAAGAGAAGGAGGAAGGGAGGAGGAGGAGAAGGGGAGAAGGAGGAGAGAAGGGAGGAGGAGGAGGAGAAGCAGAGAAGGAGGAGGGAAGGAGAAAGAAAGAGGAGAAGGAGGAAGAAAGGAGAAAAAGAAGAAGAGGAAGAAGAAGAAGAGAAGAAGAAGAAAGAAGAAGAGAAGAAGAGAAAAGAAGAAGAAGAAGAAGAAGAAAAAAAAGAAGAAGATTGCAAAGAAGAAAAGAAGGAGGAGGAGAGGAGGAGGAAGAGGAGGAGGAGAAAGAAGAGAGGAGAAGGAGAAGAAGGAGAGGAGAAAGAAGGAGGAGAGAAAGAAGGAGGAGGAGAAAGAAGGAGGAGGAGAAAGTAAAAGAAGAACGAGAGAAAGAAGAGAAGCAAGAGGAAGGAGAGAAAAGGAGGAAAGGAGGAGGAAGAGAAGGAGGAGGAGAGGAAGAGGAGAAGGGAGAAGGAAGAAAATGACGGGAGAAGGAGAAGCAGAAAAAAGAGGAAGAAAAAGAAGGAGGAGAAGAAGAAGGAAGGGGAGAAGGAGAAGGAGGAAGAGGAGGAGAAAAAGAAGAAGAAGAATGCAAAGAAGGACAATGCAAAGAAGAAGAAGAAGAAGAAGAAGTAGAAAGAGGAGGAGGAGGAAGAGGAGAGGCAAAGAAGAACAACAACAACAAATAGAAGAAGAAGATATTCCCAGGCCCCCCACCAAGCCAAGATAAACAGAGCAGCAACCTTCCCCCCCTCCGCCCCCCCCCCCCCCCACCAACACACAGCGAACTATCTTCACACTAAGGCTGACTGCATTTGCAAACCACTTCCCACTTTACAAGCAAATAATTAATTTAAAAAACAACAACCAGTGATTCCTTCTACCCCCACCCCACACCCTCTGTGTGTGTGTGTTTGTTGTTGTGTGGGTGTGTGTGGTGTGTGTGTGGTGTGGGTGTGTGGTGTGTGTGTGTGGTGTGTGTGGTGTGGTGGGTGGCGTGGGTGTGCGTGTGTGTGCGTGCGTGTGTGTGTGTGTTTGTGTCTGTATGTCCTCTCTCTCTCTCACGTCCCCCACCCCCCCCCCCCCCCCCCCCCCCCCCCACACCACACACACCGCGCGCGCGCGCACACACACACACACACACACACACACGCCACATTTTGCAAAACAGCTAACTTTTAAAAACGAAAAAGGACCAAAACAAACAAACAAACAAAACCAAAAAACCACCCAAAACACCCACAGACGACTAAAAAAAAAAATTCACAAAAAAATTCACTCTGACGTCATTCACGCACTGATGACGTACCTGCTTGGTGTTGCTGGTGATCATGATGTCATTGAGGTTGCCGCAGTTGTAGTTGCGTATGAGGTCCACGGTGGTGAAGGGGGCTCTCTCGCTGCCGGCCCTTGTCACCTCGTGCTGCACCAGCGTCTGGTTCAGGGCAAACACCACCTGCCAGGGGAGAAGAGAGGAGAGAAAAGAAAGGATGGATAAAATATTGATGTGTTGGATGAAGTCGTATTAAGGGAGAGAGAGGGAGGGAGGGAGGAGGGAGAGATGAAGGAGGGGGGGATGGAGGGAGGAGAGAGAGAGACGGGGGGGGGGAGAGGGAGGGAGGGGGAAGAGAGGGGGGAGGGAGGGAGGGAGAGAGAGGGAGGAGGAGAGAGGAGGGGAGAGGGAGGGAAGAGAGGAGAGAGGGAAGGGAGATAATAATGATAATGTATGGAATTTATACATCGCTGAGAGAGTGGAGGAGAGGAGGGGGAGAGAGGAGGGAGGGATGGAGAGAGGGAGGGAGGGAATGAGGAGAGAGGGGAGGAGAGAGAGGAGGGAGAGAGGGAGAAGGGAGAGAGAGAGAGAGAGGAGAGAGAGAGAGAGAGAGAGAGAGAGAGAGAGAGAGAGAGAGAGAGAGAGAGAGAGTCGAGAGTCCTTTATTCTTTATTTATTCTTTTATTTCGAGGATAATGGAATAAGCACTCATGCGCTTTTCTTATATTATTTTTTTTTTTTTACACATCCAGTTCCAGTGTGTATGCGGTTATAAATTTGTCATCCGTTCCTCACCGGCACACAAT
>CM054140.1:30413848-30416348 GCA_028751875.1 Rapana venosa
TGAGACAAGGGTAAGGAAAATTAAAGGCAAACAGACAGAAAACTCTACTACAGGTTGAAACATTCATAGGAAGGAAAGTTTGCCACCGACTTGAGTTGTTCTTTGTAGTGCAAACAAATCACCTAAAGCACGCCAAACAAACCAGCCTCTCGTACCCTCTCAGCTCAAAAACAAAACACGGAACGAACTCTGAGAAGAGCAGACACACATACAGACACAGACACAGAAGGGTGCCTCTACTCGCAGACACACACACACACACATGGCTGTCTCTCCCCCCCCCTCTCCCTTACTCGCGCACAACCCGCTCTCCCCCCTCCCTCCCCACCTTTACTGAAAATAAGCACTCCCCTATCCCGCCTAACCCCCCACCAAACTAAAACCAAAACAACCACCACCACAAACAAACAAGCAAAAACTCAACAACAGCAAAAATAACAAGGGACAGGAAATGTCCAAACAACAAAATTCGATGGCCATTGCTTCACACGAACAAATCACTTGGTCATACAAAACAACACAACACAAAACAAAACAACAAGATAAATAATGTTCTGAACGAATTAAAATGATGTTTAAACCTACAACTAATTGCCCGTCATGGGATGATCAAAGTGTACTTGACTTGACTTGACTTGGCAACAACAAAGGCTCCACGATCACACAAATCGCCCATTCACATCGTCAACCTTCAAGAAGATTGTAGATCTCTATACAAAATTCACCCAAGACACACTGATAAGGAACTCAACCTTTCGCACCACTCTGTCACCGATTTAAATGTACATACCGCCTTTCAGACATCACTCTTAGTCGTCTGAATTCTCCTGCATTTTTCAAAGTTTTTTTTTTTGTTGGCCAATCAGCACAAAAATAAGGTTCCTCAGTGAATCACAGTCAGCAACCACACGCCATTCCAGTTCACAAAGATTTCTGGATAACTAACACTGTACACAAACAGATAACCACAACCAAAACAGCCACCTTCAAAGGAATCCAGATCACTCCGCCAAAACAGTAAAGAGACGAAAGCTAGGCCAACACTGGAAATGTTGAAAATTTTTTGGTGTATACGATTTGCTCAGGTGACAAAAATCGTGCTACAAAAAGCGTGAAAAACGTAAAAACTCACCACCACCACCTCCACTTAAACTCCATCCCAAAACAAAACAAGCAAAATCCTAAATGTTCTTAAAACGTTCTCAAAACTCTGAAAAAAAATCCCCAAAACAACCAAACAAAAAAGGCAAAAAACACCCCCCATTCCCCCCCTCATCCCCCCAAAAAAGGAGAAAGAAGAAAAAAAAGAGGTCCAATTATGCTTATGGTGCAGACATAATTATGATGGAGCGGTGGTCTACAGGTAATGCACCTGTCTACAAAGCCAGAAGTCGAAGATTCGATCCCTGTTTGAACCCGAACTTGTTCCCCATCCGCTCGACCTTGAGTGGTGGTCTGAGTGCTAGTCTATCGAATAAGACGATAAACCGAGGTCCTGTGTGCAACCCACATTGGACTTGTAAAATAATTCACGGTAGCGTGACAGTTGCCCCCAGCAACATTCTATAGTAAAAAGCTCTCTCATAGGGAAGGAAGCCAAAGAAAAAAAAAGGGGGTGGGGGTGTGGGGGGAGGAGAGTGGTGTTGTTTGTGTGGCACCAAGGAGAAGGGGTCAGATACAGACCTGGGCAGCTTCAGGAAGTCGAAAGTAACAAAACAGTATTGCAAAAGTTGTGGTGTCAGAAGTGGACACATCACATTTCCCTTTCTTAATTAGAAAGTGAATATTGTTATGCCAACTGAAGGGGCGCGAAATCAGAATACAGACGTTAAAAATGGGACACACAACGAACACTGGCCATTGTGTAACGTGGGAACGGTTGACAAAATGTACAAAACTGCATACACGCCGAGAATGGATGTAAAAAAGCAATGAGCGCTTATTCCATTATCCTCGAAATAAAAGAATGAATTAAAAAAATTAGACACAGAGTTTGTCCATGTTTTTGTTTGCTATCGTTAACCGGCGTTACTTTCTTCATCACTTTCTTTAATGTTTTTGTTATTGTTGATTTGTTGACTTTTTCTGATTTGCTTTATTCTGATCCTCAATCAACCGGCCAACCCTGTAGTTTAGCTCTGGAGCTAAGAAGACAGAAGGGGGAGGGGCACACAGCAGCAGACAGGCTGAAGGAAAGACAACACCAGGGCCAATTCCACCCTTCTCCTCACAGACCGGGAGAATACCTACTTCTCATCTCGGCCCTGATCTCCGCAATGTCTTTAGAGTCAACATCATCTGGGGAAGGAAAACAAAGGGCCTTGGCCCAAGGGTCTCCTGCATGCATCCAGTCGATGAAACAAACACATCACATCGTCTGCATCATCTGTCCCCCCGCTCTTCATTTCCTCCCGCCATTTTGCTAGCGCGAGGTGGCCTCCCATCTCCAGCCTGATTGCTCTGCCCTGTCTGTTTTTGTCAGCGCCAGATTTGGTTGCTT
>CM054140.1:30421348-30423848 GCA_028751875.1 Rapana venosa
GCCTTGCCTTGTCTTGCCTTGCCTTGCCTTGTCTTGCCTTGCCTTGCCTTGCCTTGCCTTGCCTTGTCTTGCCTTGCCTTGTTTTTTTTTTGCTTTTCTTTACCACAGTCATGCACTTATTAGTGCTGATTGGGCTGCATCCAGAATTTAATGGAAGTAAAGGAGGTAAGGGTAGGAGGAGAAGGGTGGTGAGTTGGTGGGAGGGAAGAGGGGAGGGGAGGGGAGAGAGAGTAAGGAAGGAGGGAGGGAGAGAGGGTGGGGAGGGGGGGGGAGGAGGGACGGAGAGAGAGACAGGGATAGATTGTTAGATAGATTGATAGCTAGATTGATTGATTGATTGATAGAGAGAGAGAGAGCAACAAACAAACATACATACAAAGAGAGACAGAGACAGAGAGACAGACAGTCAGAGACAGACAGGCAGACAGACAGAGACAGACAGTCAGAGACAGACAGACAGACAGAGACAGACAGATAGAGACAGACAGACAGGCAGACAGACAGAGACAGACAGTCAGAGACAGACAGACAGACAGACAGACAGACAGAGAGCAGAGGCAAGGGGCAGGGACAGGGTGTGTCGGCCACACCAGCAATACAGTGACCCCAGAAGGGTAGGCTGCAGGACTTGTGTCTTCTGCGGCTGCAGCTGCACACAGGAGCCCTGTCACGGCTCCATCATCGCCATCATCATCATCATCATCATCATCATCATCATCATCACCATCATCATCATCATCACCATCATCATCACCATCACCATCATCATCATCATCATCATCTCTCGCTCTCTTTGTGTTGTGAGTATTTTTCACACGCCCACATCCGCAAATTGTGGTTTTGTTAAAGTTCATGTACCCCTTGGGTTTTTTTTCTTGAAATAAAATCTTGAAAATCTCACACACACACAACACACACCAATACAACCCCCCCCCCCCCTCCCGACCCTCCTCCCCCACTCCTGCCTCACCCCCCCCCCCTCCCACACTCACGCATCTCATCTCATCTCTCTCTCTCTCCTCTTTCCACTTCCTTGGCCAGCAACTACTGTAGGGCAGGCACTAGCACTGGCACTCCAGCATACAGGTGCAGGCATCTTGCACACTACCTGACCACTCACTGCCTGTGCCGGACACCTCACCTCATTAGTGGAGGCCGTAATGACCGCAGACCTTGTGTGAGGCACCTGCCTGGGGGAGATGAGGAAGAGAGGGCAGGGGGGGGGGAAGGAGGGGGGAGGGAGAGAGAGAGGGAAAGAGAGAGAGAGAGAGAGAGGGAGAGAGAGAGAGGGAGGGAGACAGAGAGAGAGAGAGAGAGGGAAAGAGAGAGGGAGAGAGAAGAGAGAGAGAGGGGGAGAGGGGAGAGAGAGAGATGGGTAGTGAAAGTGAAATAGCTCAGTGGTTATTAACGTAAGGCGGGAAGGGGGGATGGGGGTGGGGGTGGGGGTAAAAAACGCGTGGGTGTGTATTTGTGTGTGTGTGTTTGTGTGTGTGCGTGTGTGTATGTGTGTGCGTATGCGTGTGTTTGTGAGTGAGTTTGTGTGTATGTGTGTGTGTGTGTGTGTGTGTGTGTGTGTGTGTGTGTGTGTGTGTGTGAGGGGGAGTTGTTGAGCATGAGATCTGACGGCCCGGGTTCGAACCATTACCAATTACCAAGATTTCACCTGTTCGAGGGGATTTTTCCCCTGGACTTAACATCTAGCACTGACTCCACTCCACCAAAAAGTCCTTCGGATGAGACTACAAACTGAGCTCCCGTCTGTAAGCGCACGCAGAACATCTGGTGCACACGCTCAAACCTGTTCCTTCTTTCGGAAGAGTAGGCCATTGCATGTCAGTAGGGACAGATGACAAAATTCATTTTTTAAAAAACACACACACACAATGGTGTCATGTTTAGACACCATCCTCCAAGTCGGAATGCGGTTAACTTTGATGGTGGACAAAAACGGTCATATAATTATGAAAATCACCATTGGTGAACCTAGGAGCTCTGCTAGCTGGGGAACGGAAAAAGAGCCACCTGGGAGTGTCGATACTCTTTCTTTCATTTTTTTCCATTCTTCTTGTTCTTGTTCTTCTTCTTGTTGTTGTTCTTCTTCTTGTTGTTGTTCTTCTTCTTGTTCTTCTTGTTCTTCTTCTTCTTCAGCCACCTTGTAAAGGAAACAATTAACACAACCTGAAGAGTTAAAACAAAAACAGCTCTCTCTCTCCGTCTGTCTGTCTCTGTCTGTCTGTCTCTATCTGTCGGTCTCTGTCTGTCTGTCTCTGTCAGTCAGTCTCTTTCTCTGTCTCTCTCTGTCTGTCTCTGTCAGTCAGTCTGTCTGTCTGTCTATCTGTCTGTCTCTGTCTGTCTCTATCTGTCTGTCTCTGTCTGTCTGCCTCTGTCAGTCAGTCTTTCTGTCTGTCTGTCTGTCTCTATCTGACTGTCTGTGTCTGTCTGTGTCTGTCTGTTGTCTGTCTGTCTGACTCACTCTCTCTCTCTCTGTCTCTCTCTCTCT
>CM054140.1:30428848-30431348 GCA_028751875.1 Rapana venosa
TATCAATCAATCAATCAATCAATCAACCAATCTCTCTCTCCGATCAAAACAATTTTGTACAGAACTGTGCTGTATTGGACAATATTGTACTGCGTCACAACAGAAGCTTTCACTCTGCAAACTTGGAACCTAGGACAAAAGAATAGGCCTGTCGACAAAGCACGACATCTGCAGTCTTTCATCTTTTTAATAACACTAAAATAGGGTCTGTCTGTCTCTCGATCGAAAGGGCTTGTCATGACAGTCCTTGCAAGACACAGCGCAAGGAGAGAGGAGAATGAGAGGAGGGAGACAGAAAAGGAGATGGGAGGAGGAGGAGGAGGAGGAGGAGGACAACATCTCAGACTGGATGGACAGGCCTGAGGCTGAGTGAAGGAAGCACTGCGAGAGAGAGAGAGAGAGAGAGAGAGAGAGAGAGAGAGAGAGAGAGAGAGAGAGAGAGAGAGAGAGAGAGGCGGAAGGAAGGAAGACAGAGAAAGAAAGATGGAGAGAGGGCTGGTTGTCAAGTCAGCCATGGCTCCTTACGGTTGAGAAGATTACGGGATATGTAATGTGATGTGATGTAATGTAGTGTGTGTGATGTGATGTAATGTAGTGTAGTGTGATGTGATGTAATGTAGTGTAGTGTGATGTGATGTAATGTAGTGTAATGTGATGTGATGTAATGTAGTGTAATGTGATGTAATGTAGTGTAATGTGATGTAATATAGTGTAATGTGATGTAATGTAGTGTAATGTGATGTGATATATGTGATATAGTGTAATGTAATGTGATAGAATGTAATGCAAATATATTGTAATGTAAATATGATGCATTGTAATGTGATATAATGCACGGTACTGTAATGTGATACAAATGTACTGTGATGTGATGTAATGTACTGCAATGTAATGTGATGTAACGTAAATATAATGTGATGTGATATAATGTAATGTAGTAAAATGTCGCACAGACACGAAGTTTTCCAGGAGCAGACATAGGGAGTGATCATGATCTTGTGATGATGACTTTCCGACTACGTCTAAAGAAAATCCACAAGCGGAACAACATCAGGATCAAATTTGACCTCGAGAAGCTGAAGGACCCAGAGGTATTAGAAATTTTTCAAGCAAGGATAGGTGGAAAGTTTGCAGCACTCACTGTGTTTAGACTCAGACATAGACACACTGACGAATAGTTTCAATACAGCAGTGACTGAAACAGCAAACGAGCTTCTTGGCAAACGCCGACCAGTCAAAAAACCATGGGTCACACCTAACATCCTACAACTATGCGACAAGCGTAGAGAGTTGAAGAAAAAGAAAAATGAAACAAAAGAAAGAGCAGAACAATATAGGGCAGTCAACAAAAGAATCAGGAAGTCCATGACGGAGGCAAAAGAGAAATGGATCGGTGAACAGTGCCAAGACATTGAAGAGAACATCAAGAAAAACAATAGCAAGAAAGCATATCAGCTGGTGAAAGACCTGACTAGCACGAAACAGAGAAAAGGTTTAACAATCCAAGACAAAAATGGGAAGTGTCTCACTGACGACCAGGATATTCTGAACAGATGGACAGAATACTGCTCCGACCTGTATAACTATAGAACCGCAGGAGATCCAGAAGTCCTTAATGTACCCGAAAGCAAAGACACAGACAGTCACCCTATCCTCCGAGAAGAAGTGGAAACAGCAGTCAGATCGCTGAAAAAGGGGAAGTCAGCAGGGGCTGACAACATTCCAGCTGAGTTGGTCCAAGCTGGAGGGGAAGCCATGATCAGCGCCCTACTAAGAATCTGCAACAAGATCTGGCAGACAGGAAAATGGCCAACACCATGGACGCAGTCACTCATCATCACCCTCCCCAAGAAAGGAAATCTACAACAATGCCATAATTACCGCACAATCAGCCTCATATGTCACCCAAGCAAGGTCATGCTGCAGATAATATTGAATAGACTGAAGCCACAAGCAGAGACCATCATTGCTGAGGAACAAGCAGGTTTCAGAGCAGGGCGCAGCACAACAGAACAGATATTCAACCTCAGAATACTATGTGAGCGGTACCTTCAACATCAACAAGACCTATACCACGTATTTATCGATTTTAAGAAGGCATTTGACAGGGTGTGGCATGCAGCTTTGTGGGCAACTATGAACTTGTACAGCATCAATGCAAACCTGATCAGAGTCATCAAACAGCTGTACGCGAGGCACCAGTGCAGTGTACTACAACAACAACATTGGAGAATGGTTTCGAACAACAGTTGGAGTAAGGCAGGGCTGTCTACTCTCACCCACTCTTTTCAACATCTTCCTTGAGAGAATCATGGCTGATGCACTGGAACATCATGAAGGATCAGTCAGCATTGGTGGCAGAACGATCACAAACCTCCGCTTCGCAGATGACATTGATGGAATAGCAGGATCAGAAAAAGAGCTTGCCAGCCTAACAGAACACTTGGATAAGGCCTCCAAAACATACGGCATGGAAATCAGTGCAGAGAAGACCAAACTG
>CM054140.1:30436348-30461348 GCA_028751875.1 Rapana venosa
TTGGAGGATGAAGGAAAGGTTCCAGTTCTTTGGAGGATGAAGGAAAGGTTCCAGTTCTTTGGAGGATGAAGGAAAGGTTCCAGTTCTTTGGAGGATGAAGGAAACGTCCCAGTTCTTTGGAGGATTAAGGAAAGGTTCCAGTTCTTTGGAGGATGAAGGAAACGTCCCAGTTCTTTGGAGGATGAAGGAAACGTTCCAGTTCTTTGGAGGATGAAGGAAAGGTTCCAGTTCTTTGGAGGATGAAGGAAAGGTTCCAGTTCTTTGGAGGATGAAGGAAACGTTCCAGTTCTTTGGAGGATAAAGGAAACGTTCCAGTTCTTTGGAGGATGAAGGAAACGTTCCAGTTCTTTGGAGGATAAAGGAAACGTTCCAGTTCTTTGGAGGATGAAGGAAACGTTCCAGTTCTTTGGAGGATAAAGGAAACGTTCCAGTTCTTTGGAGGACCTTTCCATGTTCAGGCTGCTTGCGTTTGGTTTTGTTCTATTAGAGTCCCAGCGGAGCGATTCGATTTAGGGACTGTACTATAAAAAAAAAGTCACCTGTATTCTGCTAGCGTATCAGCCAGTCCTTTAAATCCCTTGTCTTTTCCTTTAAATGACAGAAACAAGCTGATGGAAGGACATTTTCCCTGAAAATATTGAACACGTAAGCATGCAGGAAGGCAGATACGCAAACATGCGTGCACACACACACACACACACACACACACACACACACACACACACACACACACACACACACACACACACACACACACACACACACACACACACACACACCATGGGAACTTAGAAGTAAAGAAAAAGGCACTGTACAGGAAGGTAAACATCATTCATTCCTCTCTGCTCCCAAAGGTCATGAAGCATTAATCATCTCCAATCCATCACCATACCTAAAAAAACAACCCCACCCCAGTCTTATCCCCCCTGGGACTAATTATAGCCTGCTGATTCTCTTTGGAGTGTGTTATGTGGGGACAGACAGACAGACGGACAGACAGATGGACGGAAGGCTTATTAGGTCTAACCGTTGTGACCTGTTATCAGGAGACCACCATCTGTCATCCCTATCTGCCTTTGAAGACCCCTCCCTCCCTCCCTCCCTCCCTTTACCTCCTGAGACAGTCCTGCCTGGTTCACTTTCAAGTCAGGATGGAATTCGTTAACGGCTGGGAAATGTCAGAATCACATGCACTGCAAATATCACAGTTACAAAAAACCAACAACAACCCCAACAATATCCCCAAGAACAAGACAAAATAAAAATAAAAACTAACCACCAACCAACAGCCACCAACCAAAGCCAAACCAACAGCCAACCAACCAACCAACCAACCAACCAGCCAACCAACCAACCAACCAAGAGAAAACGCCAGGCCAATCTCAACAAAACAGCACCAAGAGCCAAACCTCCGACAGCAGGTGGTTAACTGGCCTTGGTGTGGTCCTCTATCTGTGTTTAGCCCAGGCCTTCAGCTGTGTCAGTTATTGATTGATGTCAGCTAACTTCCAAGGCCTACATAATTCATAAAATGTTGTTATGTTTAAAGATGTTATGTTGAGCCTGTCTTCAGCCATGACATGCTCTTAGGATGACCACCTGCTCTCTCCTTTAAAGGAGATAAAAATTCTCTGAAGTCGAAAATGACCGCCAATAGATAGAGATACTTGAAAAGACTCATATTTTATATGCAAACTTCTCATCCAGTGTGTGTTCTTAGTGTTCACAGTGATTCCCAGGTGGGTGGTGAGTCAAAGTGCCTATATTCTGGGTGACCTGTCAGGCGTTGAGCTGTGAAACACTCCACAAAAGCATCTACCTTCCTTTCAGAAATGTGTTCACAGTGTCCACCTTTTTATACTGCCATTCATATTTTAACAAAACCAATATAAAGACACAACACACAAAAAACACAATGAACATAACACATTGGTAATGAATTTTACTTCTTTCCTTGTCTACTACTCTCTGCTGACTCTGGAAAGCAATGTCTGCCAAACCTGACAAAGAGTTCAAACTGAAGATAAGAACAATGGTTATCATGAACTATTATGAGAAAGCTGTCAAATTTTATCTAAGTCGATAACGATATTGGAAATGGATGGCAAAACTCGCGAGGAAAAGTGGGAGATTTCTCTTCATCCATGTGGAGTTGATCTTTGTCCATGTTTAATTGTAACATCTCCCTCTTACCGATTGTATTAAGACATCATTTCAGGTTTCTTTGCAGGTATACATTTTCTATTTTCAATCACACCTTTAATGAATAAATCTAGAAACCTTCGGGATCGTGGTGATTTCAATGTTTAGAAGTTGTGCTCTATTTGTAGTAAAGTAGACAAACAGAGAAAGAAAGAGAGAGAGAGAGAGAGAGAGAGAGAGAGAGAGAGAGAGAGAGAGAGAGAGAGAGAGAGAGAGAGAGAGAGAGAGAGAGACAGACAGACAGACAGACCGATCGGCAGACAGACAGACAGTCAGACCAAAAACTCGTGCCTAAACTCGAGAAGAGGGCACACGAGCAGTTTTGGCTTCAAATGAAATAAAGTGTCAAAACGAGTTTGTTTAGAACTTGAAGTTACGCAGACCTCTCTCCGCTATGAGTCCAGAACCGAACCTAGGGTCCTCCACATGAATAATCACCCCTCCACACAGGCCACACACAGTACAAAGAGACACAGCCTTTCCCCCCTCCCCCCAGCCCTTGAGATAATGAAGCAAGGGTCAAACCCTCTACTTACATGTGTCAAGGAAAGCCAATGGGGCTGTCATCTTCAAAGTGGGTACCAGAGGACCCATAAGAGTCACCAGTTACACACACACACACACACACACAGATACACACACACACCCTGACACCACTTTCAGACGCAACTCCAGATGTGTTCAGCTGATGGTATTGTCTTTTTTTTCCATAACAGTATGATAATAATTATGTTGTCAGTCACTTCGGAATTGTGTTGGTTAAATGGCTATTCTCTCAATCAAAATTATTCCGACATTGGTAACCTGGATTAAGCGGTTCGTATTAGCAAGAAACCAACCATTATCACCATCATACTGTTTGACGAAAACGACGACGACGAAAAAGAAGTAGAAGAAAAAGAAGAAGAAGAAGAAGAAGAATCATCATCATCATCATCATCATCATTCTCCTCTGTCAGCATTCGCTTCGAAATTGTGGTGGTTAAAGGCTATTTTCGATCACAATGATTGTAAACCCTCATCGACGAGTTCACACTCTACATAACCTAAGCAGTTCTTACCCTTGGTTTAAGTTGTAACACCTTTTAATCCCAGATCAAAAAAATCGCCGAGCTATATATACCTCTCCAGTTTGACATCTGCAGAGAAAAAAAAAGATCGCTACACATTTTCTTGGAGTTGTATAAGGTCGCCAATAATTGGTGGCTCTTCAGTAAGGGAAGTAAAAAAAAAAAGCCCGAGTGCCCGCCCTTTCTAGCCCCTCACGATTTACAGAACATCGTGAACAATGGCGGACTGCTTCAAACACCATGCTGTCTCTTAAAAAATACAGGACGCAATTATTAGATTTTTTTACAACACACGACACGCCTCAGACTCTCTAATGCACCAAAAGCGATAAAAAATCTGACGCAGATAAACCCAACCAAGGAAGTGTTGTTTAAAGGAAGTTTTTTTAATAGTTTTTGTTTAAATCTCGGACTTTATAGAGGAAAAGTTTGGAATGCAGACGAAGTACGCCAGTCACATTCCACCTTGTGTAATTTTCTATAGTAGGCTCCTTCTGTCTCGGGAGACACTGGCTGGTTTCCTTTGCTCACTTCACTCTTGTTGGCAGCAAGGTCTGGATCGGCACAGCAGACCCCATTTTCTGTAGTAGCCTACCATGTAAATCAGCACGCAGGAAGTTTTCCAGAAGCGTTGAAGACAGTTTAAAACACTTTTCACAACTTGCTACTAGACCCACTTCAGACATGGATTTTTTCTTTCTTTCTTTCTTTTTTTTTTTTACAATATCAAAAGTATAACTACAGAAGCATTGAAGACAGGTTAAAATACTTTTCACAACTTGTTACCAAAAAACCTACTTCAAACTATTATTATTTTACAGTATGAGAGACAATGACAATGACAAATTCTTTTATTTCGAGGATAATGAATAAGCACTCATGTGGTTTTTTACATCCAGTCCCCGGAGAGAGAGAGAGAGAGAGAGAGAGAGAGAGAGAGAGAGAGAGAGAGAGAGAGAGAGAGAGAGAGAGAAAACAAACCAGAAAGAAGCAAACACTTGTAATCTTTTTCCCCAAATTTTCGAGGCAGCAACCTCTTCCTCAGGGGGTCTTCACTACAATGCTCAAGCATTTAAAACATAGACCATCTAGAAGTGAACAGAATGTCTTTGGGATTATCATGTGATGGTCATATATATATATATATATATATATAATTATTATGTGATGGTCATATACATATATAACAAAAGTGTAGCTGCTACGTGAAAAGCTGAACGCACCTTTGGCATAATAATTGTCTTGTAGCCATTTTCTACTTAGCAAGGTGAAAGTGGACTGTATAGTAGGTAGGTAGACCTAGACCCCTTGTCTAGCTCAGGACTGTCCTTACCTCCTTCAGCCAGCCAGTGGATCACTGGGCCACACACACACACCCACAGACACACACACACAGACACACACACACAGACACACACACACACACACTCCAGCTCCTAAGGCCTCTGTCTACCCATGGCGGCCCTCTTCAGCCTGCTCTGACCAGTGTGTACACTCACTCACTCACTCACTCACGGGGATTACAAGCCAGAGACGTGGGGGGTGATAACAGAAGGATATAGAGAGGTCCGTCTCATTTTAGCTTTGTAGTAAAGATACAATATTGACAGGACTGATGTGTCACAGGAGATTGATTAAAGTTGCTTATTTGTATTGTGTGGTGTTGTGTTTCTTGTCTTTTGTTGTATTGTACGGTGTTGTGTTGTACTGGTTTTCAGTTTTCAGTCCAGGTATCTTTGGGTCAATAAAAAACAACCGACTACAACCCTGAATTGCTTGCTTGGTTTGATGTTATCACAGTCCCAGCAGAGTTATCCGATTAATTAATAGGGACTGTACCATCAACCTACCACGAAAACCTACAGTCTAGTATACCAACCCTGAAAGGGAAACAGTGTATACTACTTATCAACATGTTTGACTGTTTCTTCAACAACAACAACAACAAAACCCCAGAACTACCATCCAAAATCAACACCAATAGGCGAGAAAAATCCAATTTTTGGCGGGATCCAAACCATGGACTCCCCTGTTGGGATGCCAGGGGTCTGTCAGTATAAATAGCATACCCACCGTCTGGGAATTCCGTGATAGGAATTCCCTCTTTTCTATCTCTCTCTTCGTTTCTGCCTTATTCCTTTTCTTCCTGTCACCTCTTTCTTGTCTATTTTCTGCCTTGTTGGTCCATTCTCCGGCCTTTTTGTCCCCTAGAAAGACTTAATTAAACGATGCCAATTCTTTCCCAGACCGAAGTCGGATGTGCTGGGCCTGACTTGTCAGACTGAAAGGCAGCGTGACGCATTGTCGTTCACATGACAGACCACAATAGTTGCTGTCTGAGCGTTCCATGAAGAAGAAGAATCTCTTGCTAGCCAGACGTAGAGTAGACTACCACCCTAGCCACACTATTCCCTGGCTGTGACCTCCTATATCCCCGAAGATACCAAGGTGCTAAACGCTCACCGCTGGCCTCCACTAATGCCTGTAGAAGATGGACCGATAACTCCAACCCCTCCCTCCCTGCCTCCCTGCCTGCCACAAGCTCTCTTGTCCAATTAGCTCTCGGTGGCAGAGCAAGTATTTTCATCACTCTGTGGCCAAAGTGATTGTGTGGCCGGCCATCTGGAGGGTGACACGTGGTGTCAAAGCCTTTAGCAGCTTGAGTGACAGCGACAACGATGGTGATGGAGATGGAGATAATGGCAGGTGTGTGTGTGTGGGTGATGGTCATGCAAGCTGTTTATCTTTCATGACTGTCTTGCTTTGACAGTGAAAGCAGGTTTTAAAGAGAGAGAGAGAGAGAGAGAGAGAGAGAGAGAGAGAGAGAGAGAGAGACAGAGAGACAGAGAGACACAGAGAGAGACACACACGGACAAACAGGATATTAATTAATGACAAAAGGAATCATCATTAAAACATAAAGATAAAGATTACAATCTGTTCTTGTCAACACATATGCATCAAACCAATCAGTAAAAAAGAACATGCAGTAAAACAGGGGAGAGAGAGAGAGAGAGAGAGAGGAGAGAGAGAGAGAGAGAGAGAGGTACCAGGGAAGACATACAGACCCACCCATGACTGACAATTGCGCTTGCGCGCGCGCGCGCGCGCGCACGCACGCACGCACGCACGCACGCACGCACGCACGCACACGCACACACACACACACACACACACAGACATTCTATCTGGTGACAAGACGAGAAGAAGAAAAAGAAAAACAAGCTTACTGAAGAAAAACAAAAACAAGTTTACTGAAGAAAAACAAAAACAAGTTTACGTCTTACAACACCAGCCAAATCCTAAGTAAACAGCCACACATCCTGAGTCTTTGTCATCAACACACACATACCCCGTACCCTGCCACCCATTCTTCTTTCTGGGGTAGATAAATATCCCCCTCCTTCCTTCCCTCCCTCCGTCCCTTTGACTTTCCAACTTTTTCTCCCTGTCATTTCTACCGCTTCACAACGCATTCCAAGCATTCTTCACAATGTTCATTTTACCCAGAGAGAAGGGAAAAAATAATGTTATCGATTATTCTTCCTGTCTTTCTTTTAAATTTTTATTTTATTTTATTCACGATTCAGATGTTCTTATTATATCCTTCTTTAAGTTATCAGGTCTTGTCTTTTTTATATATGAAAAAAAAGAAGTATTTTCTTTTACTTACCAACCATTCTTCTTCTTCTTCTTCTTCGTCTTCTTCTTCTTCTTCTTCTTCTTCTTCTTCTTCTTCTTCTTCTTCAGATTTTCCATCTCATTATCTTTGGGTTGTTCTTTCTTAAGTTTTGGCATGATTTTCAGTTACCGCTCCAAACTTCCTAATGCGAAGGAAAAGACTGAGAGAATCTGAATAAGGTTTGGAACGTGGAAAAAAAAAAGACTTAGCGAATGTGGAATAAGGTTTAGAACACGAAGGAAAAGACTTAGCGAATGTGGAATAAGGTTTGGAACACGAAGGAAAAGACTTAGCGAATCTGGAATAAGGTTTGGAACACGAAGGAAAAGACTTAGCGAATCTGGAATAAGGTTTGGAACACGAAGGAAAAGACTTAGCGAATCTGGAATAAGGTTTGGAACACGAAGGAAAAGACTTAGCGAATCTGCAATAAGGTTTGGAACGTGAAGGAACGGGGTGTGGGCAAATCGGGAGTATGGTCTGGAACATGAAGAAAAAGACTTACTTGAACTCCATACAACTTGCATCTAATAAACTTTACTTCAGAAATTCACACATCCCTTCCTTCACATTTCAATTATTATTTCCAAATTTCCCACCTCTTTCCTTCATGTTTTAAACTGTATCCCTCTATTTCCCCCTAACAAACTCTTCCTTTACATTTCAGTCGATTTTCTCGAATTGTCGAAGCCCTTTCTACTATTCTAGTCTTTTTAACTGAATGTTCCTAAAATCCATTCTCCTTTCTGTTACTCTTTCAACTCCCTGCCTCTCATTAACCAGTTCTGAATAATTTCCAAGCCCTTTCTTTACGTTCTAAACTTTGTTTCTACATTTTTTTAATGATACAACTCCAGTTACAAGACAGGTTTTTGAATTTCACGTATTTCAACCCTTATTCCTGTACTTCTCACGCCATTTCTCCACGTTTCAAACCTTGCATTGGAATTTTGAAGGCTCTTTTTCCCCCAAATATCAAACCTCCTTCCACATCTTCCATGTTGGTTTTTTTGTTTTACCTTGTAATCTTTTCTCTCGAAATTTGCAAGTTCCTTTCCTTTATTACTCAATTTTTATTTCTGAATTTCCTCGTTATTTCTGAAACTTTCCGTATCAATTTTCAGAATTGTTCAGGTTCTTGCTTCTTTATCTTTCTTTGCTGAATCCTGCATGTTTGCGTGTGCAGCGTGTACGTATGTGGGCTTATGCGCAAACATGTTAGCGCGTGTGTGATTTTTGTATGACTGCCTGTAGGCAAAGAAAGTGTCTATAGCTTTGAAAAGTGAGTGGGCGTGTTTGAATGTATGTGTCATATTGGTTATTTGTACTTGTTTTTGTATTAATTTACGCTTATATACCACCTTAAGTCATGGAAGATTTCTCTACGGGAAATTGCGGGCTGGTCTTCCCGGGAAGAGCGCGTCGCCACAAGAGCAGCGCCACCCATTATTATTATTTTTCTTTTCCTCGTTGCGTGTGCATTTGTTTCCCCATCAGAGTTGCTTTTTCAACAAAATTTTGCCAGGGGACAACTCTCCCGTTGCTGTAAGTTCTGTCAAGAGCACTAAATGCGTGTTACATCATCCAAAAGACTAGCACCAAGACCACCACTCAGGGTCTAGCGGATGGGAAAGGAAGGGAGGGCAGGGAGGGAGGGGGAAGTTTCAGGCACAAACGGGGATCGAACCCGGACTGTTCGATGTCTCGGCAGGGGCGGGCGTTACCTCTGGACCCCTGCCTGTGGTAGGCTAGGCCTGAGTGTCTGTCTCTCCGGTGTTGTACATACATAACGCCTGTTTCTCCCTGTGTGGTTGCAAGTGGCAGGCAGCGTGTTGGCGTGTTGGCGGGCGGTGGGTGTGTTGGTGTTTTGGTATGGTCAGTGAGCCTTGCCCTTCAGGCTTGGTGTCCACAGGGTGACACAGTGACACTTAGCGGAAAATGCTGGCTCCCTCCTGACCGGGGTGGGGGGCTTTTGGTTGACAAGCGTCTTTTTTTTTTCTTTCTGTCACTTTCTTCTTTTTTGTTTTTGTTTTCACGTTCTTGTGCTTCGTCGTGGTCGTGGTTGTCGTCGTCATGGTCCTCATCATAATCTTCATCATCATCATCTTCTTCTTGTTCTTCTTCTGCTTGTTTTTCTTCTTCTTTTAACTTTCTGTCTTTCTTTCTTTCTTTTCTTTCTTTCTTCCTTTCTTCCTTCCTTCCATTCTTTTTTCTTTCTTTTCTTTCTTTCTTTCTCTTCTTCTTCTTCTTCTTCTTCTTCTAAATTTTCTTTATTTTTTTATTTCGTTTTTCTTCTTCTTCGTCTTCTTTCTTGTTTGGCCCTCTTTCTTTCTTTCTTCATTTATGACCTGGTTTCCTTTTGTTTCATCTGTACATTTTTCTTTCTTCTTTTTTTTTTTTTTTTTTGGGGGGGGGGGGGGTGATTGGTGGTGTTTACTTTTGCTAGGTTTTTAATTGTCAGTTTTTTTAGGGCACTACAAAAGAAAAGGCTGGAACATTAAGCGGGTACCCCTACCATCAAAAGTGACACGCTAGCCGGTCCTGCTATACCCCTGGGAATATCTTAGGGTACATCCCTCCCCTTGGTGGCACAGGGCACGTTGTTCAGAACCGTGTGACCATATTGACTGCGCCTGCAACAGCGTTTCTTTTTGTTTTTATAAAAAGGGGAAGAAAAAGAAAAAGAGATACACCGTTTCTTTCTTTCAGCTGGAAAAATGTTTGATTTAAATCACACTGAATATAAAAAGAACATTTCAAACCCCTATTTAAAAAGTATGAAAGCTTCTTACCAACATCACTACCATTACTTACATCGTAATCTTATCATAGTTCTTCGGATGAGACTATAAACCGAGACCCCCATGTGCGAACACACGCAGAACATCTTGCGCACACATTAAATCCCGTTCTGCTTTTCCAAAAAGTAGGCCATTGGCGCTGGTAAGACCGGAATACAAAAATATTTAAAAAAACCAACTACATGCACACTGGCGTCGTGTTTAGACATTATCTCTGAAGCCTGAATACGGCTACCCTAATGGTGGGCATAGAACGATCGCTTACGCAAAAATATCACCATTGCTGCACCTTGAAACACTGGCAGAGGAACGAGATCAAGAAAAAAATCATACCCAAGCTTGATGTCTCTCCAACTTGATGCTTTCCCCTGCTGCATTGATGGATGGGGATAGCTCGTGGTCGGAGCACTCGCTTTCCCCAAGCCAAGTTAAGCAGCATCGAGCGTGGTTACCAGTTGGATGGGTGACCGTTTGCACACCTTGGCTTCAGTACAGTTTCCCCCACTTCACCCAGCTGTAAATGGGTACCTGCCTCTTTAGGGTCAGGGAAGGTAAAGCAGCGAGGGAGAGGAGATGGGCGCCGCCCTCAATATGCTGGACCATAGAGAAATGAGGTCTCTGATGCCTCGCTCCCATACGAACACATAGGTTATGGGGCACCTTTACCGTTTATTGATATTTGCTTATATTGTATGAGTATTGAAAAAAGCATGTTTAAACCAAAAACAAATCACACTCTTACAGACTTTTTCTTCTTCATGGTACAGTCTTCTTCATCTTTATTCCACTACTACTATCACCACTAGTACAGTGATTTACCGACTTCAGTTCGGGACACAACCATTCCTTCACCTATCTGTACGTATATCAGATACTTGTGGCTCTCAACAAACATGAAAAAAAAGAGATCGCAAACAAACAGGATGACACACAAGAAATACAAATGGACAGACATACAGAGACAGTAATAGCAATACTTACAAGCTGCCAAGAGAGACAGAAACCAGCCAAATAGGTAATTAATACATAAGTGGTCAAGACACATCACCTGACGATTCTCATCTATGGCTCCATTGATCATCTTAGGGTATAGTCTCTCTCTCTCTCTCTCTCTCTCTCTCTCTCTCTCTCTCTCTCTCTCTCTCTCTCTCTCTCTCTCTCTCAGCATGTCCTGTATGTATATGTACAAAAGAAGACGAAGCACACTTTGTGTTTAAATGTCCCTTATACGAGGACATTAGACAGAAGTTCAATTCTAACGTTGATGTTGACGTTAATGCACTTGTCAGTGTGCTAGCTTGCAATTCACAAGCATCATTGGTAAATCTGGCAAAATACCTTTTGATGGCTTTCAGGCTCAGACAGAGCTTCATTGATGATGTGGACAAATAAAAGCAAATAGTCTGCACGACTAAGATTGTTTTCATCCGGGTTCTACAATTATTGCCCCAATGAACATCTTCATGTAGTACCAGTGTTATGTTTCTAGTGCATGTTACATGTCACGACAGACTAATGTATTGATGTTTGTGTTTCTCCGCATGAAAGGGGTTGTTGGCCTATATTCATTACAGTTCAGAGTTCAGAGTTCTCTCTCTCTCTGATTTTTTCTTTATTGTTTTGATCTATGTATGTTAACCAGAACATCAGAAAACGAAGCTTGGCCTAAAATCTTTATTCTTTTGTATTAAAGATCATTCATTCTCTCTCTCTGTCTGTCTGTCTCTGTCTCTTTCCCTCTCTCTCTCCCCCCCTCTCGCCCTTCTCCCACTCTCTCTTCCTGAATAACAGGCAGACCTACCCAACACTACGTGAGGCGACCACAAAGAGCTAACCAATCGATTCCTTCCATTCCATTCCCCATTTTCCCAAGATGTAGACACAGGGCTTTTTCAGCTCCGTTTGGCTAAATGGCAATTATGGGGGGGAATCTGGGGGGCAGGGAGGCAAAGCTAATTCACTGCCTCGTCACGCCTCAACAAGTCCCTAAGTGGATTCCCTCACAGCAGTACAGTACAGTAGAGAACAGTAGGCCTACAGGGGGCTTGTGGGATCGGAGCCTACGTCACAGTGACGATGGCTTGTTACCGGAAGTACGTTTCATTGCCATACACTCTGTGACACCCGGTTGATATTTTTCCTGTCCTTTTGTAAGGCCAGTTGGACGTTCGATTTGCTCTGTCAATATCGTTTTGGTGTTTAAAAGCAAGTCTTGCTGTGAAAATTAATATTGGCGGAGCAAATCAAACTAGAGTAGAGGAGAGAGAGAGGGACAGAGAGAGAGAGAGACAGAGAGAGAGAGAGAGAGAGAGAGAGGAGGTGAGAAAAGAGGACCAAATACATAACTGGGACAACACCTACCAACCACAGCATCAAAACATCAAGTGGTCTCTTGGGAAAACAAAAAAAAGAACAAGAAACACACACACACACACACACACACACCAAGAAGGGGGTCAGAAAAGAGGACGGAATAAAATGTGGCTGGACCTTCCACAGGTACCACCACTTAGAGCATCAACACATCAAGTGGTTGTGGTCACTTGGCAAAAAAACATGCCCAAACAACAGCTAGCCCTGGGGAAGAGCTTAAGCACTAAAGGCATGGCAGTGATGAACTGATGAATAAGAGAGACTCGGCTCCTGCAGCACTTTCCTGCCTGCAAGAGCCTGGCTGCTTATCAGAACTGTACTGTTTTAGGGTGGCCCCAGAAGCTCAAGTGGGATGACTTGCGACCACAGTCCCTAAATCTGGAACATTTCCGCTGGGACGATGATGTAATTTTCAACTCATCAGTGATGAACTGGCAGACTAAACTTTTTTTTTATATAGGTATCCTCTTTTCTCATGTGGAGCATGTAGGTTGCCATCTTTAACTCATCACACCAGATATCTATATTATATATTATTATATTATATATCATTATTATCTATTATCTATATATATCTTATATATATATACTTAAAATTTGTTAGTTTCTGGGTCACTATGTACATAATATAGCATTCTTTTTCTATAGTATTTTTGGTTGTTTTTTTATAAAAAAAAGAAAAGCCATTTGTGATTATGAAACAGGCAGGCAGACAGACAGACCAGATAACACAGACAAGGATAGAATAAAAGCAGGATCAGTAAGAGAGAGATATTTTAATTTATTTTCATTTATTCTTTTATTTCGAGGATAATAGCACTCATGTGCTTTTTTTTACATCCAGTTCCAAGAGAGAGAGAGAGAGAGAGAGAGAGAGAGAGAGAGAGAGAGAGAGAGAGAGAGAGAGAGAGAGAGAGAGAGAGAGAGAGAGAGAATTTCGAACTCCTCACGTATAGTCTAAGTACAAAACCTTAAAAGTATTGCTTACATCCGCTGGCCATGACTAACATGCGCTAACCAAATCTACAGCCTGCTTGTTTTACAATCCAAAATAATTCCAAGTCAGAAACAACTGAAGCAGGCAGACCGACCAGGCGGCATGGGAACTCAGAAGCCTCCGGCCCGTTCCATCATAGCACCCCCATCAGCTGCATCCCAACTGATGCAGCATCATTGCCAGTGCCACACACCTCAATGTATGGCGCTTTATCACCACCATGCCCGCAAAGAGCATCTCCCTTTGCGTGAAGAAGATACTTTTTGGCGTGGGAAACACACATCTGACGGTACGTACACAAGCATCTGGAGAGGGTTTGCACACACACATACATACACACACACGTCAACACACACACACACTCAACATATACACACATGTGTACACACACACACGCACGCACGCACGCACGCACGCACCACACACACACACACACACAATCACTCGCCAGCAAACTAAACCCAACGACTCGAAACCAGAATATCTTCTCCCACACACTTCGCATCTTTCCACTAAATGTAACACCCATACCCGTGGCAATAACAGCACGTGATGATAGGTGACCAATCAGGCGCATTACAAGCATTCTACAGGCTGCAAGGGGCCCACCAATCAGCAGACCTGACGCAGTGCATTACAGGGGAAAGATACTGGCTGCTTTTTTAAAATATTTTTTAAATCCAGACCTGCAAGTGATACTGCAGGCTGGAAATGAACACGTGTTAACGGGGTGCCTTGGATCCCTGCCACCCCGGCGTCTCCGTCCTATCTTCAACATACTTCAGGGGAAAATGGTGCGTCTCTTTCACATAGTCTTGGTTGAAATTTTTAAACAAATGTATGTTTGTAGTATTAAAAAAAAAAAGTCGAAAAATCAGAAAGTGGAATGATGTACTGAGCTTACTGACAAGACTGACGTCAATGTGGGGTTGTTTATTTTGTGTGTATCTGACATACCGGACACCTCACAGGGCAAGAAATCTGGGTCGGGACGCGGAGTGAAAGAGCTGCACTGCCAGATAAGGACATTGGCTGGAGGTGTGGTTACCTGTCTACACCACTGAAGACTTGGCTCTATAGCAGCTGAAGAGAAGTGGAAGAGTTGACGCCAGTTATCACCAGATGCACTTAGACTTATGGCAAGTGTTCAGAAGAAGGGAGGGATAGGGGTGGGATGGAGTGGGGGTAATGACATGGTAATAATTATGTCAGTCTAAAATTTTTGTTAGTTAAAAATAATAAAAATCAGTTCAAAAGGGTTGTAGATGTTATTTCTTATTCTTACTGCTTCTTTCCAATTCATCTTTCCATATTAGTGGAAATAGTAATGCTAACGTCATCAGCAGTGCACTTACTCTGCATCCATCCATCCATCTCTAACTCATCTACGACCAATTCATCCACATTCATATATCTACCCATCCATTTACCTAAGCCTGTTTACATGATAAAAACAGGAAAATACACATTCATACATGCAGACAAAATGCAGTGACAGACAGATGAACAGAAGACGGACAGACATATCAACTAAACAGCTGATGACCATCCCACCTCAACAGCCCCCCGCCCCCCTACCTCTCTTTCTCCATATCAACAAACACCAAATTCTACTGGGCAAATCATCAGCAAGAAAGGACTAACAGATCGATATGTTCTCCTGCCTTCAGTTCACAGGTACCAACCAGCAGACACAGGCAGTCCTCCCTCTCTGTCCTGCTCTCAGGCTGGGATGGCTAAATGGCAATTATGGGTGAATCAGGGGGTCTCAGAGGCAAACCTAATTCACTGCCTTGTCACGCTTCACCGAGCCTGTAAGTGGATTCCCTGGCTGGAGTTGAGGGCCCTTGACTATGGGAGAGGGTTGTGACTATTATGGGCTGTCACCGGAAGTACATTTCCCTCTGCACACACTGTGCTGTGTGTAGTGTAGTGACAGTGTCTGGGTATGTCTCTTCCTTTGTTGTAATCAGTCAGGCTGTGTGTGGTACTGTTCTACCAGTGTCATCTTTGTTTTCCCCTTTGAGATAAGATTTTAAGTTTTTCCCCTCAGCAACTACAATGTGATAGAATCACATGTGTAGTAGTCTCTGAGTACTGAATAGTGCCACCTTATAATAATAATAATAATAATAATAATGTATGGAATTTATATAGCGCTGAATGTTGTAAAGCAACAAATCAAAGCGCTCAGATTTTATTTCATACCACTTTAAGTCACGGCAGATTTCTCTCCGTGAAATTCGGGCTGCTCTCCCGGGGAGAGCGGGAGAACGCGTCGCCACTTAGCGCTGCGCCACCCTTTCACCCTTTTTTTTTTTTTTTTTTTTTTTTTTTTTTTCCTGCAGCTGTATTTGTTTCCCTATCAGAGTGGCTTTTTTCTAAGAATTTTGCCAGGGACAACTCTCTGTTGCCGTGGGTTTTTTTACGTGCGCTAAATAATTACGTGTAACACACGGGACCTCGGTTTATCGTCTCATCCGAAAGACTAGCGCCCAGACCACCACTCATGGTCTAATGGATGGGGGAAAAATTTCCGGTCCAAACGGGGTACGAACCGCCGCACACTTCAGACCCGGACTTTTCGCTTTCTAGACAGGCGCGTTACCTCTAGACCACCGATCCACCTTATGAAAGTCTCTTGTCCTAAAAAACGCCCAAACTCTTTAGGTTTTTGAAATGTTGGCTACATGGGTGTTTTGCTCTTATGTGTCTGTATATATGCCTACGTAAATCTTTGCTATTTTTAATAAAGACTGAAAAGTTTATATAGCTTAAGATATGCAAAGGTGTTGGAGTCGAATTAAAATGTTCTGGTGTGTGTGTGTGATGCTTTTTCCTCTAGCTATTTCTATGTGTGTATGTGTCTGTGTGTGCGTGCACGTGCGTGTGCATGCGAGTTTGCATTCAAATGATGTTTGGCACCTACCCTCTCTATTTAATTTTTTTAGAACAAGATTACTCCTGCAACAAAACAAAAAGTCAAGTACTTATGTCATAAAAATGCGTGTGCCTTTGTGGGAATGTTTTCAGTGTGTGTGTGTGTGTGTGTGTGTGTGTGTGTGTGTGTGCGTGTGTGGGTGTGTGAGAGTGTGCAGATGCATGGGTTGACTGGTATGCACATGAGTATTAGTGATTTTACTTGGGTGAGTTTATAACTGGCTGAGGTATTGCTGATTTGTGGGTGCTTTTTATCTTATGATAGATGCGTGCTGATGTTCACATAGTGTGTGGTGTTTTTGTGTGTGATATAAATATGTTTACATGTTTATTGTTTTTATGTACGGCTCATGACCCACCGGAATTTCTCTGTCTCTGAGATAGTAAAGTTTTTGAATTTACAATACATATTCTCTAGTCTTTTTCCTTCGTCCTCTTCTAAAAAGATGAAGAACAGGCTTGACAACCACCTGGCTAAGAACAGAAGCTCAGAAGAATCACAGCCCTGTTCATGCTGACAGGGGGGAGAGGAGGGGGACATTTGCATGCTTCCATGACCCCTGACACTAGAATGGCAGGAGCTTTAGGTCTGTTTAGTAAGTCATCCATGATGACCAGACAGGTCAAGGACAGAGGCCCAGCTGACCTTGATCCCACTGATCCCTGGCCTGCCAGGTCTGAAGGCTTGTACCTATCCCCACCCCTGTGAACATACCTGTGGCAGGGAGACATCAACACACCTTGCTTGTCTGCGTGTCAGCAAGTATCATGGGCCGGAGGGATTCAGGCGAGTAGAATGGCAGAAATCATGCTCCATTGTAAAAACATAATCATTCTAGCTTTGAATAGCGTGGTCAGCTTTAACTGTGGAGCATCAAATATACCCCTTACCAACAAAAACCCCAACCACCAAAAATGATAACAACAAAACACACACACACACACACATGCACGCACACGCAGAGAGAGAGAGAGAGAGAGAGAGAGGGAGGAGAGAGAGAGAGAGAGAGAGAGAGAGAGAGAGAGAGAGAACCATGTCTAGCACAGATTCTAGGCTACTCTGTCAAACACGAACTTCAAAGACAGTCGGGGAAGTTTGCCAGCACAACTGACAGGCCCAAGTGATGCAGGGAATGAAGCTGTTTATATAACATGACTAACAGTCCGACAGAAGAGATGAGCCAAAAACCTCCGCGTCATAACAGGAAGATTTCTCCCATCCACTATGCCACCTTCCTTTCGCACAAACACTGCTAGGCATATCACTTAATTACGACAGCACCAGAAACAAACATCTGAGAGAATCTTCCAAAATCTGCCTGGAGAAGTTTTTCTTCTTCTTTTTTTTACCAGACTAATATTCATACTCATGATCATGATAGCACGACACGTGTTGATAGGCAACCAATTAGAGAGTCTGGTGAATACGTCAGATGACTAAAAATCATCCAGCCAATCAGATTTTTTTTTCCAAAACAGGGCACTGCAAGGGAAGCTATTGGGCTGCTCTATCAATGCAGTTGACTGACGTTGCTGGCTGAAAATGAGCTATGTGTTAACCTGGGGCATTGGATCTGTGCCATTCCAGCCTCTATCTTCAACATTCTTGGGGAAGGGGGGGGGGGGGGGGGGGCATTAACCATCTACACAGGACATTGCCAGAAATGGAAAGGATTATAAAAGGCTTGACATTGATACAAAGTGGATAATATGATATCCCCCTTAATGACAACGCCAAATGGCAAATGTTCTTTTTCTTGAAAAAATGTTTACATAAATTATTATACATTTTGTTTTCCAATTTAGAAGTGGGATGAAAATCATTAGGTCAGAATGCTTGTTCAAAATGTCGACTTTTTATTAAAAAATTAACAAATAAGAATCAGCACATAATCATACACTGCAAGATTAACATAATTATCTTGTGGGTTATAATAGTAAAGATATTAAATTCAAGATAAGCCTGATTTCACATGTAACTTTTCATCCTACTTGAGGTGTTATTTCAATACTTTTGTTTGTGGCTTTTGGTTTTGTGATTACGAATAGGCATCAATTATTAAGCCTGACATTATTGGGATATCTTTTCACAAAGAGAGAGAGAGAGAGAGAGAGAGAGAGAGAGAGAGAGAGAGAGAGAGAGAGAGAGAGACAGACAGACAGACAGACAGACAGAGCTAAAAGGTGGTGCTTTCACTATGGGGTAATCATCCTGATGTGACCCTAAAGGGAGAAAGGTAAAGAAAAAACCCTTTTTCATCCCCCCCCCCCCCCCCAAAAAAAAAAGCAACCACTTTCATGGTGGGCAAAAATGGTTGCATAATATTATACAAAATCTCCAAGGCAGCAAGAGTTGTCCCTGGCTAAATTCTGTAGAAAACAGCTAATAGGGAAACAAAATGATTACACTTGCAAACAGAAAACAAACAATGCATGGCACAGCCCTTGTGGTGACACGCTAGCCCGAGGAAGAGCAGCCCGCATTTTCACATGGACAAGTTTGCCATAACTGAAAGTGGTATACAATACAGCGTACCTCCAGAATAACCACAGTTTGGCACTGCTCTCAATGGAATATGAGAAGATGAAGGATGGCCTGTCTCATCCGCACTAATATCAAATATGTCCCCATGTCTGCCCCCCCCCCCCCCCCCCTTCCCAACCATTTGGTCAATGCCTCTGACAACCAATGCCTATTAAAGGGTCCTGCTGCCCATCCTTTGTGTCTGCCATATGGCTTTACCATTAGTGGTGCTGTTGTTGGAGTTGTTGTTGTTGTTGTTGTTGTTGTTGCAATTACTGTCCAGAGAACCCTATCTGCTTCTCAGTATTTTTTTCCCTACTCCTGATTGTGGGATATTTTTGCTTGTTTTTGTTTACTGGGGAAAGTTTGTTTCAGACTGAAGCATGTGTGTGTGTGTGTGTGTGTGTGTGTGTGTGTGTGTGTGTGTGTGTGTGTGTGTGTGTGTGTGTGTGTGTGTGTATGATGTACTATAACTGTCATAAATTAACCTGTTAAAAAAACCCACCCAAGATTACTTTTAAAGTTTACCATTGAATAAAACTAATCACAAATGTATCCTGTGTTTTTTCTTTATAGCTTATCGTCACCTAGTTTGAAAAAGGGGAAGGCTGCTTTAGATCATCTCCAAAAGCAACTGATTGCGTAAGGATGCGATATCACCCAAGATGAAAGCACGGGTTGGGAAAGGAAAGGTCGGTGGTGGTGGGCAGGTTGTATGGCCTGAATGACCCCCAAGAACTAAACTGGCAGGAGCTGAAGTCTTTAAGGAAGCCACCCATGTTGTTTGGACAAGTCAAGGGCAGAGGTCTGACGAACCTTGACCTGGCTAGCCCTGCACTTCTCAGCACTGAGAAAAAAGACAAAATGCTCTGTGCTCTGAAAACAGCAGCAAAAGTTGTTGGCCCAAATGCGAACATGCACAGTAAAGTATTCTGAATGAAAGGAAGATGTGGGAAATCAAGTTCCATTAATAAAAGTATAAACAACTGTATAAAAAAGCATGTAAAATAAAGGAAATAAAAAATATAGCCCATGGCAAATCACGGGGAGAGAAAGTGAGAGAGAGAGAGAGAGAGAGAGAGAGAGAGAGAGAGAGAAGAGAGAGAGAGAGAGAGAGAGAGCCCACATATTCTCATTATTTTTTTTACAACAAAAATTTCAATGATTCAGAAGGCAAAACTGACATGACTAAGTGATATTCGAAATGCAGCTGTTTGTAAAACCATAACTAAAATCAGACAAAAGAGATGTGCCAAAAACTACAGTGTCATAACATGCACATTTTCCCCCATGCAGTAGGCATATTTATTTCCCACAGCCACCTCAATGCATGTTACTTTATTACGACAGCACCAGAAACAAACATCTAAGAGAACGTCCCAAAATCTGCTCAAAGAAGTTCGTATCTCTCCGCCAGACTAACATTTATACTCATGATAATAACATAACACGTGTTCATAGATAACCAATCAGACAGCCTGGCAAACAAGCCTGGCTAAAAATAACCCAGCCAGACAGAATTTTTAAAAGAGTGTTGTGCAAGGGAAGATATTGGGCTGCTCTGTGGATAGGGTTGATGCTGCAGGGTGAAAATGAGCTCCCTGTTAACATGGCGCACTGGATCCCTGCCATACCTGCGTCTATCTTCAGCCTTCCTGTGGGAAAAGGGGCAATGTCCTCTTCACTCAACTTGGCCCAAACTGGTAGTAGCACACATACAGGATGCTTGACATTGATTTTGTGAGGTGTGGAATGATAATTATGAGAAGTCTAATGATGAAGGGGATGGCAATTTTCGTTCTTGATTTCTCCCATGTTCGATATCTTGTAACATTTGCTGGTAAAAAGAGGAAAATAGGTGGGCAATTCTCATCAAGTCAGAATGGTTTTCAATACCTCTAATTTCACTAAATAAAACAATAAAAAAACCCAAATACATATACAAATCAATAAATGAACAGATAAATAAATAAGAATAGGTATAGACTGAAATGACTTCGATTTGTTGTTTTGTACAATATTCCATATATTATTATTATTATTATTATAGACCAATGCAAACAGACAAAGAACTGAGTTTTAATTAATGGTTGAGATTATATACCAACACTATTTTTTCAAGGCTTTTTGTGGTCCTGACTGAATAAGTATATACTGTTTTCATATCACTATTGATATACATATCTGTTTTCTGAGAAAGAGAGAGAAGAGAGAGAGAGGAGAGAGAGAGAGAGAGAGAGAAGAGAGAGAGAGAGAGAGAGAGAGAGATCTGTGAACTTGAAATCTGAACCCCTTTGATATGTACATTGGCCTTAGGCCACAATACACGAGTTTGGGAGGAGAAGGAAAATCAACATACTTGTACCAACAGAGAAAATAGAAACAATATTTGTAATATTTAATTAACACACCCATCAATTTAGTCACATTATAACACAACAATTTCTGCCTTCTATTGCTGGAATGGAATATGTATCTGGATAGATGTTGACAGTGTTTTCTATTTGATGTTTTGAGTGGTTCAAATTGAGAGAGAGAGAGAGAGGGGAAAAGAGAGAGAGAGAGAGAAGAGAGAGAGAGAGAGAGAGAAGAGAGAGAGAGAGAGAGAAGAAGGGAGGGGGGGAGGAGGAGAGAGAGCGCTCAGCCAAGCTGAAGTTTCTTGCTGCTATTTTTCCAAACACACAATAAATGTCAAAAGACTGCTGACAGTTTATCAACAACTGGCAAGCCCAAGCAATTTGCAAAAATGAAGCTGCTTGTAAAACTGAACTATGATTAAAGTCAAACTGAACCTCCATGTCACAACATGAAGATATCTCCACACAATAATTAGGATCTGCCTCGCTTCCACACACCTTGGAGCCTATGACTTTATTACGCCAGTTCAGAAAAACCCAAACATCCAAGATAGCCTTCAAACATCTGCCGAAGAAATTCCTAACTTTCCACCAGACTAACATTCATATTCATGGTTATAACAAGACAGTGTAGATAGGCGACCAATCAGAGAGCCTTACGAATATGCCTGGGTGAAAATAGTTCCGCTCATCAGACATTTCGAAAGGGTGCGCTGCAAGGGGAGAGATTGGGCTGCTCTGTGGATAGGGTTGATGCTGCAGGGTGAAAATGAGCTCCCTGTTAACATGGCGCACTGGATCCCTGCCATACCTGTGTCTATCTTCAGCCTTCCTGTGGGAAAAGGGGCGATGTCCTCTTCATACAACGCTGCCCGAAATTGATAGTAATGTGTGGAAGAAGACTGACATTTACACATTGTCGAATCATGCAATATGCTTAATAGTGACGATGATGTCATTTTTTAAAAATTCTTGGTTAATTTAATGTCTTTATTTTGAAGAGTTGGATTAACTAGTTCAGAATGCTTTTGTAGTATTTCCTATTTTTTATCAAATAAAAAATTAACAAGTACAAATTAACATATGATTAAACAAACGAAACCATTTTCTTGTAATAATTGCTGAAGTTATTCAATGCCCTACACATTCTGAATGCACTTGTGAGGTTTCGTGCACCAATGGCTGGGATCTTATTCCAGTGTTTCTGTTTTTGGTTTCATGATAATGAATAGGTATCAGGTATTGCATCTCTTATAGGTATGTCTTTACAGATTATTAGGAGGCACCGTGGTCGAGTGGTTTAGGCGGTCAACTCGTGATCCAGAGGTCGCGGGTTCGATCCCCGCTCGGCTCGGTGTTGTGTCCTTGGGAAAGACACTTTACTCCTATTTTCCTCACTCCACCCAGGTGTACAAGTGGGTACCAGCTCTGCTGGGGAAGTATCTGGCGACAGACTAGCGTCCTGTCACAGGGGTGGTGAAAAACCATCAGTTCACTTAACGCTACAGAAACCGGGATAAGCTCCGGCTCTATGGGCCTTCTGGCTCGAAAGAACATACTTTACAGATTATTAGAGAGAAAGAAAGAAAGAGTGCGAGAGAGAGAGAGAGAGAGAGAGAGAGAGAGAGAGAGAGAGAGAGAGAGAGAGAAAACAGATAAATACAAAGACAGAAGGATGGAGAGAGAGGAAGTAAACATACACAAAAATAAGAAAAATAAACAACGAAAGATACAGAAAAAAAGCAAGCAAACAAACAAACTAAACAAGATTCACTGGATTATCTTACCAGCAACAAAACCTCATCACTCAAGGAAACCAAACCCCCAGAAAAGAAAGAAGCAAACCAAGCAAGCAGGCAGGCAGGCAGGCAGACAGGCAGGCAGACAAGCAGGCAGGCAAGCACAATCAGTGGTGTGTAGGAAGATGAAGGATGACTATTGGTCATGGGCACTGACATCTAATATGTCCACGTCTGGCCCCCAGACCAATTGGTCAATGCCCCTGACATCCATTTCCCATTAGGGAACCATTCCCCGGCCCCTTGTTTTTATTCCCCAATGGCTTTATTATGACTGGTATTGCTGCTGCTGTTGTTGTTGTGATTACTGTCCATGGTACCCTTTCCGTTTGTCACCCTCTCTTTTCGTTGTCTTGATTGTGGGACATTTTTTGCTGTCCTTGTCCTTTGTGTTGAGGGAGACATGTTTTAGATTGGTGTGTGTGTGTATGTGTATGTGTGTGTTGTGTGTGTGTATGTGTTTGTGTGTGTTTGTGTGTGTGTGCGTGCGTGCGTGCGTGCGTGCGTGTGTGTGTGTGTGTGTTGTGGAGCTCTACACTCTTATCTTGGTGTAAAAATGAACACTGGAATATCCACAGGTACAGAAATCTGCAGGGTGCAGGGTCAGCTACACAAGTACAGCACCATTTCTAGACTGGGAAGAGTGTCTCCTAGATATTCCGACCTTCACTCCCTCCTTCTCTGTGTTCCCTAAACTAAATGGGGTGGGATGTGAGTGCCTTGTCTTCTGCTGTGCTTGTAATCTGCAAGGGGTCTGCTCTCTGGCCTTAGCGAACACATTTCAACCCTTCAGAACTCATCTTCTTTGTACAGGATAAATAATGTTTGTACACCTTAATATGTTCGTGTTTCTGTAACCTACCAAATGCTGACAAGAATGACGAAATCTGTAACATGCGTATTTGGTCTTTTGCATGTGTATACGGAAATAAAGGCACTGGCAGGTCTGCACTTTAAGCTGACCATTCTGACAATTGATAATCTGACCAATTGTGTGGTGTATAATCATACAGTGTTGCCTTCATGCTTGGTTGAGGCTGTGAGAAGGAACTGGCATGGCAAGAAGCAACAAGATGATTCGAAAGAAAAGAATAAAAGACCAAAAACTATAAAGAGATAAAGTGAAAACTTCAAACACAGAATTTTCAGGTGATGAAATGTGGTTTATATTTTGGAAGGTCTCTAACCTGTTCACAATATTTTTACAAGTAAAAGATCCTAACAGAAACTTGAGGAAAAAAGAGAACTTTTGTAAGAGCAAGGAAGTCTTGTAAAAATGTATAGTAGGCTATTTGCGTCAGTAACTAACAACAATCAGTAAGGAAAGTATCAGAGATGGAAGGAGAGATCTTTGGTAGGGTACACAACTGGCGGTGAGATGTATGGCAATCTTTTAGTGTCAATACCTAACCATCAGTGGCAGGCAGCAATACCAGAGGGCAGGAGGAAGTCACCACCTTCTGAAACCTGAACCCCCCCCCCCCCCCCCCCCCCCCCCCCCCCCCCCTCCCCTGTGAGTGCTGGGGTAGAGAGATAAATGCACGACTGCTGTGTGTGTGTGTGTGTGTGTGTGTGTGTGTGTGTGTGGTGTGAGTAAGAGAGAGAGAGAGAGAGAGAGAGAGGGGGGGGGGGAGGGAAGGAAGGAGGAAGGAAGGGGAGAAAGAGGGGAAGGGAGGAGAGAGAAGAGAGAAGAAGAGCAACGACAGAAAGAGAGAAATGGAGAGAGAGAGAGGAGAGAGAGAGAGAGAGAGGGGGGGAAGGACAGAGACAAGAGATAGAGAGGGACAAGAGACAGACACATAGATACACATGCAAGTAGTCTTGAAACAGCCAACCCTGTCCGGAAACACTCAGCCAGCCAGGCCTGACTGACAGACTGACAGACAGACAGAGCGTTTACACACACCTGCCCAAAGTGACGAGAGCCAAAGCAAACAACTGATTACCGCAATTCGCCTATCTCCCTCACCCACCGTCTTTTTACCGGTAGGGGCACCGCTAGATCCAGGAGCGATAACTTAGAAGTTTTACCGCCAGCTTCATAAAGGGAGTTAACTAGAAGCTGGGAGGGGTGAGTGAGGGCGATAACGGTTCCGTGTAGGCCAGCAGGTAAAACTGGAAAAACTCTCTTGACCACTTGCCTGTTATCGGCTTGTTTGGGGGGCTTCCTTTGATCTGGTGAAGTGGGTAGGCTGCATCTGAGGGATAAGGAAACGGGTGGTGATTAACCCTGTGGCTGCGCTGGTTAGAAAAGG
>CM054140.1:30466348-30468848 GCA_028751875.1 Rapana venosa
GCCTTGCCCTTTTCTTCCCAGTTTGACAGGAAAATCGAAAAGAATGTCAAGTTTTTTTGAGGAGACTCTAAACCAGTCGGACCCGTGTGCTTACGGACTTGCGCACGTCAAAAGAACCCACGACAGCTGAAAATAGTAAAGATCAGGGAGGTACCTCCTGACTGTCCTGGCAAAATTATTAGGCTCGCTTTCCAACTGTATCCCTTAAGTCGCAATGCAGAGGGGAGGAAAAACGCAAAAATCTCACCATTGGTGAACCTCGGAGCTCTAGCTGAGGAACATCACCCCCTCCCCCCCCCCCCCCCCCCCCCCCAGCACACACACACACACACACACACCACACACACACACACACACACACCAACCAACCAAACAAACTTGCAAAACCTTAATTTCCGACTGTGGAAACTGAGCTCAGATACCTGAGTGCAACTGCCATTTTAAAAAAAAGAAGATAAAAGTCGAGAAGCTTAATCAGAAAATGCTTTTTGGCGAGACATCTTTTCCCTTTTATTTTTTTATCTAGAGAAGTTGAATTCTGGGCTGCGTTTCTAAAAGGAAGCGGTTGATAGCCTGTCAATGATCAAAGGAACGGGTTATATGAAAAAACTGACATTGTCAGGAAAACCGTAACCGTCTTTCCTTTCATACCTGAATTGTCACCCCCTGCGTGTGAAACAAACAAAGAAACAAGAAAACAAAGAAAGAAAGAAGGAAACAAACAGGCAAGCAAACAAGCCAACCAAGAAAGAACGAAACCCTCACAAAACTGTGCTTACGTTTACACTACTAGAAAACTGCTTTCACAATAGGCCTGTGAATACGACCAACATATTATTGCCCTTTTATTTGGGTTTTTTTCTCACCGTATGGGCGTATGTTTGAGTGTACGTGTGTGCATGTGCTCCCAGTTTGTTGGTTTCTTCTCTCTCTCTCTCTCTCTTCTCTCTCTCTCTCTCTCTCTCTCTCTCTCTCTCTCTCTCTCTTTCTCTCTCTTTCTCACTCTCTCTCTCTCTCTCTCTCTCTCACACACACACACACACACACACACACACACACACACACACACACACACACACACACACACACACACACACACACACACACACACAGAGGGAGAGAGAGAATATAAGCAAAATACAAGACAGATAAGATCTACAACCATGGCGTGAATATTGAAACTAACAGGCCATAAGCACTCACTGAAACACAACTTTTGTGAATAAAACAAAAACAAAACGGTTTAACACTCTGTGGAAGAAGCCCTCTACTCTGGCATCAAGCATATATAATTATAGTAGGCAGAGAAATCAGGCAGGGCAGAGCATTCCCTGAGGAGCCCCGTGTCTGCCATCAAGTCGTTGATTCTGCCAGCATTCCATCACAGAAAACCAGCCTCCCCGCACACCCAGGGGACATTGCCGCTATGCACGCCTATGGCGAGTTTATTGTGTCGAAAGGTCTGGCTTAAAATTCTTACCTTGGTAAAAGTTTTCTTTTTCACCCACCCACTCCAAATGAAAAAACAACAACCCCAAAACCTCACGCGCACACACAAAAACAAACCCAGTACAAACAACAAAAAGAAGCAAAATAATAAAACAACTGCAACAAAAACTAATTTACGATCGTAGGTGTTTTTTTTCTCTCTCCAAGATATCAAACATTCTTAGCCCTCTAAATGTGTTTTTACCTCTTTTGACAATGTTCGTTTGTAACACAGCGTATCACAACGATACTGTTGTTTTGATGGTAATGACAGCAACACGAATATGAAAAGTAGCAACAAAACAACAAAAGCCACAGCAACAATAGTACCTCTTCGTAAAAAACAACAACAAACAAAACAACTGTATGGTGTATGGTGTATGGTGTGCGTGTGCGTGTTCGCACACACACGTACGTGCGTGTGTACGTGCTGCGTATATGCGTGCGTAAAAATAAGTTTTTATGTCTTCTAGTCAATGGGTTTAAAATTGTGTTCACAACTGATGTGTGTGCGTGCGTGCGGGTGTTTGCGTGTGTGAGCGCATGCACGCGTGTGTGTTGGTGTGTGTGTGTGTGTGTTTGACATTTTATTTGAAAACCAATATGAAATATAGCTTTTGTGTCTTTGATATATTTGATGTGTATCAATCTGCCTGTCAGTATTGTAATTGCCCTTCATGGGATGATTAAAGTGTTTTTGACTTGACTTGACTTGACCCCACCAACAAAACAAAAGAAAACAAACAAACAATTAAAAAAAACTCCACCAAACAAAATAAATCTACAAGCGTCAAGTAAATTTCGTGCTGAAAATGTTGTCTTTTTCTTTAGATTGTGCTATCAAAATTGTCCAACAGCCAACATCCTGATTCTGATTGCTTATGATTCTGTTACTCCATCCTCAAGTATAGTAAAAGAAGTATGGCGCTTAG
Organism: Rapana venosa; assembly: GCA_028751875.1. Taxonomy (NCBI): domain Eukaryota; kingdom Metazoa; phylum Mollusca; class Gastropoda; order Neogastropoda; family Muricidae; genus Rapana; species Rapana venosa. The sequence goes on from CM054140.1 coordinate 30,468,769, forward strand.
GATGGACGGGCTGTCGAAAGCAATCACACTGGAACTCTGACAGTGATTTTTCACATTATAATTCATTTTTTCAAATTAGA
>CM054140.1:30473848-30483848 GCA_028751875.1 Rapana venosa
GGAGACGGCACTGATGTTAACTCCAAAGGAAAATATCCCCTTGAACGGGAATCGAACCCGGGTCGTCAGATTGCGAGCGCAATGTTCTAACCACTAGGCTATCCAGGTTTGTTGAATGTACTCAACTTCAAACACAGTGCCCTCTTTGTGTTGAACAAATTAAAATCTGATATTCGTCTCAGATACATCTTTTGAAACAAACCGACTCCGCAGATCTTCGAAAACTTGGACATTCCTTTGCGAAATGAAATTCGTTTCTATGACGTCAGCGATGTCACAAATCTGACGAAAAAGTGACTCCCAAAAGATGTTGTAGCGACCAATGTTAACCGGTAGCGTGGAATTGCTGTGCCTTCACTGCAGTAGTGGTAAGCCATGATATAATAATAATAATAATAATAATAATAATAATGTATGGAATTTATATAGCGCTGAATCTTGTAAAGCAACAAATCAAAGCGCTCAGATGACTTTTTGGGGGGTTATATCGAGGATAATGGAATAAACATGAACTCCCAGGTATGTATTAGGTAAGTACAAATCTTATTTTCCCTTCCAAAGTTAAGTTTGAGATTTCTGTCACACACACACACACACCGTTTTTCTTTTCTTTTCTGGCGGTCACAACAGAAAGCATGACTCTGAAGGCAGGCTATAACAGTAAGGGGGTTTGTGAAGTGAGGCACTACAAAACAAGGCCTAAGCACCGGTTAATTGTTTTCTCAAGTCAGTCGCCGGCAGGCTGGCAGCAGTACAGGCCCTGCTCACTACACTGCTTGTGCAGGCTCCATGTCACATTTACCAGGCTATCGGTGGAGCGTGGCCGCCACTGTAATTATTTGCTTTTGGCTATGGTTGATTGACGATCTGTTTGTCATAGCTGGCTATTTTGTTCCGCTTGCCTGCAGCGGGAAGAAAGACAGCAGTCATGACACGGAGACAGGCAGGCAGACAGGCAGGCAGACAGGCAGGCAGGCAGACAGGCAGCTTGGCTGTTGTCCTATCTATCTATCTATCTATCTATCTATCTATCTATCTATCTATCTGTCCTACAGCATCTCTTTTGGTATGGATGGTGTCACATGTTACGCGCAAATTCACACAAGGATTTGTATGTATGTGTGTGTGTGTGTGTGTGTGTGTGTGTGTGTGTGTGTGGGTGGGTGGGTGCGCGCTCGCGCGGAGGGTGGTGGCGTCTGTTTGAAAATAGTAACAGATAATGACAGTTGAGTGTTTTCACGTACGTGTACACTTCTTTGCTTGCACTTGCGTAAATGCACTTTGTACGGGTACATAGACGCACGCTTCTAGCCACGCGCGTCCACTCATGCGGACATGTATGCTAACGCACATTAGCTGAAACGCGCGCGCGCGCACACACACACACACACACTATAATAATCATTATTATATTTATCATTATTTCCGTATACAATGATACCATGACAATATAAAAACTAAAAATTAATATCACACTATCAATATTACACGTGATATGAGGAATTGAGAAACATGACCCAAACAGTGAAAAAATGGATGAAACAGTAAGTGAAGTAATTTGTTTGTCCTGACGTTTTATGCTTTTCTTTTTTTAATTCTTAAAACATTTTTATTTAAATGTGTGTGTGGACGTGAGCGCGCACAGGTGTGCATGAGTATGTGTGTGCGTGTATATGTATATGTGGTAATTTGTATTTTCAATGTATTTCCTTAACGAGTTTTTCCTTTTTTTTCTTTTTTACTGGTTTTAATTTAATGGTAAATGATGCTATAATGTAGTGACTTAGTATAATCATTACGAAATTTGTTCTTAGATAGATGGCTTGATGAAAAAAAGCAAATGCATTGCTTATTCAATGTACCATCTGGAAATAAAATTTTGACTTGACTTGACTTGACTTGACACTCTCTCACTCTCTCCCCCTCTCTCTGTGTCTCCGCGCTTTGGGTTATGCGTTAATCAAGCATGACCTAAGTGGATTACTGTCCAGTGACTTTTTAATCTCATCTTAATCCCTTTCCCCTTCCCACTTTTGTTTTGACACACTATCCATGACTGAGCATGACATGGTAAAGCGTAGACGTGTATTTGATTTGTTCTACGCGCTTTGATTTGTTCTTACAAGATACAGCGCTATATAAATTCTATTTCTTCTTCTTGTTCTTGTTCTCCTCCTCCTCCTCCTCATCATCATTATTGCTATAATAATCATTATTATATTTATCATTATTTCCGTATACAATGATACCATGACAATATAAAAACTAAAAATTAATATCACACTATCAATATTACACGTGATATGAGGATTTGAGAAACATGACCCAAACAGTTCTCTATCACAACCATTTTTCCCAACAACAAAAAAGACGAGACGGGTGCAAAACGCAATATTATACTCAGGGCAAAGCTGAAATATGTCATGGGTTTCTGTCCACCAGTCACACGCTGTGCTCTTTCGTACTTTCATTTTGAGCAGGTCGGCATTCAATACAGACAGACGGTGAAAGAACTGACGAAGACACGATGGCCTACAGTCAACCAAACATAAGTAAGGTACGGTCAAAACCTGAAAGTGGAAACGGATTGGACAAGCTCTGCAAGAAATCCAAGTTCAAAGTTATGCTCTTGACTGGATTACTTAGACAAAACCAAAAATTCCTGGCAGCATAACTGAAACAGTGATATGTGTACTAAAAATCACAGTGTCAGCATGCTACATGCTGCACAGGAATGGACCATTTTGTATTGATGGGGATGTACATGCTTTATGAGATAATATAACCTACAATGCAAGGGACCAAACACTAAAGAGGAAAAGAAGAAAACAACAAAACAACCCCCCCCCCCTTCCTCTTCCGAAAACAAAAACAAACAAAAACATCCAACCCTACAAGAAGCAACCCCCAACCAAATAAAATGAGGGAAGCCATGTAACACTCTGGTGAAAGTGAAAATTCAGCTCAAAACCATAAATCAGAATGTCCTAGGGTGAGACAAAGGGGACATCTGAAGATCAAACATTCAAGATCTCTGCAGTGCTTCATATTTATGTGGAATGAAAGCAGAATGAGAGAGTGAACAAGTGAGTGACTAGATGAGTAGGCAATTAAATGAGTGAGTGAGTTAATAAGCGAGTCATGTTTAGACCACAAAAAAATAAAGGAAAGTACCAGTGGAATGCAACATATAATTCCTTTCACTATTTGATTTTAAAGTTAAAAAAACAAACCAACCAAACAGCTAGATATTGTTAACCATACATTTTTATTTTCAATGCAAGTTAACGCACGGGTCTTTTAAGCTGTTTGAATCAAGGAAGGAAAGCAAGAAATTTAAACCATCTTATCACCTCTAAATTGCTCTCCTAATAAAGTATCTATCTTTGACCTCAAAACCCCTAACCTCAACACTTCATATTTTCACACACACACACACACACACACACCCACACGCACACACACCACCACACACACACACACCAACACACAACACACACACCACACAGTACACACACACACGACACCAAAATCAACCGCATCAATCAAAGCCTCCTTCTTCGACCTCCCATCTCTTCTCTCCGGGAACAGAAGTGCAGGAGGGTTTGCAGGGCAGCAGGCCCCACGTGTTTCCCACGCACGCGCTGAGGAGGCTGGCGGCTAGAACAGCAGCAGCAGGCCCCGTTACAGAGTCAGTCCGTCCCACAGTCAGACAGACAGACAGGGAGAAGAACATGCAGTGCAATCTGTGATGGATGGCAGTGGAACTCTCCCACAGTCACTGTCCGCTGCAGTCACGACACTCCCACACACACACGTGAGAGAAAACTGCTTCTTCACCTCACTGAACTACCCTAACAGGATGATGACGTGACAACACAGACTGAGAGACAGACAAACAGATAGACATACATATAGACACACAGACAGGCAGACAGACAGAGAGGGGAGAGAAAGAGAACTCGAAAGATTTATTCACGAAAAGGCCATTGGGCCATACATGAAGGGGGTTTGCCAAACTGCTTAGTATTTTCGTGAGAAAAATAAGTAACACAAATAAACAAAATGTTATTGTATACCCACAACCACCACAAAAAATGAGAGAGAGAGAGAGAGAGAGAGAGAGAGAGAGAGAGAGAGAGAGAGCCCTACAGCCCCCCCTCCCCCACCACCCCCTTGTGCTGTCTCCTTCCTGATCCCTCCGTCTTGATCAAGACCATGTGCTGTCACTGTATGACTCGCAAAATGGTTCAACATTAAAGTGACCTCATGTGATATTCAGCATGCAGTCCTGCTATGCCCAACAGACTTGGGAACGTGAAGTGCTAGAATGCTCAACGTTTATCTACCAGACATAGCTGCTTATCATCATTGTCATCACCATCATCATGACCATCATCATCGCCACTACCACTATTATCATTATGATTTACCACTACTAGTAGTACTACAACTGCTAGCAGTAGCATTAGAAGAAGAATTAGTTGTACTAGTGTATGACTGCGACCTTCTTACGAAGCATCTTCATTTGGTATGCACTGGATAGTTTAAAGGAAAAACAGAGATGCTGCACACAGTTCGCTGAAAAGAAAAGAAAAGAAAAGCTAGTATGAACTTTCACCCGAAAGAAAAACCCATACCAGTAAACTAACCACCCTCACAACTAAAAGCCTATATATATATAGATCTACCCTCCCCACCCACCCCCCCTCTCTCTCTCTCTCACACACACACCTCCCACGCACACAGAACAACCAAAAACCAATGTGTTAGGCTTATCGAATCAGGGCGTCAGGCAACAGTGGAAACTTATCTTCGCTTTTCTTTCAAGTTCTTTCTCAACTTGGAAAGAAGAAGAAAAGAAAAAAAATGTTGGGGGGCGCCCACCCCTATCAGTTTAGGTGCGCCAACACGACATTTAGTTCATGTTTACATTCCTCCCTTTTTTTCCCCTCTGTCTTTTTCTTATTTTCTTTCTTTCTTTTTTTTTTTTTTCTGCACCCCCAATTCTTCGTGTGCAGGCGGAGATAACTTTGGTGTAAAGAACGATAACACCACCCATGAAAGCACTTGCCTTTCCGCCCGACATAAGCCCTGGCCTTTGAAGACAGCGGATGGGCAAGAAAGAGTTAACCCTGTGCTTCACGTTGGTAGACAATACAAGCAGTTTATTTGGGGTCCACCACATGGCTAACACCCAAACCTACAACGCGCTGGAATGTTGATGGTTTTTTTTGTTTTGTTTGGTTGTTTGTTTTTCTGGGCAGCAGGCCGATGACGTCAGTTTTCTGTGGGAAGTGCAACTTCTCTGACGTAAAATCCTGCGTGTGACGATAAATCCCTGTAGGGCAGAAGTTTGTTAATTATAATGGGTAGTTTTGGTTTTGTTTTGTTTTTTTCAAAAGGAGCTACGAAGTTGCATTAAACACACACACAACACACGCGCGCGCGCGCGCGCGGGGGTCATTTTATGAACCAGGCAAATACCGTTTCAGAAACAAGATGAAAGACTTCGTGAATGTTGAATCTTCCTGACAATTGCTGTCATAGTTGATTTCTGTGTACGCTGTCAGACTTTCGGGTTGACGTCAGAGAAACAATCATGAGATACAGTGTAGTTGCGACTGCCGGAAAGACATCACGCTGACACTGATGTATTCGTTTGCTTGTTTTAATCAACAACTACTAACCTCCTGCAGTAGTCATGGTGGCAGAGAGAGAGAGAGAGAGGGGGAGAGAGAGAGAGAGAGAGAGAGAGAGAGAGAAGAGAGAGCTGGGACACCCCCCTCCTCTTCCTCCCGATACTTACATACAGAACTATCCAGAATTGCTAAATCAAAAGCAGCCTTGTTTGGTTGATCACACATAGATCTAGACTTAAGATCTACAATTTTAGTGATAACTTAAAAAATAGTTATCCATTTTGAGAGGTTACGTTTACACACATTCCTCCACTCTGTCTTAAAGATTAAGATCGCAATTCTTTTTCCTTTTTTTCTCTTTCTTTTTTCTCTTTTTGTAAAGCCATTCCTGCCTGCTGATCCCTTTTCTTGGTAACTACCTACATCAATGGGCGAATTGCACTTCTGTCAACTCCTTCTGCACCTCTCTCAAAGCAAACTTCCTCCACAGAATGAATGGTGGTGTGGCTGCACTCTGCGAAATGGATTGGTTAGGCCTGGACAGAACACGGTTTTCTTCCTGAGCTGAAGTCCTACACGCAAGATTTGCTTAGTGTTTGTTCTTTACGTGTATATCTAGATCTCTTTAACCAAGAATATTTTTCTCTCTCTCCCCCAACTCTCTCTTTATTATTGATCTCCTCCTCATCTTAGTTTCTCCCTCTAGGTTTTCCCGCTCTTCTTTTATTTTTCCATCCCCCCTCCTCCCCTTTTTTTAAGACACTCCTAGGATGGTCATGAAAATAATGAGCATGGATATCACATATAATGATTTGCTTCGCCTTACTGCTGAATTTTTTTTTTGTTCCTGCAGTATTTTGATGTCATTGCTCTCATAGACACTCATACCGATATCACCACACACACACACACTCACACACAGACCACACACACACACACACACACACACACACACAGATGCTGGCTCTGTCACACCCACAAAGCCAGAGGTCTGCAGAAAGCTATTATTACTCTGAAGCCGCTGTAATGCCACCGACCAGATGAGACCTTGCACATTGATTATTGCTGTTATGGTGATGAAGACCTCTTGGTATCCCCTTCTTTCCTTGTACCTTCACCCCCCCCCCCCTCTCTCTCTCTCTGTGAAAAAGAACCGTTGTTAAACAGTCTGACGATGTGGCTTAGATAGGAAAAGGAGTACTCATAAAAGACAGTTATACAATGGGTTGACTTTTTTTTTTGGCCCTTAAGAACAATGTGAAATTAAGATATGAAGTTGCATTTTGGGTCAGAGGGTTTGGATGTTAAGATGGGGAGGGGAGAGAGAGAGAGAGAGAGAGAGAGAGAGAGAGAGCACAGAATCCCTGCAAATTTTTCCCCCCCAGTCTGTCACTCACTCTCCCCTACCGCTACTAGACTAGATCTAATTAGTTGATGAAACAACCCAAAGAGAGCGAAAGACTTTTGCAATCCTTGCCCCCCTGTCTTCTTGGTAAACGCTCTTAAGTGTATTACATCTCTGTCACAACTTTCTGCCACTCACTCTCTCTAACCATGGGGCAGGGAGGACTGTCAGTCAGTCTGGCGCTATAGTGCACTATCCTGCCCTAAATGGATTGGTTAGTCCAGCCTACTCTGAACATGTTTTCTGTACTGTCAAAACTAACACTGATTGACACGCTAAGTTTGTTATGACGTCTACACTTGACGGATAGGCAAAGTTTGTTGTGACGTTTTCTTGTGTTTGGAGGACTCATTGTGACGACACTTTGCAGGATGGATGAAAAGTGGTTTCTTGTGTTAAGAGTTAAACTTATCTCATCTAGTTGATGCATGCGTGCATCATGTTTTGTAGGAATTCTTGGGAGATGTGTAACATATCTATTTCTATTTGTATTTGTTTAGGCCACTTTCGTCTTTTCCCCCCTATGACCATTGATTTTTTTCTTCTTCTTATGAGACTGGGGTTTTTTGTTTGTTTTACTCAGTTGTCATATACAACTCTTTTTCACCTTGGGGTTACCAGTATCTTATTCTTTTACGTTCCCCAGCAAAAGAAAACAAAAAACCCCACCAAAAACAAAACAAAACAAAAAAACCACAAACAACCCAACAGCAACAAAAAAAACAACCTCCCCACAAAATTAAAAAACAGCAACAACCAACCCAACAAAAACCAACCAAGTCCAAATAAAGCGCCTGGGATCGAACATAGGGCTTTCAGCGGTTTCCCTTATCACTGCTGAATAAACTCTGCCCTTGTATTGGGGCCTCTCCTGTATCAACTGAAAGACTAGAGTGCATGCGGTCCAACACTCAAGATCTCTCCTGAAAGACTTGCACACCAAGATATCACTCTGGTCTATTGAAACTGAAGATAAATCTTACATTTAACTCGAGTCGCAAAATGAAACAAATAACACATCTACTAGATCTATCAGCCTATCCCTCGGAACAAAAATAAATCTGGCCAGGCACTTTTCACTGAAGAGAAATCTTGTTTGATTCAAGTTGCAAGATGAAACAAATAACACATCTAGATCTATCAGCCTATCCCTCGGAACAGAAATAAATATGACCAGCCACTTTTCACTGAAGAGAAATCTTTTGTTTGATTCAAGTTGCAAGATGAAACAAGTAACACATCTAGATCTGTCAGCCTATCCCTGGAACAGACATAAATCTGGCCAGCCACTTTTCACGGGTGTACCATTGTCCTAGATCTGTCCCAAGTCTTCCAACTCCGTCACTTTCCCCAAACTGAAAACTAGAAAAAAATTCGAAGTATTTCACAAAAAGGAAATTCGGGAAACACACACACACACCAACAAAATCTCAACACAGATTCTTCCCATTTCAATTTTCCCCTTGAATCTATTCTCTGCTAAAGTCCCCCTGATTATCCAACAAAGCCAGTAGTGCTAGGTCATTAAGTGAAGAGTCCCACCCCCCTGACAACAAGACAAGGAGCCAGCGAGCAAGAGAGAGAGAGAGAGAGAGAGAGAGGTCCATCATTTCTCCCCTTCATCTGACCTCCATTCATCATCATCCCGCCGACAGAGAAGGACAGCTCCGATCAGCAGACGTGATTCTGGGCGCGAGAAAGGAGACCACCGGAGGCGACAGGAGTGATTACCCTTTTATTGAAATGTCATCTTGAGGCATAGGCGGCTTTTGTGAAAGTGGGGTGGTGTGTGTGTGTGTGTGTGCGTGTGTGTGTGTGTGTGGTGCGCGCGTGCGCGCGCGGTGTGTGTGTGTGTGCACGTGTGTGTGAATTTTGAAATGTCTTGTGTTTAAAATGGATGATCAAGGTGGCGCCCAGAAAGGGTGGAGTGGGGATGGGGTATGTGAGGGGCACTAAAGATGAAATGGATAAAGAAAGAAAAAAAGAAGGAAGGAGTGATGGATGGATGGATGGATGGATGGAGAGAGAGAGAGAGAGAGAGAGAGAGAGAGAGAGAGCGAGAGAGAGAGAGAGAGAGAGAGAGAGAGAGAGAGAGCCTGTATGCTCTTTGTGAAAGAGTGTGCCTAATCCAAATGATGACATGCTGTCCAAACTACATGGAAACAGTCCGCCCCTTCTTCCCTGTCTCTCACCCCCGACCCCCCCCCCCCCCCCTCACTCCTTTTGCCCCGCCCAAACCATTATCACATCAGCTAGTTACATACAGTAGCTTAAGTGCTCTGTGCTAAACACCCTTAACTATCCCAAACTGGCAACTTTAGGGAGAAAACAGAATCCACACAGCCAAAAATACACCAAAAATTACTGCAGAAATGTATAAGCAACAAGCACGATCTGTATGACATGTTTCCATGCAACCCCTCCCCCCCCCCTCACCAGATACAAAATTAGAACAGGGTGGTCACGAAGCTAGGAATGTTTCTGCTAAAAACAGACCCAAGTACATCATAATTCTACTAACAAAAGGAGGAATGCAGTGACCGAACCAATTTGTCCCACACTGTCCTATTTTCATCCATGGAAACATTGTCCCTATTGTGGGTAATGACAAGAGAGAGAGAGAGAGAGAGAGAGAGAGAGAGGAGAGAGAGAGAGATGGGGGGGGGGGGGGGGGGAGAAAAAAGAAGAAGGAAAAACAATGGACACCAATTACAACTGACAATAATGTCTGCCTCCGATTCATTACTGACCAGAACGTGGCCTCCCCGCTCCCTTACTATTACAGCCAGCCATCGAAAGCTGCCCAAAATAACTCCTGTACTAATATTCGCCATCATCACCGTCATCACCACTACCATCGTCATTACCATCATCATCAACTGTGGGCTGTAGGAAGCAGCAGACGAATGCAACACCGCGCCTACGCAAACAAGTGCATTGTGTGTCCTATTGG
>CM054140.1:30486348-30498848 GCA_028751875.1 Rapana venosa
TTCTCCTCCTCTTCCTTCCTTTTCTTCTTCTGCTCCTCCCTCTTCTTCTTCAGATTAGTTTTAGGCCTTGTGCTTTTCTGGACTTAAAAAAGAAAATCATTCTTCCTCAACTCGCTGAGATGTCGCTGGGGCAATGTACTGGATTTTCCAGGTTGTGTTTGTTGGGCAAATTTGTAAGGCAAGGTATACCCGGCGGAGCCCATCCCTCTCCAGGCACAGGATACATGCTGGGTATGCTCGTGTTTCCGTAACCCACCGAACGCTTACATAAACTACACCGTCTTTAACGTGTATATTTGATCTTCTGCATGTATACATACACGAAGAATATGACAGTCCCGAAATCGGAAATCTCCGCTGAGACAAACATGATCACATCAACAAAGCATTGGGAGGCCTGTGCTTTAAGTTGACCTGAGAGTTCTTAAAAAAAGAAATCATCACCCTTTATTTACTAAACACTTCTGCCAAGATTCAAACCCATGACTTCAGGGATCCACAGGGATAGCGGTCAGATGCTTTACTCCACACAGTACAGCTGCAGTTAGTGTTCATCCTTCTGGAATCGGACCAGCCAACTAGAGAACCAAACACAGTCTCTCATGTCTTCCTCCTTCACCTTCCAGATCCCTCCCCCCCCTCCTCTCCTTCCCACTTGCCTTATTCTCTGCAGATGGGGGTCTAGCTACAACCTCCTCTAACGGAAAACGTGAGATCCGGGGTTCCAATCCCATCTGAAGCTTGACCTGCCTTCCTTCCTCTAAACTATAATTTATTGTCTGGATGCTAGTTCTTCAGCTGACGCAGTGAATAAACTGAAGGTTCCGAGTGCATCACTCACTTAAATCACGTAAATGAACCAACAAGAACAGAGCAAAATGCCGTTAGAAAAACCCGATGTCTCAAGAAGGGATTGGTGTTTGATTCATAACTACATCAACACAGCCAACTACTCTCGCCATCATCTCGGCCAAAGCCAGCAATAAGAGAAGAGGGATGTGAAGGTAGGAAGATGCATGTTCTTGGACGCTTTAAGCCAGAGAGGTCGTGGTCCTGGTGATGCATTCATTTTTCACTCTCATACCTCACTCTTTCTTCTCAATGGCAAAATGGACCCAAGGTTAGGGTGTGTGATAAAGTCATGAATCTTCACACAGTCATACTGTCCTCCGCCTAGTGGCAACGATTTATCAGCCAATTTTCCACCTCATCTAGTAACAGGCACAGATATGAATGAATTCTCTCTCTAAAAGACTAGGCTAGCCATTGCAGTTGAACTCTTCCCATTCAGTGCTTTGTGGGCCTGTGACGGGCATGGAGTGGAAATCAAGGACGAATATGAGATTCATACAATGATGCATGTATCTGAACTGATGGCTGGGATATATTTGTTTGCTTCGAACGCTTGATTCCATCTGTAGTGTGTGTGTGTGTGTGTGTGTGTGTGTGTGTGTGTGTGTGTGTGTGTGTGTGTGTGTGTGTGTGTGATGGCAGGGGTTCATTCAAGAAGAAAATGAAGTAGAAGAAGAATGCGAGGGGCAGAAAGAAAGAAGGAGGAAAGAAAGAAAGAAGATCAAGACCGAAGAAAACGAGGAAGATGACGAAGACGAAGGAGGAAAAGAAGAAGACGAAGAAGAAGAAGAAGAAGAAGAAGAAGAAGAGAAGAAGAAGAAGAAAAGGGAGAAAGGGGAGAAGAAGAAGATGATGAAGAAGAAGAAGAAGAAGAAGAAGAAGAAGAAGAAGAAGAAGAAGAAGAAGAAGAAAAAGAAAGGGGAGACGAAGAAGAAGATGATAATGAAGAAAAAAAAGAAGAACAACAACAACCACAACAAAAAGATGGAGATAAAGAAAGTCAAGAAAATCAACTGCAAAGAGCAACTCCTCATTAAAGGGTCCTGAGCCCAATAAAAAAAATCCCTTTCCTTTTTTCTCTTCTATTTTAACCAACTTCACCATCTAACACGATCTGTAGTTTACAAACTTGTCCGCAAAGTTCCTTCTCACCTTCAAAGACTAGGACAAAAGTTGTTTGGTTGGGTTTTCCCTAAACGACATACATAATCACATCTATGTGCTCTATTCTCCTTCCCTCTTCAAAACTAAAAAACGACAACGAAATCAACAGCAATAACAACATAACAACAATTGCCACAGCATCAACAGCAACACGAATCAAAGCAACAAACACAGCAGCTGCAATAATTATTATGGGCACATTGAAGAGTTAGTTGCACAGTCCTTTAGAATCGCCAAAAAATAATTGATGAATAATAATAATAATAATAATAAATAATAAAATAAAAAACTGGTCAGAGAAAAACACACCCCCCCCTAAACCCCCCCCCCCCCCCCCCCCCCCACCCACACACACAAAACTATACACGTACGTGCCAAACCTACTTCATTATCCCCCCCCCCCCCAGATGCCCTCAAGAGAGAATTCTATCAGCTGGAATAGAGACTGAGGGAAGAAAAGAATACATTTATTGGCGGCGAGGCCCCATTAGCCGGCACAGATCTAACTCGGCAGCGGACGACACTAAGCACAGCAGACAATGCCAGGGCATACAGAAGCCCCCCAAGGATAATTTCCCAGCCAATCAAATCCAGCGCCCAGGCACGTGACAGCGCAAGGCTTCCTGGGTAAATTGTAGGTAATGGAGGCGTGTGGGTTCGTAATTAGTCTGCTTCCAGTCGCTCCAATTCCCTCCTACCTTTATCTCCACCTCCCCCTCCCTGATCTCTCTGGCACCTCTCTCTCCCTCTCTCTCTCTCTCTCTCTCTCTCTCTCTCTCTCTCTCTCTCTCTCCTCCTTCCTCCCCTTTTGGCTTTCATCTCATTCTTGTCAGACACTGGACCAAAGGCCAGTCTTGGCAGGATGGCACTAAATGAAGTGGTTAACACCCCAAAGGGCACCGCTGACACTGAATGTGCGAAGGTTGGTGGAGGCACCCCAGCTGCTGAACGAAGATGACAGCATCCGCCAATTTCCATCCCAATGTGTCCGTTAGTTAAAGGGATGACATGTCTACCTTTGCTGACCTGATGGACGAACAAGCATTTTCGCTGAAACATGTTGTGTTTCTTGGCATTCCTGATAAAGACAATGGCAATGACAGCTATGTGACAGACACAACTATGTTGCTACCACCTTTGCTGATGATGCTACCTACCACCTTTGCGATGACAACAGTGACGCCTGTATACCGCTCAAGCTTTTAAGTTTAAAACGTTGTTATCAACTAAGAAGCTCTAGGAGATGCGGGTAGTAATGAGGAAAGCGTTGATTGGCAGCCGTCAGCCTCGGAAGACTATATGGAATTGCGCTCTAGGTGGGAGTGACCTCTCCACAGCGTAAAGCCTGGGTAAGTAAGTATGGAGGGCAAGCTGTTACCCATGCAGCAGACCCCACCCCCCCCTCCCCGTTGCTGGAATGGTCCATTGGACAGGCAATCGCCAATACGCATGGTTCCAGTGCCGTGGCAGGAGTTGCCAGAACGTTGCTGTATACAATACAATAGCATAAGAACTATAATATTCCTGGAAGGTGGAGTCTGCCAGCTGGGTTGATGAGCAGCAACTGGAGTTCCGAGATCAGGGTTTTCTCTGAAATAAACTCCTCATCGCTTTGGTTGCTTTATTTTTTGTGCTTGTTTTGTTTGGTTGGTTGGTGTTTTTTTCTGACTTTATCGATTGTGTAACCCCTGGGCTGCTTCAGAGTTTGTGATGATTCCAAGTCCATTTGCTGTAATGTACACAACCACACCGAAGCACAGTAGGCCTGTCATTTTCAGAAGCAGCAGAGCACTGGACACAGTGTTATAAAAAAGGAAGGTGGCAGGGTGGTTAAGACGTTTGCCTGCCAACAAGTAAACCGTGAGGTTCTGGGTTCGATTCCCAGCCTCGCCCTTTCTTCCCAGTTTGACAAAAAATCGAACTGAATGTCAAAGTCCTTCGGATGAGACTATAAACCGAGGCCCCGTGTGCGAACGCATACAGAACATCTTGCGCACACGTTAAATCCTGTTCCGCTTTTCGAAAGAGTATGCCATTGTGTGCCGGGGGGGAACAGATAACAAAATTTACAAAACCGCATACACACTGGGACTGGATGTAAAAACGCACATGAGTGCTTACTCCATTATCCTCGATATTTAAAAAAAAGTCATCTGAGCGCTTTGATTTGTTACTTTACAAGATTCAGCGCTATATAAATTCCATACATTATTATTATGCCATCCTAAAGTCACTGACTAGACGAGTCCCAAGTACTGCTATCGAGTCCCTCATTCTACTTTGATAAAGAAAGAATGTGTTTTAAGTTCGTGTCCAGGTAAAAACAAAACCAAACCAAAACAACAACAACGACAACAAGCAAACAAACAATACGAAAACAGCTGCTGAAAGTCGCTGATTTTTTGAGGATCCTTGATTAAAACAAAAATTCTGACAATGGAAGAACAGGGTGATTTTATTTTTCTTTCTTTCTTTCTTTCTTTCTTTCTGTCTTTCTTTCTTTTTCTCTTTCTTTCTTTCTGTTTGTCTTTCTCTCTTTTCCTTTCTTTCTGTCATTTTTATATATAAAAAAGAGTAATCATCGAGATTTTCTCTCTCTCTCTCTCTCTCTCTCTCTCTCTCTCTCTCTCTCTAACATGCCTCTTTTCAGACTGGCAGACACACACTGACGTCTCTCCACACTCCAACCTCAACCAGAAAACCCGAACGGGTCAGTCAAACGCTGGCAACACCTTCACTGGCTACCCACACTGGCTAACTGGTGTGTGTCAGTCAAATGGTGACAGGAACCAGTGCCATAGACGAAAGGCCAGACGCGGCACTGACATAATCAGCCCCGATACAGTGACGGACCCTGCTGAAGGCAAGGGTGACACTGGGGATGGTTGACACTGACACTGACACTGGCACTGACAGGCCATAGTGTCTGACAGGCAGGCATCCTTTTTGCGGCAGTGTGGTAAGGATAAACGGAGAAGGCAAGTGCGTCTTGACTGTGAGAGGTTGCAAAGGTGGCTACTTTACTATAAGTACCTCTGTGTTTTTAGCAAATGGCTTTCTTTGCTTTCTCTAACGTCGTGTTTTTCTTTTCTTCTAGATAGCTTGGGTGCTTCCCCCCTGTCAAATGCAACTACCTAGTCGTTTCTGCCTGCTTTCTTGATATTTACTAAATCTTTCTTTCACTGAAACACGATTTCCTGTTTCTTGAGCCTGCATATTTTACCTCCTGCATGCATAGTACACACATACATAAATATGAAACATTAACATGTAAAGGCAGCGCCTAAAGATAAGTAGGACAGAAACATTCCAGACATGTAAGATACCCGTACTCAACTGTTCAAATTCAGTACTATCAAGAATGAGAGGCAAACATCTTAGCCGCATTAACAGATGTACACAAAAGCTGAAAGCAGAACGGAAAAAAATTCCTTGTCTCTAAGTTACCAAGATTCAAACCCACAACTTCCACCCCCCCAAAAAAACAACAACACACAAACAAACACAACAAACTCAACAACAACCCAACAACAACAACAAACAAATACAAAACCCAGCAGACTTTGCATCCAGAGGCTCTACACACACATCCACCGCGTCTGTAAAACCAAGAGTAACAACGGTATCCCATCAAGTAATGACGGTATCCCAACAGGTAACAAATGTATCCCAACATGCAACAAATGCATCCTGACAAGTAACAACGGTATTCCCAACAAGTAACAACCGTATCCTCAACAAGTAGCAACGGTATTCTCAACAAGTAACAACGGTATCCTCAACAAGTAACAGCAGTATCCTCAACAAGCAACAACGGTACCCTCAACAAGGAACAACGGTATCCTCAACAAGGAACAACGGTATCCTCAACAAGGAACAACAATATCCCAAACAAGACAATTGGCCGTGTTAACTCAACAGCAGGCCATCTGTCAAGCAAGGGACAGCAGCTACATCACAGTGCACCGTGTCCCTTGTCCACCAGCTAGCCAGCCTACCTTACACTACACACTACTAGCCTAGCCAGACCCCTGCGGTAATGAACGACTAACAAGGGCTAACAGGGCCCCGGCCCCTCCACCGCTCCATCACAATGACTGGGTATAGTAGGTCCACCTGTATACTACTGGGCCTTTCTTAGTGAAGTGACAGCCGTCTTCCATTATCCTACGTACTTGTTTACCCCGGCCCGCCTGCCTGCCTGACCCTCTCAGTTTTCAGTTTGCCGCTGATGTCTCAAGACGTATAAAGAGCGTGTCCATCGGTCTTGTAAGCATGTGACGTCAGACTTTTCTCAAGAAGTGATGTCATTTCTCAGGGAAGTGATGTCATACTTTTTTTGTTCTGGCATAGCATTGGTGACACTGACGTCAAGTGTGTTGGATTGCTGCCTGTGTAGTTATCCACGGAAGACAGAAAAGTGGGGAGGGGTGGGGGTGGGGGGTGGGGGGGTCACCGTTTTCGCCATGATGACCAAAGGAGAAGCTGGGGGTTTTTACCACCTTACTCTTCAACCATCTCTGAGGCTATGTGACACCTTTAACCAGGATGAAAATCAGTGAAGGTGTTGACATTGATCCATCCTTTGTTACCCACAGGCATTTTCTGCTCTTAGATTTGGCATCGCCAGGTAAAAGATGCGATAATAGTTTGAAAATCAGCTGAACTGAAGCGGCTGGAGCGATGACAGGTTTCAAGTTGTTTGTAACAGCCAGCAGCTATGAACTGGGCTGATAACGTTGTGCTTAAAAGTTCTCAAACAATGATCAATGAAAAATGTTTTCATGAACGTTTTATTCTCTAGAAAATCAAATCTTGGGATCAGAAGTCAGTTGTCATGAGAAAAAGAATTTATTCTATCACCAAGTTCATAACGTAATCTCTCTCTCTCTCTCTCTCTCTCTCTCTCTCTCTCTCCTCTCTCTCTCTCTCTCTCTCTCTCTCTCTTTTCTCTCTCTCTCTCTCCCTCCCCCTGTGTGTGTGTGTGTGTGTGTGTGTGTGTGTGTGTGTGTGTGCATGTAGTTCAATTTTACGAATGAGGTAATCAAATCTTTTCCAGGGCCAATAAAAGTTCCCCATGGCTTCTTCTTCTTTCCTTTCTTTTTTCCTTTCGCAATGTCGCTTTCCCAGACAGGTTCATCCCAAACTATCGCAGAGATAGAACGTGTAGAACATATCAACAGTGTTCCCTTCTGTGTGTGGTCACAGTTGGTACACAGAGGAGAACCTACCAATTAAAGCAGAACAGGCAATCTACCCAACAGCCATGAAGACATTTTGAGAAAGAGAAAGATAGAGAGAGAGAGAGAGAGGGGAGAGAGACAGACAGACAGACAGAGGGAGAGACAGAGCAGAGAGAGAACAGAGAGAGGCAAGAAGAGAGAGGACGAGAGATACAGGCAGAAGAGAGACAAACAGAGGGAGAGACAGAGACAGAGAGAGAACAGAACAGAGAGAGGCAGAGAGAGGAAAGAGAGAGAGAGCAACAGAGACAAGAGAGAGAGGGACAGAAGACAGGCAAGGTAGGCAGGCAGACAGAGAGAGAGAAGAGAGAGAGAGAGAGAGAGGACAGATAGACAGGCAGGTAGGCAGGCAGGCAGAGAGAGAGAGAGAGAGAGAGAGAGAAGAGAGAGAGAAGGGGAGAAGAGAGAGAGAGAGAGAGAGAGAGAGAGAGCAACTATCTCTACACATAATTACTATCCCCTTTCGTGTGGTCAGACATGGCAGGAAGTAGAGAATCCATCCATGAACACAGGCTGTCTACCCAACAGCCTAAGTTCTTTGGAGAGAGGAGAGAGAGAGAGAGAGAGAGAGAGAGAGAGGAGAGAGAGAGAGAGAGGAGAGAGAGAGAGAAGGAAAAGAGAGAGAGAGAGAGAGAGAGAGAGAGAGAGAAGGGGAGGGGGGAGACATATAGCCAGAGAGAGAGAGGGAAGGAGAGAGAGAGGGTGGGGAAGAGACATATAGGCAGAGAGAGAAAGAGGCTTTACAAGGCAGAGAGAGAGAGAGAGAGAGAGAGAGAGACAATGACAATGACAATGACAATGACAAATTTTTTATTTCGAGGATAATGAATAAGCACACATGTGCTTTTTTACAGAGAGAGAGAGGAGGGAGGGAGGGAGAGAGAGAGGGAGGGAGAGAGACACACAGAGAGAGACAGAGACAGAGAAGAAACAGACAGGCAGGCAGGCAGGCAGACAAACAGACAGAGAGAGAGAGAGAGAGAGAGAGAGAGAGAGAGAGAGAGAGACAGAGAGAGAGAGACATACATACAGACAGACAGACAGACAGTCAGACAGGAAGACAGACAGACAGAGAGACAGGCAGAGGCAGAACAGCTAGGTTGGGCAACGAAGGCAATAACCCTGTGCAGTTAGTTTCCAGTTGTGCTAAACCTGGCGACAATAAAGTTTATCACTAAAATGTAGAAAATGCCATTCTATTTCGCTATCCATTAAACAAAGCAATAAAGAACATAGAAAAGAAAACAAGGATATGAAGAAGGGTGGAGTTGGGGGGGGGGGGGGGGGGTAGAAGAAAGGAAGGAGAATGTGGAGGAAGAAAAAGAAGAAGAGAGAACATATGAGGATTAGATGTGAAGAGAAATACAAAGAAGAAGAGAAGAAGAAGGAAGAAGAAGAAGAAGAAGAGAGAAAGGAAGAAGAAGAAGAGAGAAGAAGAAAGAAGAAGAAGAAAGAAAAAGAAGAAGAAGAAGAAGAAGAGAAGAAGAAGAAGAAGAAGAAGAAGGAGAGGAGAAGAAGAAAGAAGGAAGAAGCAAAGAAGAAGTAAAGAAGAAGAACGCAAAGAAGATAATGCAAAGAGAAGAATGCAAAGAAAAAATGCAAAGAAGAATGCAAAGAAGAAGAATGCAAGAAGATGAATGCAAAAAGACGAGGATGCAGAGAAGAAAAAAAATGAATGAAGAAAAAGAGAGTGCAAAGAAGAAGAATGCAAGAAAAAGAATGAAGAAGCGAATGCAAGAAGAAAAAGAATGCAAGAAGAAATAAGAATGCAAATAAGCAAAGAATGCGAAGAAGAGAGACAGAAGAAGAAAAACAACAACAAAACAACAGCATGACAGTATCAACATGAACAAAATCACTATTTTTGGCTCAAAGCCTTAACCAATCTCTCTTTGTGATGTCAAAACTTAAGACCCTCTTTGAAAGCTAGAGAAGGTACTTCAATGGAAAACACGGACACAAAAAAGAATGTTCTCCGTTTGAAATGCAGGAAAGCGCTTATGAAACACGACAAGCAACAAAAAAAACAAATACTGAGAGAGAGAGAGAGAGAGAGAGAGAGAGAGAGAGAGAGAGAGAGAGAGAGGGGAGGGAGAGAGAGAGAGAGAGAGAGAGAGAGAGAGACAGACAGACAGACAGACAGACAGACAGACAGAGATAAAAGACATATATGACAGAGACAGAGAGAGGAGAAGAGGGAGAGAGACAGACAGACAGAGATAAAGACATCTATAGACAGAGACAGAGAGAGGAGGAGAGGGAGAGAGACAGACAAACAGAGACAGAAACAGAGAGACAGATAGGTGGGTAATATTGCAGACACAAAACAGACACAAAAAACAGACAAGTCACACAGACAAGCATACTGATAGTGTACCCACCCACGAACACTCATACAATATGCAAACCATACATCCTATAAATGCTATTCCAAACGTGAATCTTTCCTTTCTATCTAGACTCCCATCTTCGATTCCGTCACTGAACACTGACACCAAAAGAAGAAGGAGATGATGACGACAAAAACGACGACGAAAAAATTATAATCATCGTCACCATCATCATCAATAACAACAACGACGAAGACAACAACAACAACGACAACAGCATATAATGTAATACAAAAAACTACTTTAGCTTACACAAAAAACCCCTTCCAGATTGGAATTTCTCTGGCACTCTAAATTCGCCGATTTACATAGAACACCCTTTTAGCAGCAGCAGCAGCAGCAGCAGCAGCAGCAGCAGCAGCAGCAGCAGCAGCAGCAGCAGCAGCAGCAGCAGCAGCAGCAGCAACAACAACAACAACAACAACAAAAGAACAAGACCCTTAAAAAAAACCAAAAAAAACCCCAAAAAACCCCCAACAAGACCCCTTTCCCTTCTTGACTTCTTTCCACCTTCGTTTTTCAAATATCACACCTTATCCAAACCAAAGTTCAGTCAGTCTTCTATGATAAGAAAGTTAGCACGAGGCGAGGCGGAGAGAGTGCACCATTTTAAACCAATCTATTCCAGCTAGTCAGTCACACACAGAACAATTCCAAACTAAGACGTAAAAGAACTTGAAAGGGCGCGCTATCTAAATGGTGGTGCAATCACGATTCGTAGTTTTATTTTTTTTAATCTGAAGTGCATGAAAGTTGTAAAAAACAAACAAACAACACCCAACCATATATGTTTTGGCCTTTTGACGTTATGATTGGATAAGAAATAATTTTCTTAAAACTAAAAGGAAAAACAGAGTAGGTGTGGAGTCATATAGTCTTCTTCTAGTGCAAAAAAAAAGTGTTTGCACTTAAAAAATAAGCATACTCAAAAGCGAAACAAAAGTATTGCAGAACATAGACAAACAGAATACATACATACATACATACGGACAGACAGACAGACAGACATACACACAGACTAGATAAAACGCACACACGTACGAATGTGGGGACATACGTATGAAAAAAAAGTATTGCAGAACATAGACAAACAGAATACATACATACATACATACATACATACATACATACATACATACATACATATACATACATACATACGGACAGACACACAGACAGACATACACACAGACTAGATAGAACGCACACACGCACGCATGTGGGGACACACGTATGCATGCGCATGCACATACATATGGAGAGGAGAGAGAGAGAGAGAGGAGAGAGAGAGAGAAGACAGACAGACAGACAGACAGACAGACAGAGACAGGGACAGAAACAGAGACAAACAGACAGAGACGGAACAAAGACTGACAGAGACACAGAGACAAAAACAAAACTTCCTTGGATGAGACTATAAACCGAGGCCCCGTGTGCGAATGCATGCAGAACATCTTGCGCACACGTTAAATCTTGTTCCGCTTTTCAAAAGAGTAGGCCATTGTGTGCCGGTGGGAATAGATGACAAAATTTACAAAACCGCATACACACGGGGACTGGATGTAAAAAATAAAGCACCTGAGTGCTTTTTCCATTGTCCTCGATTAAAAAATAAATCATCTGAGCGCTTTGATTTGTTGCTTTACAAGATTCAGGGCAATATAAATTCCTTACATTATTATTATTATTATTATTATTATTATTATTATCATTATTATAAAACGACAGAGACAGACAGAGACACAGACAGAGACACAGACAGAGACAGACAGACAGAGAGACACAGCTTGACGGAGGCGGAAAATCACTCTCTCCACTCACCTGGGAAAAGTTGAGGTCGTTCAGGGGAAGGCACTGCTCCTCCACCCTCTCCACCGCCCCCGTCAGCTTCCCCAGCCTCTCCGCCTCCTGGGCAAGGTGAAGGTCAAGGACGGGGATCCCACGTGACTTGATGTCACTCTCGGTCAGCGTGTTCACCATCAGCATCACCCACACGGGCCGCTTCCGCTCCCAGTTTCCCGCGATGGCGTTGAAGAGGTAGTCAGCGTACAGTCCCTTGTTCCGCTGGTCACGTGTCATCCATCCGGGCATCATGTCGCGCACGTATTCAAGATGGCGCTTGAGGCGGGAGTACAGGCCGGCTGGGAGGACGTTGGCCAGGTTCTCGCCTGGTTTTGGTAGGAAGAAAGGTGGAATGTCAACAAATAAATATAGAGGACCACATGTTTTGTAATTAGGATACTTATTCTTGTGCTGGACAGTTACATAATATGTACAAAAGGAAGTTAAGATGGTGGGATTGAAAATGGAGATGCTTTATTCAAGGAAGAAACAAATTGCCCCCTAAATTTATCATCTTCAACATTGTCGTCACCGTCACTGGATTTATATACCGCCAAGTTTCTCATCATAATTGCCACCACAGGAAACATCATTTCCACAGCCTCTCCTGTCGTCACTACTAGCAACAACACTGAAAAGCTGCACCACCACCATGACCAGTAAGACAGCCAGCAAGGAGAAACTCCACACCGTCCTCCTGGTCACTTTAGCTTGGGTTACTTTATTTTATTTATATTTATATATATATATATATTTATTTTATTTTATTTACTTTACTTTATTTTACGTTATTTTATTTTTATTAAAAAAAAATTCTTTTATATCGAGGATAATGGAATAAGCACTTATGTGCTTTTTTTTTACATCTAGTCCCCGTGTGTATGCGGTTTTGTAAATTTTGTCATCTGTTCCCACCGGCACACAATGCCCTACTTTTACGAAAAGCCGAGCTGGATTTAACTAGTGCGCACGATGTTTTGCGTACGTTCGCACACGGGGCCTCGGTTTA
>CM054140.1:30508848-30511348 GCA_028751875.1 Rapana venosa
ACTGAGCTATCCCGTCCTGCTGCTTTTAGGATGACGTAATTGTAGATTTTTCAAAGTTAATGTTTCCTTTTATACAATTGATATTTTCATCTGTGTCTGCTCAAAAAGAATTATTCCACCTTTTAAAAAAAATCCCTGTGTGTGTGTGTGTGTGTGTGTGATTGAGTGTGTGTGTATGTGTATGCGCGCACATGCGCGTTCACGCCAATGTGAAACAGGCATGTTTATATTGTTTGCACGAAGGATGAAACGCGTTGATCTTGTATGATGCTGTAGGATCTTTGGTGACATACTTTTAATTATTCTTTTCTCCTTTAATGTTTAATCCTTTGCTCGTAACCTACGCGAATTTCTCTGTTTTGAGATAATCAAGTATTTCAATTTGAATGTTGTCTCCCTATAAAGGAGAATACAGGCTGTTATGCTGAGCACCATGTCCTGGATCAAGACAATCTTAGCATCCCATTCCAAAGGATGACAACACTTTAATTAATTAATTAATGCAGGCCTTTGCCACGCTGTTTACATTCAACACTGACACAGCCAGCCATGTGGTCAGGGCCAAGCAAAATCTCTTGGCTGAAAACCCACACAACCAAATCCTTCATGAATTGTTTAGCAACGAAAGGTATGGACAACACACACACACACACACACAGAGGGCGAAAACAACTGCGACTTAAGAAGTTTCAAATCGTAGAGATCTCAGCCTTATCGGCCAATCAGAGCTGGCTTTACAAACAGAGGGTCGGCGTTATCAGCTAATCAAAGCTGGTCTTACACAAAGTCTGGACAGTTGCATAGCAGTTAGAGAGAGATGTGGAAAATAAGATGACTGGGGAGTAGAGGGTGGCAGTGGATGTAGTGGGGGGTGGGGGTGAGGGGGTGGGGTGGGGGGAGTGGATGTCTGATACCTGGATTGGGTCTGTCACTGATCTTGGGCAGGTGGTTCTGATTGTAACTGCAACCTAAAAACGATTCTTAACTTCATCTCAGCCTTTTTAGATTACGCTAAAGCTGTTTTTATTATCTCATTCTTCCCTGTGTGGGTGTTGTGTGTGTGTGTGTGTGTGTGTGTGTGTGTGTGTGTGTTTTCTTTTTGTCAAAGAACAGGATGTGTGTGTGTGTGTGGTGGTGGTGTGTGTGTGTGTGTGTGTGGTGAGGTGTGTGTGTGTGTGTGTGTGTGTGAGCCGCTGAGTGATAGAGAGACAGACAGATAGAAAGAGCTAATAATCCGGGATTCCTTATATCTGGAGGACAAGGCTGTGTGGAAAAGAAAGGGATCAATCAATCCACAGGATTTGTGTCAATCACACAGTGTGGCCAAATAGCCCTGGTGGCACGTGAATTCTGTTACAGCTTGTCTCTCTGTCTCTGTCTCTCTGTTTAAGGAGTGACTGAGGTATGCATGTTGTGGTGATAGGACTTCGGGTTCCTCTCAGAAGCAATGATCAAGGAAAAACAGTTTGTCAAGCAAATTTGTGCAGTGCCTACCTACGATGTCATGATGGCGTGGTTTCTAAATTCACTATCATTAGACATAGTATATCATATATAACTAAAGAACGAAAGGAGGATAAAACCAAACCTAATAAAGAAAAACCCACAAGTAAAAACCTATAGCTATGAAACATGCATATAGATTCAATCTCTTGAATAGTGCATTCTACGCAAAGGTTTATGAAGCTAATCAACAAAATGAGGCGAACAGATGAAAAATTACCTTGCAATAAGAAAACCCCCAGTAAAGACTGCATAGAAAACAGTGTTTAAGAGTGTGACAGAGAAGGTGTTGCATGCTTATGACATGAATTATTACATCACAATTATACTATAGGCAGTATTTAGTTAAATCAATCAGGACTATGCAGCTCATTGGTCCTACATAATCGACAAAACCAAAATATCTTTTACACCCTATAATAATAATAATAATAAATAAACGAAAAATCATGAAAATTTAGGCCAACATGGCTGCCACTGAAAAGGGGGGGGAGACAATCCCCCTTTCCCCTTTCTGTATTGACAAAGAGTGACTACCCCTTAAGTCACGATCAAACGCTGGTTATCGGAGGGAATATCACCGACCAGCTCAGGAAGAATATCAGTCAACCAACGGGACCAAACTTAGAAATCCCCCCCTGCCCCCCCACTAGCAGCAGACATCTGTGGTGAGAATCAGGCAGAGCAGAGCAGAGCTGTGGTGGAGGGTGTAGACTGCTAGTCTGACTGACCCTCCAGGACTGTGATTCCGGACAAGATAATGGGATTAGAGGTAATGGTGGGATTAGCTCTGGACGAAATGTGATAGGCTTGTGAGAGCGGTGGCGACGTCGATTTGGGGGATTTGGCCTCCCCCGTCTCTGGGATCCGTGTGTGTGTGTGTGTGTGTGTGTGTGTGTGTGTGTGTGTGTGTGTGTGTGTGTGTGTGTGGTGTGTGTGTTGTGTTGTGTGTTGTGTTTTGTGTTTGTGTGTGTGTTGTGTGTGTGTTGTGTTGTGT
>CM054140.1:30523848-30541348 GCA_028751875.1 Rapana venosa
TGTTTGTGTTTTGGTGTGGGGTGTGTGTTTGTTGGGGATTTTGTGTGTGTTTGCTTGTGTGTTTGCTTGTTGTTTGTTGGGTAAGGTGTGTTTGCTTGTGTTGTGCGTGTGGGGTGTGTGTAGTGCGTTGTTGTATTTGTGGAAAAAAACACAGACAGATAGACAAAAAAGGGGAGAAGGGGAAGAGGAGAGAGAGAGAGAGGGAGAGAGACAGCAGAGAGAGAAGAGAGAGAGAAGAGGAAGAGAGGGGAAGAGAGAGAGAGAGAGAGAGAGGGGAGAGAGAGAGAGAGAGAAAAGGGAGAGAAAGGGGAGAGAGAAGAATGAAAGGGGGCCCCGGCAAGTCAAACCAAGAGATTGAGAGGAAAAGGCAACGGCCAGCAAAAGACGCCGAAGACCTCCCAAGAACCCAAAAAACACACCCGTTGGAGTCAACGTTGTCGGGCCCATCTAATGCCCGTCCCTTCCCAGAGGTCTTTGTTTGCAGTTGGGGGGAAATGAAAAGGTTTAGATTACATCAGCAAATCATACATCACGACCCTTTACATCAGTATCTATTACATCAGCAAAAATTTCAATTCCATCACTAAAAAAAAAAAAAAAAAAAAAAAAAAAAAAAAAAACAAAAAAAAAAAAAAAAAAAAAAAAAAAAAAAAAAAAAAAAAAAAAAAAAAAAAAAACCAAAAAACCCCCAAGGGTAAATGAATTTTATTAATCATCATCACAAATTTTTCGCCCCCCCCGATCGCTCTGCCTCTGCCTGTTCTCTGCCCCAATAGACGCAATCATCCCCCGACCGTATAACAAAAGTGCAAACAGGAGTTAGACACTGCAGGTTCCCAAAAGCGGCCACCTTAATGATGGGAAAAAAAAATCGCATAACACAAAAGCTCCCCATTGCTGAACCCGGAGTCAAAGCCGAGGACCGAAAAAAAAAAGCCCCAACCAAACCCCAACCCCAACCCTTAATAAAACCCGGAGAATACTGGTGGGCAAAAAGAAAGATAGGTGTGGGATGGCAAAGTTAGGTGGGGGTGGGGGGGGGGGGGGGGGGGGGGGGGGGGGGGAGAGGGGGGGCAAGGAAGGGGGGGGGGTGGGGGGGGGGGGGGGGGGGGGGGGGGGGGGGGGGGGGGGGGGGGGGGGGGGGGGGGGGGGGGGGGGGGGGGGGGGGGGGGGGGGGGGGGGGAAAATAAAAAAAATTTTTAAAAAAAAGGAAAAAAATAAACAGTTTTTTAGTTAAAAAAAAACCCCTGTTTGTCTTCCCTCGTGATATTTGGTTCGGGGCACAGGGGGGGTGGGGGTATATTTGTGGGGGTTGTGTGTGTGTGTGTTGGGGAGATGTGGGGAAAGGGCTGACAGGACAGGACAGGGGGGCCACGGGTGTTTTCTTCTGCCCCCCCCCCCCCCCCCCCCCCCTTACTGCAAACAGCTGCTGCTGTTTTTAGTTTAAAAAAGAAGGGGGGAAAAATGGGTCCCGAGAGGTAAAGTTGTGTGTGTGTGTGTGTGTGTGTGGTATGGTGTGGGGTGGGTGTGGTATGGAGAGGAGAGACAGACAGCAGACAACAACATACTATAAAGACAACAGAACAGACACCAGCCAACAATTGGGGGGCAGAAACAAAAGAAAGATCAGAGGTAAGAACAGGGAAGACAAGAGTAAAATACATAAACCCCCCCCCCACCCCCCCACACGAAAACACATAACCCCCACCCCCACTCACCCCCCCACCCACACATACACAGACAAACACATACACACCGCACCACACACACACCACACAACACACACCCCCACACACAAAAACCACACACCAACAACCCACCACCACAACAAATATCCGACAAGAAACACACACGGACACACACAGTTTTTCCCCCCCCCCCTCCCCCCCCACACACAGAGCACAAAGCGCCGGTACAAACACCCCGGGCACTCCCCTATCCACAAAGGGCGATGACAGAACCTCATTTCACGACGTTATCTATCCCTCCATCCACCTTATCCATCCCTCACCACACACCCTTAATCCACCTTACCCACCCCCCCATTCACATCCATCCATCCACCCATCCACCATTCCCCCTACCCACCCACCCCCCACCCACCCTTATCCATCCCACAAACCCCCCCCCCATCCCTCCCTTTTTCCTACCCCCCACCCACCCATCTCCACCCACCCCCATCCACCATCCACCATCCATCCTCCTTTTCCACCCCTCCCCCACCTATCCCCCCATCCCTCCCCTCCCTCCATCCATCCCTCCATCCTCCATCCCCTCCATCCACCACCCATCCCCCCATCCACCCACCACCCCTCCACCCATCCATCACCCACCCACCCCTCCATCCATCCAAACCCTCCCTCCCTCCCCAAACCCGTCCGGTGGGGAAAACAGTTTTGTCTTCAGTCCGTCGTCGTCTATCCCCGCCCCCGTGCCCGAATTAGCCATCTCCCCGCCGGAATGAGCCACAGGTGTACAACCCGACTCATTTAAAAAAGGGGCGAGAGAGAGAGAGAAGAGGGAGAAGGGGAAAAGAGGGAGAGAGAAGGGAGGGGGGGGGAGGGTCGGAGAAAAAAGAGAGAGAGGTGGGAAAAAGGGAAAGAGAAAGGGGGCGGAAGGAGGGAGAGGGAGAGAGAGATGGGTGGGGGTGAGGAGGGAGAGAGAGAGGGGTGAGGAGAGGGAGGGGAGAGAGAGGGTCGGAGAGAAAGAGAGAGAGGTGGGAAAAAGGGAAAGAGAAAGGGGGCGGAAGGAGGGAAGGGAGAGGGAGAGAGAGATGGGTGAGGGGTGATGGAGGGAGAGAGAGAAGGGTGAGGAGAGGAGGGGGGGGGAGAGGGGGGGGAGAGGGAGGAAAAGAGAGAGGAAGGGGAGGAGAGAGGGGGGGGAGAGGGAGGGAAAGGGGAGGGGAGAGAGGGAGGAAAAGGGGAGGGGGAGAGAGGGGGGGAAAAGAGGAGGGGGGAGGGCGGGGAGAGAGGGAGGGGGTGGGGGAGGGAGGTTGGGTCTGGGACCTGGGGCAGCCTTTCGGGGTTTGTTCTCCGCGCGGCCCCCCCCGCCCCTCCTGCCGCCGCCACGCCGTGGAAACGCCCAGTCCCGCGCCCCCTCACTCCCCGGTGGGTGGGGGGTAATTGGTAATACCGGCATGGACAAAAAACCGGCCCCGGGCGAACCCCACCCAAAACCCATCTTGCGCACACGTTAATACTTTTCTGCTTTCGAAAGAGTAGGCCATTGTGTGCCGGTGGGAACAGATGACAAAATTTACAAAACCGCATTATCCTCGATATAAAAAAAAAATCATGTCATCTGAGCGCTTTGACTTGTTGCTTTACAAGATTCAGCGCTATATAAATTCCATACATTATTATTATTATTATTATTAAGAGATAGAGAAAACAGAGAGAGAGAGAGAGACAGAGACAGACAGAGAGACAGACAGACAGAGAGGCCGACCCTCCCATACTATACGTTGCTGTACCCCTTGGCATTCCTATTCCCCCCACTCATTTCGCTCGGAGCTTGTTCATCACTACAAGGGTGCCCAGTGTCTGACTGTGCATTTTCCATTCACAGAGCTGTACTGAAGGAATTGACAAAGAAGCTGGAATATTTCAGACAAAAAAAGTAACATTCCTCCCTTACTATCTTTCAATCCGAAACTCCCCGAAAATACCCGGAAGTCGGAATACGGCTATCTTAATGGTGGGTGGGCCAAAAGCGAGCATACGCAAAAAAAGTCTTACCATTGGTGAATCTCGGGGTTTGAGCCCAGAAACGACATAAAAAGAATTACCCGTAAACAAATCATCGTTGTAGAGGCCTAAGCTTTTGGGTGAAACTGTTCATGCATGGTGGAATTAGGTAAACAGCTCTTCAGTACAGTGCTCTGATGACTCTCTACAAAGTAAAAGAGGAGGAGGAGGACGAGAAGGAGGAGGAAGAGAAGGAGTAGGAGGAGAAGGAGGAAGAGGAGGATGAGAAAGGAAAAGAAGAAGAAGAGGAAAAAGAAGAAGAAGAAGAAAAAGCAAAGAAGAAGAAGAAGAATTTCAAAGAAGAAGAAGAAGAAGAATGCAAAGAAGAAGAAGAAGAATGCAAAGAAAAAAAGAAGAAGAAGAAGAAAAAAAGAAAGAAAGAAGAAAGAAGAAGAAGAAGAAGAAGAAGAAGAAGAAGAAAGAAGAAAAGAAGAAGAAAGAGAAGAAGAAGAAAAAAGAAGAAGAAGAAGAAGAAGAAGGGAAAAACAACAACAACAAAAGGAGAAAAGAAGAAGAAAGAGAAGAGAAGAAGAAGAATTAAGAAAAGAAGAAGAAGAATTAAGAAGAAGAAGAAGAAGAAGAAGAAGAAGAAGAAGAACAAGAAGAAGAAGAATTAAGAAGAAAAAAGGGGAAGAAGAAAGAAGAAGAAGAAGAAGAAGACGAAGAAGAAGAAGAAGAAGAAGAAGAAGAAGAAGAAGAAAGAAAAAGAAGAAGAAGAAGAAAGAAAAGAAGAAGAAGAAGAAAAAACAACAACAACAACAAAGGAAAGAAGAAGAAGAAAGAAGAAGAAGAAAGAGAAGGAGAAGAAGAAGAACCACATAAAAACCGAGCCAACAAAGTAGGAGTCACTCAGCATCCACTGCTTAAAACCTGTTAACTACTATGCTACTTTGTCCTTTTGCTCCCGATAGGAGTAAACCTTAAAAAACCCCACCCCAAAACCAAAAAGTAACCCAACCCCCAAAACACCCAAATCCAAAGAAATTAACGTCTGCTGTACTTTCAGTTCCATTTTATTCCACTTTCTGGGATTCCTGGCTCTTTATATCGGTTACGTTACAGCTTCCCCCCCCCCCCCCCTCCCCCAAAAGTATAAAACACTAACACACAATTAACAATTGGAAGTAGGCCAATTGATCTCTCTCTCTATTTCTCTTTCCTTTCTTTCTTTCTTTCTTTCTTTCTTCTTTTTAAAGACAACAGTGGATAAAATCAAAATATGGTGTTAGTGTGGGAAAGTAAACAACAAACAAACAAACAATATAAAAACAAACTAAACCTAAGCAAACAAACAAAAAAAGCTACGTTTTAAATTAATGTTTTACATTTCTAGTCCACACTTAAAGACAATCTCCTTACCTACACAAACCCCCCCCCCCACACACACACACAAAACACGCACACACACACACACACAACACACACGCACACACACACACACACACACACACACACACACACACACACACACACACACACACACACACACACACACTTATTCTACACACACTTCTTCATTTCCTTCTAAAAAGCTTGCACTATTTTCAGAGCTTATCTTGGCAGGTGAAAAAGATTCTCTGAAATTTTTCCTCTCACTTTTTTTCGTCTGAGCTAGCCCACTACACCAGCTCGACAGGTGACACCCCCCCCCCCCCCCCCCCCCCCCCCAAATTACCTGTCCGCCTTTCCTCAGCAAGTTTTCTTTTGGTTTTGCTTTCCTTTTTTTTGCTTTTATTTTTTTTATTTTATTCTTTTATATCGAGGATAATGGAATAAGCACTCATGTGCTTTTTTTTTTACATCCAATCCCCGTGTGTATGCGGTTTTGTAAATTTTGTCATCTGTTCCCACCAGCACACAATGGCCTACTCTTACGAAAAGCGGAACAGGATTTTAAGTATGCGCAAGATGTTCTGCGTGCGCTCGCACACGGGCCTAGGTTTATAGTCTCATCCGAAGGACTTTTGGGAGGAGTGGAGTCTGCACTGATGTTAACTCCACGGGAAAATATCCCCTTGAACGGGAATCGAACCCGGGTCTTCAGATTGCGAGCGCAAAGTTCTAACCACTAGGCTATCCGGTCCCGTCCTTTGAGAGGACAAGGAAGTGGGTCTGTGATTCGACCCCCCCAAAAAACAACACAACAACAACAAACAAACAAAAAACACAACCACCCCAAAAACAAAAAACAACAACAAAACACAAACAAAAACCCAACAAAAAACAAAAAACCGAGAGAAGAAGAAATAAGAGAAAAATAAGTTAATCGATTCATTTTAATCAACTGTTTTGTCGGGGATTCGTTTTGGGTGGGGGTGGGGGATGTTGAAGATAATGGTGTTCGGAAGTACATTTTGTGAACTTGGGATTTGTTGAGCCAACACTGGGCTCCTTTTCAGTTTTTTTTTCCTCGAAATTTCATTTTCAAATTCAAACTGTAGTCTTTGAAACTTTTTTGAGATAAGATTTTCAGTTTTTCATTGTGCAACTATGAACTGAACTTTGGTGAACAATTCTTTAAATAATTATAGTGCCCCAATGACTTCCAACTGAGCTGTCAAAAACGAAGAAGAAGAGGAAGAAGAAGAGGAAGAAGAAGAAGAATAGTAAGAGATAGAGAAGAAGAAGAGAAGAAGAAGTAGAAGAAGAAGTAGAAAGATAGTAGAGTAGTAGTAGTAGAAGAAGAAGTAGAAGGAGAAGAAGAATAAGTATAGCAGAAAGAAGAAGAAGTAGTAGTAGTAGTAGGAGAAGAAGAAGTAGAAGAAGAAGAAGAGTAGAAGTGGCAGTAGTAGTAGAAGATAGAAGAAGAGTATAGTAGAAGTAGTAGAAGAAGAAGAAGAGAAGAGAAGAAGAGTATATAGAAGAGAAGTAGCAGTAGTAGTAGAAGTAGAAGAGGAGTAGAAAAGAAGTAGTAGTAGAAAAGTAAAAGAAGAAGTAGAAGAAGTAAGAGTAGTAGGAGAGAAGAAAGTAGTAGAAAAAGAAAAGAACAACAACAACAATCACACACACACACACACACACACACACACACACACACACACACAACACACACACACACACACACACACACACACACACACACACACACACACACACAACCACACACACAAACCCACAACTTCCTCCTAAAACCAACAAAACTTTCACTATTATTTTTTTTAAAGCTTTTCTTGGCAACCAAAAGTTTTTCTGCAATTCTCCTCTCGCTTCTTCTTTTACTTACATCTCTCAACAGCTGAATCTGCCCCAAATTGCCTGTTTACCTTACCAAATTACCTTCCCTTGTTTCTTCCATTTACAATTTCTTCCATTTTTCCATTCCGTAAGGAAACGGACATTTTTAATGGTCTCTGGAAATGGTTTAAAAAAGAAAGAAAGTGTGGATTCCATTTTGATAACGTGTCTTTTGTCTGGAGGTTCTGTGTTTTTTTGGTGGTAAGGGTATTGTACAGTAAGTAAACGCGTGTTCGTCACTATTGTTTTGTATACTGTGATTTTTTAAGGTTCAGACTTAGACTGGTTTTGTTCCTTTTTGAAAAAAAATGTTGGGGGAGGTATTTTTAACTTCAGTTTACATCTATTTTTAATATATAAAAAAATCACAACAGAGAGAACGTGTATTTGTCACAACGAGAGAGAGAGAGAGAGAGAGAGAGAGAGAGAGAGAGAGAGAGAGAGAGAGAGAGAGAGAGAGAGAGAGAGAGAGAGAGAAGAGAGAAGAGCAAGAAGAGAGGCAGAGGGAGAGATAGAGAGAGACAGACAGACAGAGAAAGAGAGGCAGACAGACAGACAGACAATGGGGCAGAGGGAGAGAGATAGGGAGAGAGACAAGACAGACAGACAGAGACAGACAGAGACAGACAACAGAGAAACAGACAGACAGACAATGGGGCACAGAGGGAGAGATAGAGAGAGCGAGACAAACAGAAAGAGACAGACAGACAGACATAAGGGAACAGAGAGAGAGAGAGAGAGAGAGAGAGAGAGAGAGAGAGAGAGAGAGAGAGAGAGAGAGAGAGAGAGAGAGAGAGAGAGAGAGAGAGAGAGGGAGAGAGATTTCAGTGTTTTGTCAGGATAAACAAACTTGTTCGTCTTTGTTCCTGAAGTAACACGTGAACAACTTTTGGCACAGAAAAGGCACGGCCCGAAAAGAGTCTGCCAAAATGGCAGTGTGTGTGTTTGTGTGTGTTTGTGTGTGTGTGTGTGTTTGTGTGTGTTTGTGTGTGTGTTTGTGTGTGTGTGGTGTGGTGGTGCGTGTGTGTGTGTGTGTTTGTGTGTGTGTGAATTTGTGTGTGTGTGTTGTGTGTGTGTGTTTGTGTGTGTGTGTTTGTGTGTGTGTGTGTGTGTGTGTGTGTGGTGTTGTGTGTGTGTGTGTGTGTTGAATTTCATGCTGTGTGTTTAGTGTCAGGTGGCTGTTTCTTATTTTAACCGGATAAATAAATATTTATTTGATTGTACTAGTTTAGCTCTTGGGCAGTTAATGATTGTGTCAGAAATAATTATCGAGATAATTCTTTAGTCTTTAAATTCTCTATATTTTTTCAGTGTAGTTGATATTTTAAATATAGTTTCTTCAATATTTTAGAAAAAAAACCCCTGTATTGTATTGTGTTGTACTGTAACGTGTGGTTGCATGGTATGGTATGGTATGGTCTGTGATGACACGGTATGGTATGGTATGATATGTTACGGTATTGTACGGTATGCTATAATATGAAATGATATGGTATGGTATGGCAAGATATAACATGAAATGATATGGTGCGGTCTGGTATGGTGATGCATTGCATTGCTTTGTAGTGATTGTATTGTATTATACTGCTTTTTGTTGTATTGTGTTGCACTGTGCTGTATTGTGTTGCGTTGTGTTGTGCTACATTGTATTGTATTGAACTATATTGTATTGTATTGTATTGTATTCTGATTTCAGTCACGGCAGATTTTTCTGTGTGGCAGTCGGACTGCTCTCCCTTGGGAATGCACGTCGCCACAAAAGCAGCGCCACCCACTATAATCCTCCTCCTCCTCCTCATCATCATCACTGTAACCCTATATCATCATCATCATCATTATGTTTATCGTCAACGTCGACGTCGTCGTCGTCATCCTCCTCCTCTTTCTCCTCCTCCTCCTCATCACTGTTGTTGTTGCTGTTATATTATTATTATTATTATTATTATTGCTGTTGTTGTTGTTGTTCTTCTTTTTCTTCTTCCTCTTCTTCTCATTATTATTACTATTACTATCATCATCATCATCATCATCATCATCATCATCATCATCATCATCATCATCACCATCATCATCATCAGCATCATCAGCATCATCATGTGTAAACCTGTCTGTCTGGTCTATTTGTCGCTGTTTATAATTATTCATTGTCTTGAATTGTGCAGTCTACTTGGCACTCAAAGCGTTGTTCTAAGTCCCTCTCCACCCCCCCCCCCCCCCCCCCCCCACCCCACTCTCTCCTTCTCTCTTCTGCTGTTCACTAATGCCCGTCGACAGGTGGTTCTCTGAAATTGCCCTACTCTGTCTGTCTGTTTATTGACTGTCTTTCTGTCTGTCTGACTGTCTGTCTATCTGTCTCTCTGTCCTAACTTCTCTCTCTGTTCCCCCCTCTCCTTCCCTCCCCTCCTTCTCTCTCTCTCTCTCTCTCTCTCTCACTCTCTCTCCTCTCTCTCTCTCTCTCTCTCCCTCCCCTTCTTTCTTGTCTCTTCTTCCTTTCATTCTGTATTTCTGTTAATTCCCCCACTTCCTCCCCCCCTCTCTCAATCTCCTTTTTTGTGTGTGTGTGTTTTTTTTCCTGTGTTTTCAAAAACTTTTTTTTGGGGTTCATATCTTCTCCAGTTGTTCTTCACAGTTATGATTTACCCTGCTTGGGTGATTTGTTCATTTTTGTGTGTTCGATCTTTTTCCTTGAGGGTTGGGTGGAGAAAAGTGTTAGTACTTATCGTACCTATTACCCTAAAAAAATGAAATCTCTTTCGTTCTCTGTCTGTCTGTCCGTCTGTCTATCCGTCCGTCTTTCTGTCTGTCTGTCTGTCTCTCTCCCCTGTATCTATCTCTGTTTCTCCATCTCTCTGTCTCTCCATCTCTCTGTCTCTGCCTCTCTGTCTGGCTGTCTCTCTCTGTCTATGTTCAAGGGGATATTTATCCCTGGAGTTAACATCAGTGCAGACTCCACTCTCCCCAAAAGTCCTTCGGATGAGACTTTAAGCCGAGGCCCCGAGTGCGAACGCACGCAGAACATCTTGCGCAGACGTTAAATCCTGTTCCGCTTTTCGTAAGAGTAGGCCATTGTGTGCCGGTGGGTACAGATGACAGAATTGACAAAATCGCATACACACCGGGACTGGATGTAAAAAAAAAAGCACATAAGTGCTTATTCCATTATCCTCGATATAAAAGAATAAATTAACAAAACAAAACAACAAATCTCTGTCTGCCTGACTCTCTGTCTCTATCTCCCTCCCTCTCTCTCTCTCTCCCTCTCTTCTCTCTAGCCTCCTCGCTCTCTCCTTCTCCTCCTCCTTCACCTCGCCCCCCCCCCCCCCCCCCCCCCCGTCTCCTCCTCTCCAGTGTTGTCAGGCTCATCAGGTAGAAGAAGCATGGCCTGGTGTCTGAACTGAGGGAAAATGAAAGAGTCAGGTCAATTTCAGATAAACGACTTTTCAGAGGCTTCAGTTTTTACGGGGCGCTGAACTAAAGTTAATAGTATTTTCAAACAAAAAAGTCTGTGTGTGTGTGTTGTGTGTTTTGTGGTGTGTGTGGTGTGTTGTTTGTGTGGTGTGTGTGTGTGTTGTGTGTGTGGTTGTGTTTGTTGGTGTGTGTGTGTGTTGTGTGTTGTGTTTGTGTGGTGTTGTGTGTGTGTGTGGTGTGTGTGTTGTGTGTGAGAGTGTGTGTGTGTGTGGAGGAGAGAGAGAAGAGAGAGAGTGATGTGTGTGGTGATGTTGTGTGTGAGTGTGATTGTGTGTGTGTGTGTTGTGTGTGTGTGGTGTATGTGTTGTGTCTGTTGTATGTATGGTTGGTGTATGTGTTGGGTGTGTTGTGAGATGAGAGTGTGTGATGTGTGTGTGTGTGTGATGTTTGTGTGTTTGTGTTGTGTGTGTGTGTGTGTGTGTGTGGGGGTGTGTGTGGTTGTGTTTGTGTGTGCGTGGGCGCGTGTCGTGATTGCTTTTGGTACCGAACGTTCCTTTCCTTGAGAGTTATTACCTGATACTATTCAAGGTGTTTTTTTAAACAGCAGATTACCTGAGATAGAGAGAGAGAGAGAGAGAGAGAGAAGAGAGAGAGAGAGAGAGAGAGAGAGAGAGAGATACATGCAGACTTAGAGAGACAGAGTAGATAGAAATGTGTTTCTTGGTGTTGTTTTAATCTTCTACAAAAAGTTAATAGAAATGTGTTGTCTGTCTGTTGGCTTCTTCTTCTTTCTTCTTTCTTCTTTTTCTTCTTGTTCTTCGATTCTTGTTCTTCTTCTTCTTCTTCTTCTTTTTTCAACTTCTCCTTCTTCCACCCCCACCTCTTTCTCTCTCCCTCCTCCTCTTCCCTTTCTTCTTTCTTTCTTTCTTTCTGTCTGTCTGTCTGTCTGTCTGTCTTCATTCCTTTCTTTCTGTCTGTCTGTCTGTCTGTCCTGTCTGTCTTCCTCTCCTCGCCCTCGTCTTCCTTCTTCTCTTTCACCTTGTATGTCTGTTTACTTTGCACAGTAAAAAAAAAATCTAAACACTTTCTTTATTTTACCAGGATTAAGTGTGCTTTTACTTACGCGAAATGCTTGATATATCCCAAATGTCTATTTACTTAAGAAAAAAAAACCAACTCCCCCCCCCCCCCTCACACACAAAACAGCAGCAACAGAACGTGTGTGTGTGGGGTCTGACAAGGAGATAGGGTCAGTAGTTATACCCTGTGACAGACAGCTTCTATTAAAGAGTGTGAAGATGAATAAGAAAACGGTACCCCCTACAGGGCCTCTAAAGCGAGATAAGTCTTGACACTCTCCCCCTACCCCCCACTAATACCCCCATCCCACCGTCCGAAACGAGGCCACCATGGAAAAAAAGAAAGTCTACCATCTATCTACCTACCTACCTACCTACCTACAATAATTGACATAGCAGGAGGGCCTCTTCCTTGGACTGATCCGATTCGTTCTCTCTTTTGTCGTTTCTTCGTTTGTTTGTTTTGTTTCATATTTCTTTAACATTCCAGAGGGAAAGGGACGAGATAGGTAAGACAGAGTGAGAGGAAGAAGACAACAGAATAGGAACGAATGAATGAATGAAGGAAGGAGCAAGCAAGCGCACAACGATGTACATTGTCTGGAGTGTACTAATGCAGAGAAATTAATACGCGTAAGTGGTATTTGTAATGCTCTCACAAAGCTACACACTCAAACATAGTGCGATGAGTGGGGATGGGGAAGGAGACAATAACAATGACAATGACAAATTCTTTTATTACGAGGATAATGAATAAGCTCTTTTACATCCAGTCCCCGCCCTTAGGGATATATATGAAAATAAAATAAAATAAAGCCCATAGCAATACACTCACACAGTATACGGGAAAATATCTACACAAAAGTCCCCATATTAATCACCGAAGAGAGAGAGAGAGAATGGCCATGGTTTACTGTAGTAAGCTATCAAGTCCATTCACAAGGGGACAGCAAGAAAGTATCGCAATACAACCTTTTCACATTTTTCACAAGAATTAGTGATAATTTGGTCTTCATCAAATACTTTTCTAAACTGTTCTTTTAACTTTCAGGTGCCACAAAAAAGATATGTGAATAGAGATTAAGAGTCAACTCTAACCTTCGCAAAAAAAAATCGCTCTAACCTAACAGACTTTGCAAATGCCCACAACGAAAGAAAGAAGAACAATGCCCACAATACTTGTAACAGCTAGACAAAAATATTTCAGATAAAAAAAGGTCTGGATGAACAAAAAACACACATAAGCAAAGAGAAAGCCCAAAGAAGAGCCGTCACTAAATATTGACTGTCAAAAAAAGAAAGAAAAAAGCTCCCTGAAGTCAGAATACGGGTACCTTCACGGTGGACACACACAAAAAAAGAGGGGCACACACAAAACCTCACCATGAGTGAACCTCGGAGCACTAGCCGAGAAACGAACCGAAAACAAGAGAGAATGTCTAAACATCAATATGATCACCCCGCTAGGACGTAAGTATAATCAAAATAACAACAACCAATATTACTTACTCTTACATCACCGAAGTCGGAATGCGGCTACCTTCGTGTGGGGAACGGTCGCTTATGTAAAAAAAATCTCACCATTGGTGAACCTTGGAGCTCTAGCTGAGGAACATCAAAAAACTATTTACTTTTTACTGTGCAAAGTAAGGTACAGGTGTCCCATAACCCCTATGTGGTCGTAGGGGAGCGAGGCATCAGAGACCTCAACTTCTCTAAGGGACCAGCATATTGAGGGCGGCGCCCATCTCCTCTCCCTCGCTGCTTTACCTTCCCTGACCCTAAAGAGGGCAGAAACTCATTTACAGCTGGGTGAATTGGGGGACTGTACTGAAGCCAAGGCGCGGAAACAGTCACCCATCCAAGTGGTAACCACGCTCGACGCTGCTTAACCTTGGCTGGGGGAAAGCCAGTGCTCTGACCACTGAGCTATCCCGTGCCATGAGGATTACAAACAAATAAAGGTATTATTGACAGGTGGTCAGACAACTACGTGGGAAAATAGGGGTAGGTACAATTATGATCTCTTTTCTTGCTTTCTTCTTTTTTCTCTCCATCCTCTACCAGCGGGTCAGCACCGTACGTCCATCACACGAGCAAGACTCTGCCTGCCTTCTTTCTGTCAACCTGGAATCTCCAAGAATGCCAGACCCTGCTCTCTCTCTCACTCACTCACTCGCTCTCTCATTCTGTTTCTGTCTCTATCTCTCTCACATTCTCTGTCTCGCTCTCTCTCTGTCTCTCTCTATGTCTGTACTGTCTGTCTGCCTGACTGTCTGTCTCATTCTCTGTCTGTCTCTGTCTGTCTGTCTCTCTCATTCTCTGTCTGTCTCTGTCTGTCTGTCTGTCTCTCGTCTGTCTGCCTGTCTGTCTGTCTCTCTCATTCTCTGTCCGTCTATCTCTCTCACATTCTCTGTCTCTGTCTGTCTATCTGTCTGTCTGTCTGTCTCTGTCTCTCTATGTCTCTGTCTGTCTGCCTGTCTGTCTCATTCTCTGTCTCTCTGTCTCTATCTCTCTCACATTCTCTGTCTCTGTCTATATGTCTGTCTGTCTCTCTCTGTCTCTGTCTCTCTGTCTGTCTCTCTGCCTGCCTGTCTGTCTGTCTGTCTGTCTCTATCTCTCTCACATTCTCTGTCTCTGTCTGTCTGTCTGTCTCTCTCTCTCTGTCTCTCTATGTCTCTGTCTGTCTGTCTGCCTGCCTGTCTGTCTGTCTGTCTGTCTCTCTCTCTCTCTCTCTTCTTCTGCTGTCTGTCTGTCTGTCTGTCTGTCTCTCTCTCTCTCTCTGTCTCTCTCTCTCTCTCTCTGTGCACATTCCACTTCTTCGCACCTGTTCGCCTGCAGGCTTCTTCCCTCTCTGGCATCCATTCTACCTCCTCTCTTCTCTTCCCCTCTCTTAAACTGCCACCTTCACTTCGTTATCTTACCATACTCTCTGTCTGTCTGTCTGTCTGTCTCTTTCTCTCCCTCCCCTCCCCCCCCCCCTTCTCTCTCTTTGGATGTGTTTTTGTCTCAGTGTGTGTGTGTGTGTGTGTCTGTTTCTCTGGCTCCATCTGTCTGTCTGTCTGTCTGTCTGTCTGTCTGTCTTTGTCTCCCCCCGCCCCCTCCCGGTCTGCCTGTCTGTCTGTTTCTGTCTGTCTGTGTGTCTGTCTGTCTCTTTCTCTCTCTCTGTCTTCCGTCTGCCTGTCTGTCTGTCTCTCTGTTTCTGTCTGTCTGTGTGTCTGTGTGTCTGTCTCTCTGTTTCTGTCTGTCTGCCTGTCTGTCTCTCTGTTTCTGTCTGTCTGCCTGTCTGTCTGGCTGGCTCTCTGTTTGTTTCTGTCTGTCTGTCTGTCTGGCTGGCTCTCCCTCCCGTCTGCCTGTCTGCCTGCCTGTCTGTCTCTATGTTTCTGTCTGTCTCTCTGTTTCTGTCTGTCTGTCTGTATGTCTGTCTCTCTCCCCTCTCTCTCTCTCCCCACATGTCTGGGAATGCAGAGTGCTTCTTCAAAAACCAGGACAAAGCTCTTTGATGTCTTTATGTGTTTTCCTTGTAAGATTTCTCCTTTGGGCGGGGGTGGAGGGGTTGGGGGGGGGGGGGGGGGGGTGTAGGGGGTGGAAGTTTGTTTTCATGTTTTATTGCGTTTGTTGTCAGGTCGGGGGTTTCTTTTGTTTTTATTTTTTTGTTTCTCTTTTTATTCCTTTTTTGTTGTTGTTGTTGTTTTTGTTTCTGCTTCTTCATCTCCTCACATTAAAGCTTCTTGTTTGGGGCAGATGTAATGAGAGGGTGGGAGGTGGGGTGGGGATGCGGGCTGGTGGTAGTGGTGGTGGTGGTGTGTGTGTGTGTGGGGGGGGAGGGTAGAGTTGTTTTCACGTTGTATCGTGTTTGTTGTCGGGTCGGTTAGTTTATTTTCTTTT
Organism: Rapana venosa; assembly: GCA_028751875.1. Lineage (NCBI taxonomy): Eukaryota > Metazoa > Mollusca > Gastropoda > Neogastropoda > Muricidae > Rapana > Rapana venosa. Next base: position 30,539,204 of record CM054140.1, read on the forward strand.
TCTTTTCTTTTTTAATCTGTTCTGTATTTCTTCGGGGTGTTTTTGTTGTTGTTTTGTTTTGTTTTTCTTTCCTTTCATTCTTGGTTGTTCGTCCTGTTTGTGACCTGCGGGTTTTTATTTCTGTCTTTGTTATTGCTGTTGCTTTCGTTGTGTGCTGCTGTTTCTGGATGTTTGTGTTCAGTTATGGTTTACGATCAAAGTGCTTGAAGACGAAGTGGTCCTCATAGCCTTTTACGTTGTTGGCTAATAGGTTGATGAATGGATGGATGGATGGATGGATGGATGGATGGATGGATGGATGGATGGATGGATGGATGAATGAATGAATGAGACAATGGGAGAATGGGTGATTAATTACACAATCTATTTCGTTTAACACGTGTTATGTTTCTTTTGAAATATTTGGTATCTGCAAAGTGTGTGTGTGTTTTGTGTGTGTGTGTTTTGTATGTGTGTGTGTGTTTGTGTGGGGTGTGTGTTGGTGTGTGTGTGTGTTGTGTGTGTGTGTGTTGTTTGTGTGTGTTGTGTGTGTGTGTGTTTTTGTGTGTTGTGTGTTGTGTTGTTTGTGTGTGTTGTGTGTGTGTGTGTGTGTTGTGTGTGTGTGTGTGTTGTTGTGTGTGTTGAGTGTGAGTGTGTTGTGTGTGTCCTGTATGAGTGTGTTTTATTATTATTTATTTATATATAATTTATAATATCTTTTAATAATCGAGGAAATATAAGCAATAAGCAACTTAATGCATTGTTTTTCAGTGCGTGTGTATGCGGTTTTGTAAATTTGTCATCAGTTCCCATCCGGCACACAATGGCCTACTCTTAGGAAAAGCAGAATGGATGTGTGTGTGCAGTGTTGTGATGTGTTGGTTGTTGTGTTTTGTCGTGAAGTGTGAATTGTCGATTTTTTGGTCTGTGAGGGCGAGTGGTGACATGCGCATCGCGTGTTTAAATGTGGCAGTCGTCTTCTGCTGTAGTGCTTCTTTACTCCACGTCACCCCGCCACCATTCCCCAATTACCCGACGCCCCCCCCCCCCCCCCCCCCCCCCCCCCCCCAACACAACATCACCAATCCTTCAATGAGACTATAACCGAGGCCCCGTGCGAGCAAGATGAAACATGGCAAACGTAAATCTGTTCCGCTTTTCGAAAGTAAGCCATTGTGTCTGTGAAACAGATGACAAAATTACATATCGCATATACACGGACTGGATAAACACCCTTCCCATCCCGTATAAAAACAAAAACAAATAAACAATAAACACACCAACTCACCACGCACCACACAACACACACACACACACACACACACACTATACTTAATCAAACAACACCACACACGCGCGCGCGCGCCCACATACACACACACAAACAGGCACACTTGCACGCACGCACACACACATCTGTTATAGTTATATCATAAGCAATATTAGCATTTCTCATGTATTCGATTGTTGTTATCATCGTTTAGCCTTTTCTGTGCCAACATTTATTAAGAAATATATACCCGTTTCACTGCACACATCCATCAAATTAAATCCCGCTACCCCTCCCCTTCCCATCGTCTAATGTCACTTTGAGTGAACAGACGTAAAATTGAAGCAAACAACAACAAAACAACAACAACACACACACACACACACATCACACCACAACCACACTCTACACACCACACCACCACCCACCACTACCCCCACCTCTCCTCCCCCCCACCCCCTTCCACCCACAGAAAAAAACAAAACAAATCCTGAAACAGACCTTTTACATCGTTTTGCAGCATTTTAAATCCGCACTGCACAGTCGTAGCTAGCTAATGGGCTTTCAAAAACAGCAGCAACAACAACAAACAAACTGCCTCCTTCAAACTCCTCGGCAGCTTTTAAAAAACAACCCAAAAGGCTTTGTTCTAAGTGGTGCTTGTGTGACAGGGTTTGTCCTTCTTTCTAACTGCCTAATAAATGGGTTTGAACAGAATCCAGCCCTCGTTTTCTTTTTTTTAAACAGACAAGAGTACGAAATGTAATGTTCGCTCTGACTAACAGAACGATTATAATACAGCACTCTGTAGTTTGTTTGTTTCTAGATGTAGTAAACACACAGCCAGGTAGAATTCTAGTTCTTATTCTTATACAGTTAGGTAAACATGCACGCAC
>CM054140.1:30548848-30553848 GCA_028751875.1 Rapana venosa
ACACACACACACACCACACACACAACACACACACAAACACTCAACACACACAACACACACAATCCCCACAAACACACACACACACACACACAACACAACCCGAACAACACACAAACACACACACACACAAATACACCACAAACACACACACACATACACAAACACACACACAATACCACAACACACACACTAACATACACACACAACACACACACACACTACACACACACACACACACAACACACCCTCTCTCTCTCTCTCTCTCTCTCTCTCTCTCTCTCTCTCCCTCCCTCTCTCTATCAACGCTCTCTTTTCCCCCCATGCTACTATACTCCTGACTATCATTATCATCACAGGTAAAACACCCACGCGGAAGAAGGCAAACGCACTTCGACAGCTAGCGGGAGGAACTAACGTACCCGACCCCGGGTATCTCCCCCCCTCCCCTCCCGCCCCCACCCCCTCACCCCCATCACCAGCCCCCAATAACCCAAGCGGGCGGCGTCACAGTGCACCCTAGCAGTACGTACTGCCAATTTTCGCCACTAAGGATCATATGCCTGACTAGCTGATGGTCCAAGAAACCAAAATTGGTTATTTTAGGGGTGTAAGAAATAGTCAGTATATATCATAGGAGGCTTAGCTGGCCAGTGAGTGAAAAAGGCTACACACCGCTATTAGAAAGTTGCACTTTTCCTTCTGTCCCCCCCCCCCCCCCCCCCCCTTTGACTCTTTTAATATTCATACCGCACGCACTAAGGTATCCACAGAAATAAAAACCACTTTTCGTGAAAGACTAGCCTCGGACTAAAAAGAACTCCTGTGATTTTGCGCAAATCTCGTAGGTTTAAATTTAAAAATTGTTTTCAGCAAACACTGCACCCCCTCAGTCCTTTGTCGTCTGCTAGCTGCCTCACCACAATATGCATGCGCGGGGTTAACACTCTGGGACCACAAGCAATCCTCATTTGATAATCATCTCCAACTTTCTGTGGTTACCTGGTATTGCTCTATGTCCTCAACCCCCAAAACAAGTACACAGTGCATTTTTTTTTCATACTTGAAAAAGTCTGTGAAAACCACCAAAAATGTGTTCCGACTTGCACTCTTTTAGAAGATACTACATGACCTGCAGGGTAATACAGGAGTGTCACCAAAGAGAGAAAGGGGGTGAGAGGTGTGATGGGCCTTGATGTGGTATCACTAGCAGGGCTGAACTGCACCACATTACATTACATGGGCTGCTGTGTGTGTCTTTGCAGTATTCCGCTATAGAGATTCCAAGGGGTCTGTCAGTAAATGAACAGCATCCCCACCTTCTAGAAATTCTGTGTGTAGGAATTCCATCTTTTCTATCCCTCTCTTTGTTTCTGTCTTGTTTCCTGCTCTATCCTGTCACCTCCTTCTGTTGTCAGTTTTCTGCCTTCTCGGTTCATTCATCTGCCACGCTTTGTGCAGACAGACGTAACAGATTACAATTCTCACACATGCCGAAATCGGATGGGCTGGGCCTGACTTGTCAGGCGCTTAATTCACGGAAGCCCATCGTATTTTTAGCTCATATGACAGACAACAATGATTACTGTCTGAGCGTTCGATGAAGAAGAAGAAGAAGAAGAACAAGAAGAACAAGAAGAACAAGAAGAAGAAGAAGAAAAAGTTAGTAGTAGTAGTAGTAGTAGAAGAAGAAGAAGAAGAAGAAGAAGAAGAAGAAGACGAAGAAGAAGAAAACGGTTTTGCAGTCTGATTAGGGAAGGACTGACTCAGCGTATGTCCATGAGGTCTTCTGAAGCCAGGTCCCTCTTCTCTCTTTACTTCTCTGCCTTCCCTGATAATTATCTTACTGAACGGGGATACATTGACCCTGCCCTTCTCATGTGCTTGTAAGTTTGCAGGAGGTCTGCCCGCTGGTCTCAGCCGACACACTCCGACTTCAGAACAGCTCATTTCATTGTAAAGGATGCATGCTGGGTATGTTCGTGTTACCGTAACCCACTGAACGCTGACACGAATTATGGGATCTTAAACGTGCATATTTGATCTTCTACATTCGGAGGGAATGAAGGCACTGGCAGGTCTGCACTTTAAGTTGACCTGGGAGTTCGCAAACCTCCCCACTCTTCATCCACCAGACAGCGCTGCCGAGATTCGAACCCACGACACCAGAACTCCACGCACATTATACTTGCATTGATACCACGGTGTCACAGACACACAGACACACAGACACACACACACACACACAACACACACACACCCACACACACACACACACACACACACACACACACACACACATCCTTCGGATGAGACTATAAACCGAGGCCCCGTGTTCGAACACATGCACAACATCTTGCGCACACGTTAAATCCTGTTCCGCTTTTCGGAGGAGTAGGCCATTGTGTGCCGGTGGAAACATGACAAAATTTACAAAACCGCATACACACACACGGGGACTGGATGTGAGTGCTTATTCCATTATCCTCGATATAAAAGAATAAATAAATAAAATAAATGAAATAAACACGGTTGCTACCACAGAAAATCATCACACACACAAAGGAGCAAACAGAAGAGAACAATGACAATCATATCACTGTCATCAACACCCCCACTGTCCCCCCCCCCCCCCCCCTTTCAAACTACAGAAATCAAATCCACACATCTTCAACAAAAGCTTAAAAAACAACAACCAACCAACCCGAAAATACTTTGTCTCTTGACTTAAACCTACCGAAGGTTTGGCTTACCCAAAAGGTAAAAGATATTCTGCTCTGTCATTCATTTTGAGGCTAATCTCTTAAAGTAGAGGGAAAGCAAAACCCCCCTATTGTTCTGATCTGGACAAACTGTGTGGCTCTCGGAAAAAGGAGTTAACGTATTCTTTTGAGGGATCTGCTCCCTTTAAATTCGATACCTTTGTTATGTAGACTCGACTAGGAAATTGAAGTGAAAGGTTTGTTTGTTGAGTTTATAAAGTAAGGGTGGGGGATTGGATGGAGTGTGATCATGAGAGTGCGTGTGCATAATTATGTATTGTTGCACGTGCATGCATTATGTGCTCATGCGCATGTGTGCGTGAGCGCGTGCCCACACACACTATTTTTTTACTTAACTTTTTTTTTAGATAGATGGCTTGATGAAAAAAAAAAAGCAACTGTACTGCTTAATCAATGTACCATCTGAAAATGAAAGTTTGACTTTGACTTTCACACACACACACACACACACACACACACACAACAAAAAACAAACAAAAAACGCTGTCACCCACATGAACCCACTGGAGTTTTAGTGAGAGAGAGAGAGAGAGAGAGAGAGAGAAAAGAGAGAGAGAGAGAGAGAGAGAGAGAGAGAGAGAGAGAGTTTTAATGATACTACTGCCTTGCGCTATTTATATTGAGGTTTCCCTCTTTTCAATACAAGGTAGACAAAGGACCACTCCTCTGCTCTAACAAAGAAACTCTTCTCTCAACCCAGGCAGTTTACGTATTCTTTTGAAAATTTCCCCGCCCTTTAATTTCAATACCTTGAGGTAGTGTTGACTAGAGAGAGATGGGGACAGGATAGCTCAGTGGTCAGAGCACTCGCTTTCCCCACCTACAGTTAAACAGCATCGAGCGTGGTTACCACGTGGATGGGTGACCGTTTGTGCGCCTTGGCTTCGGTACAGTTCCCCAGTTCACCCAGCTGTAAATGGGTACCTGTCCTCTTTAGGGTCAGGAAAGGTAAAGCAGCGAGGAAGAGGAGATGGGCGCCGCCCTCAATGTGCTGGCCCCTTGAGAAGCTGAGGTCTGTGACGCCTCACTCCTCTACGACCACATAGGTTATGGGACACCTTCACCTTTCTAGGTAGTGTTGACAGAGAAATTTGAGTAAAAGTTTGATTTTCCAGCTCTTAAAGGGAGTAGGGGTAGGGTGGGGTGGAGAAGGTTTCGATTGATGTGCTCGCGTGTATGCCTGAGCGTAGGCATGTGCACGCACACACTTGGATGCCCGCATGTGTTTCATCTTTCAGAATTTTACTCAGAATCGTAGACAAAATTCAAATGAAACAAACAAAAAAGGCAGATAAAACCGCATACAAACACAGAGAGAATAAAAATAAAAAGACATTGTTCATATGATTTGTTTTAAAAGGGAGCTTTATCAAAAGCATACTTAATTTTATGGGAACCACAATAGATGATTTATCTTAAAATCTTAACAAAAAAGACCACACACAAGGCTTTTCTTTAAAATGTGCCATACTCTCTCTCTCTCCCTGTGCAATACTCTCTGCCTGTCTGTCTGTCTGTGAGTATATCTATCTATCTATCTATCTATCTATCTATCTATCTATCTATCTATCTATCTATCTATCTATCTACCTATCTACCTTTACCTACCTATCTCTCTCTCTCTACACACACACACACACACACACACACACACTCACACACACACACACACACACACACACACATCACCCCCACCCCATCCACACTTACCAACCCCAGCCAGCCAGCCAGCCACTTAGCAGAGATAACGATTTCAGAAAGCCCTCACGCTGCGTAGTCTTTGAAATGGAAAGAAACCCAATCCACGCGTCTTTTTACCGGGCTTTTACAAACTGATGATTCGTGAGCTAGAGCACTGGCGTATTGGTTTCCCCCAAGATGATGGCCCCTCTGTGTGTGTGCATACATCTCCCCCCCCCCCCCCCCCCCCCCCCCCAGTGTGCAAATGGGGGGAGGGGGGGTGGGGAGGGATGTACAAATAACTAGGGCTGTCTTCCTGTCTCTTACCGATGTAAACCAGTGTTGTGGACGTGGTGTTCCTTTGAACTCCCCCTGCGCTGTTTAACTTCGATACTATCAAGGCAAAAATCTATTTAAAGGGGGACATGTTGAGTGAAAGGCTCGGGGTTTTTTGTTTGTTTGTTTAATTAAGGGTTGTTGTTTTTTTAAAGGGTGGAAGTTTGAATGTGGGTGTGTGTGTGTATGGGTGTGTGTGTGAGA
>CM054140.1:30566662-30579162 GCA_028751875.1 Rapana venosa
CCAATCCCACCCAATCACCATTATTTTCACTACAGGCTAACAGTGGAGGTGAGAATGCCAGCACGTGCTGTCTCATCAGCAAGCCGCCACTGCCCTGCCCTGCCCTGCCCTGCCCTCTGCTCTGCTGTGCTGTGCTATGGTCGCAAGGAGGTAGCCTAGGTGAAGACGAATCCTCAAACCTGCACATCACGGTCAACTATAATGCGATAGGTAGGTAGGTAGGTAGGCCTGTCTGGTTCATTCATCCCTTCCCTGACCCTGGGGACCTTTTGATGGAGAAAGTTGGTTAATCTCTTACTACTACTACTACTACTACTACTGCTGCTGAAGATGTGTTCGTGGGACTTAGTCTTTTGAAGCGAACAGGCATGAAGAAGAAGGAGGAGGAGGATAGGGAGGAGGAGGAGGAGGAGGGGTGAGAAGGAGGAGGAAGAAGAAGGAGGAATGAGGGGAGAAGATGGAGGAGGAGGAGGAGGAGGAGGAGGAAGAGGAGGGGGAGGAGAAGAAGAAGAAGAAAAAGAAGAAGAAGATGATAATGATGATAGTGGTGATGATGAAGAAGGTGATGATGATGATGGTGAAGAAGAAGAAGAAGAAGAAGAAGAATGCAAAAAAAAAAGAAGAAGAATGTAAAGAAGAAGAATGCAAAGAAGAAGAAGAAGATGATGAAGAAGACGAAGACGAAGAAAAAGAAATATGCAAAGAAAAGAAAAAGAAGAAGAAAAGAAGAAGAAGAATATCATCATCATCATCATCATCATCAACACACAACAACAACAACAACAACAACAACAACAATAACTACAACAACAAAACAATTACGATAGAGAAGAACAAGAAGAAAAGAAAGGGGTAACGATTACGCTAAATACGAGGCAAAAAAAACAAAGACAGCATTAACCCCACCCCCACTTTCTACCCCCGAAAAAACCCAACCAAACAAACAAACCCTACTACAAATCTTTCCCTTTTAACAAAGGAACATTTCTACAAGCCACCACTGTCTCTTGTGAACGGTACACCAGTTTTCTTTAATCAGCTGAATTCAGTTCTAGACATAATTAAAAAAAACTTTCTTTCCTGGAAAACATAACACTGAAGATGTGGCGCCATACAATGGCACGGCGAGGTGGCTGTGACTGAGTACTCGAAGATTCAGAACTGACCACTGGGGGGAGTGGGGAGGGGAGGGGGTAGGCCTACCTAACCGTCCACTCCTGGGTAGCCTACACCTAACAGATAAGCATCACTTACTATTGTTCTCATGTCAAAGAGAGAGGTAGAGCGTTCCGGGACCCGTGGCACGCGACGAACAAACATAGTACTGGTGACTCATCAATGGTAGGTTACGTACGATAAGCCTACCTAGACCTCGCCCCCCATGACTACATACCGTAGATATTTTTTTGGTTTATTTTATTCTTTTATATCGAGGATAATGGAATAAGCACTTATGTGCTTTTTACCTCCAGTCCCCGTGTGTATGCGGTTTTAATAATAATAATAATAATAATAATGTATGGAATTTATATAGCGCTGAATCTTGTCAAGCAACAAATCAAAGCGCTCAAAGCGGTTTTGTAAATTGTTATCTGTTCCCACCGGCACACAATGGCCTACTCTAAGGAAAATCGGAACAGGATTTTTTCACGTGTGCGCAAGATGTTCTGCATGCGTTCGCACACGGGGCCTCGGTTTATAGTCTCGTCCGAAGGACTTTTGGGGAGAGTGGGGGTCTGCACTGATGTTAATTCCAGGGGGAAAATATCCTCTCGAACGGGAATCGAACCCGCGTCGTCAGATTCTATTTTAATCTTATTCTTTTATATCGAGGATAATGGAATAAGCACTTATGTGCTTTTTACCTCTAGTCCCCGTGTGCATGCGGTTTTGTAAATTGTCATCTGTTCCCATCTGTTCTTCCTTCTCACTAGGCTATCCCGTCCCGATACAGTATAGTAGACCCCATCCATTCATCTCAGTGCAGCCCTCCTCTCCCAGTTTCTTTTTTCCACTAACTACTTATGATCGCCGCGGGCTGGTGCAACTCGGGAAAGAAAACATCTCCCGCATGAAGGCACACAGAGCAATGTGCAAGAGACAGTCAAGTGCCCGACTTTGGGGTTTTTTTGTTTTGCTTTGTTTTGTTTTTGTCTGTCTTTCGTTCTGTTCTGTTCTTTCTTTCTTCTTTCTTTTTTCTTTCTTTCTGTCTGTCTGTCTGTCTGTCTGTCTTTCTTTTTCTTTCTTTCTTTATGTCTGTCTGTCTGTCTTTCCTTCTTTCTTTCTTTTCTTCCTTTCTTTTCTTTCGTTCTGTTCATTTCTTTCTTTCTTTTTTCTTTTCTTTTCTTTTCTTTTCTCTTCTCTTCTTTCTTTCTTTCTTCTTTTTTTCTGCTTTCTTTCTTTCTTTCTGCTTACTTTCTTTCTTTTCTCTCTGCTTTCTTTCTTTCTTTCTTTCTTTCGTTCTTTCTTTCTTTCTTCTTTCTCTTCTTTCTTTTTTCTTTCTTTTCTTTCTTTCTTTCTTTCTTTACTTTCATGCTTTCTCTTTCTCTTTCTTTATTTCTTTCTTTCGTGCTTTCTTTTTTTTTCTTTTCAAGCAGGCATTTATTGGGTCTGCTGGTCGAGTTCAGTTGTGTGGTTGGTAAGCTGTGATTATTTTCTCTGCAGAAGAGGGAGGACATTTAGTGTGGGTGTGGTGTGGTTCAGCTTGTGGTGTGGTGTGTGATTGTTTTTGTGCAGTGAGAGTGGTGTGATTGGTTACTGTGTTGTGTGTGTGTGTGTGTGTGGTGTTGTGTGTGTTGTGTGTGTGGTGCGTGTGTGGTGTGGTGTGTGTGTGTGTGTGTTCTAAAGATCATGTTCTGACAAAAACATGACAATACGTAACACGAGCAACAAGACCCCGATCACTGCAAAAACCAAAGCATACAAACAAACAACAAACAAAACCCAACACAAAACATACAAATAAATAACAAACAAAACCATGTCCGACAAAAATCTCGAACACTTCTGGATTGAAAAGAATAAAGATCGGATTCAAACGTACCGTTTTTGTGTATGAAATACATTTTTAAAAAATCTTACCACAACTGTCATACCTTAAGACTTCTAAAAAAAAAAGCACGCGAAAAGGCCACAAGATTTCTGTTGGTCCGGCAAAAACACATTTAGACAGTTTGTCATAGTACTAACCAAATAACGAATGATATGAACATAACAGAAAAATGTGATAATTCTGAAAATAATGTTCCTTTGGGGGAGGGTGTGTGTGTCTCGTGAAGGCTCGCTTTCAATTTCTAGCAGGTATGAGAGATGCTAATTCCGAGATCGTCACACATACACACACATACACACACACGCGCGCGCGCGTACGCACGTACGCACACACACAGTCCCATGCAATATACCAGCGTGTAGTTTCTCTGGGGGGTAAAAACTTCAAACGCTAAAAACAAAAAAAAGAACCTTAAATTTTTTTTTACGGGGGTAAAAGCCACAGTTAAGTCAGTTATGACACGTGCAACTGGAAATGAGCACAAAGAAAAGAACAACAAATCAATAACAGGCAAAAAAATTTAATAAACAAAACGTTCGGAAAATCCCCCCCTCCCCCAAAAAAAGAAGAAGAAAAAGAAAAGAAACAACCCACACACGAAGCAAAAAACAACAGCAAAACAAACACACGAAACAATTCCGCCCCTTTCCCCCCGAATAAAACCACACACACACACACACAACACACACACACAACAATAAAAGAAGACAAACAAAACAGAATCAAGCAAACAAACAGCAACCAAAACAACTAAACAAACAAACAAACAAACCGCTCTCAAAAACACAAAAAAAAAAAAACCCCAAAACCCTCCTAGTATTATGGGTGACTCACTCAAAAACTTAGACTGGTACGAAGTCCTTTCTCCCTAACCTATCCTATACCCTCTACCCTCAACTTCCGCAGGTAATAGCGATTGCCGTAGGCCAACGTAACTTCGAAGAAAGAAGAAGAAAAAAGTTAAAACGAAAAACAAACAAAACAAAAAACCACCACACGAAAAAACCCACCCCTCTTGTATTGGGTGAATGGGCGGACAGGTGGGCGAGACAAAGAAAGCTCCTTAGGTCTAAACAGACGTGGGAAGAAAGGAGAGGGGACACCGGCTGACGCCACGATGTCCATCCTTCACGTCTGATGACCACAGAGTAATGGACCGAACATAGTCAAGTGGCAGGCCTTTTTCTTCTTTTCTTTTTCGGTTCGGTTTGGTTTCGGTCTTCGTTTTTTTTGGTGTTCCCTTTTTGTTTTTAAGACGGAAATCAGAAAATGGCAAATGGTTCGGATTTAAGTTTGTAGGGGGTTCCGGGTACTTTTATTTCCCGTTGTTGTGAAGTGGATGTGTCAAGTGACAGGTTTGTATGTAATTCTGGTTTGCTGGTTCGAATCTTCGCAAGGCCTGATCGGGTTTTTTTACAGTCTCCCAGGTCAAGTTATAATTATGAAGAACCTCCAAATGTCTTCACTTTCCTACATGCATACATGTAGAAATAAAGTAGAAGTTAGGTTTTAAAGATCCCTGTATGTTACATAAGCATTCAGTTGCGTTTCGCGTGAACACAAAACCCCCCAACCCTACAACAGTTTTCATCTTCATTATTTGTGTTGTTCCATTTGTTTGTTTCTTTCACATTCTCCGCCTCTTCGTTCTGATGTTGTTGTTTATTTTCTCTTACTCCTTTTACTCTGTTATCCTTTAGATGTGCAATCCTTTGCTCGAAACCTGAATGATTTTTTAAAAGTGTTTTTGAGATAATAATGCATTTGGAACTGGAATTGGAGTTTCACCTCTTTACTTGCGTCTCCTTTTTCTTCGTCTTTTCTGTTATAACTGACAATATTTGGCTTTCTTCGTCATTATTATCGTTCTCTTTCTTCCTCGTTAAAACATCTATTCCTTAAAAAAAAAAAAAAAGACAGCAAGATGTGTGGACCAGACTCGGGATTGGATAAAACATGTAGGCCTAAGTATAATTATCTGAATGACAAAGAAACAGGTAGTAAGGATGCTGTTTTCGCTAAAAAGCTGAAACAAGAATTCAGAGAATGCTGTACAGACATGGGGCTGGAGTCTTTCTCCATCGAGGAGGGTTGAGGGAAGGGTGAAGAATTCTTGAACCTTTTTTTTCTTTCCATTTTACACTTGAGACTGAAACGGATGTAATGTGTGTCTGGATTGGCGCACAGTCTAGATTTCCGTGAACTCTTGTAGGGTCTGAGGGAGAATGAAGAGTGTGTTAGGAGGGATAAATCTATTTCGTTTGAGTATTTTAGTTGGGGAGAGAGGAGGAGTGGTGATGGAGAGGGAATGAAGAGAGAGAGAGAGAGAGAGAGAGAGAGAGAGAGAGAGAGACAGAGACAGAGACAGAGAAAGAGACAAAGACAGACAGAGACAGAACAACAGTCAGGAAAACACAGAGAATAGCATATTATACTAACAAGTCAAATGAAGAAAAGAAAGACAGAAAGAAATAAAAGAAAAGAAATAAAAGGGAACACTACAAAGCATACAGATAAGCATAATACACTTTACACAAAATAAAACCAGGCAAAAAAGAAAGAAAAGAAAGGAGAACAATCATGTGCATGTGTTGACCATCCTGTGGGTTTTTCTCTCCCCCCCCCCCCCCCCCCTCAATGTCGCCTGCCTGATCGGCCATCATTATCTCCCCTTCACTGACACTACCTCCTCATCCCTCATCCCCCCCCCCCCCCCCCCCCCCCCTACCACTCCAAGAGAGAGAGAGAAGAGAGAGAGAGAGAAGAGAGAGAGAGAGAGAGAGAGAGAGAGGAGAGAGAGAGAGAGAGAGAAGGTAATAAAATATTGTAAAAACAGAATAAAGGGGAATCAGTTAAAACAAAACTGAAAACGAATGAACAAAAAGGCCAAGAAGACAAAATAATCCCCCCCCCCCCCCCCAAAAAAAAAAAAAAAAATCCTGAAAAGGAAATGCACACACACACACACACACACACACACACACAAGAAACCAAACAAACCACCAAAGCAAAATTTTCTGACACCCCCCCCCCCCAAAAAAAAAAAAAAAAAAAAGTAAAGAGACACTGCGTCACAAACTCCCTCTAACATAACGTAATAATAATAATAAGAAGAAGAAGAAGAAGAAGAAGAAGAAGAAAGAAAATGGAATTTATATAGCGCTATATCTTGCAAAAAGAAATCAAAGCGCTTGCATTCAACACACCCATACATACAACCAATAACAATTAACAGAGTTAACAAATTCAAATGTACACACACACACCACACACACACACACACACACACACACACACACACACACACACACACACACACACACACACACACACACACACATTATACACTTTGGCAGGGTGATGGGATTTGGGCTGTTTCAGGCAGGGATAGATTTGAGATGAAACAAGAGGGGGAAAATCAGATAAGTAATAAATATGTCTTGAGAATTTAAAAGTGTCATAAGTAGGCTTTTGGCGAAGGAAGAGAGGGAGGTCATTCCAGATCACTGGACCGGAAACAGAGAAAGAGCAGGGCCCACAGTGGATTAGTTGAATCTCGGTATTCGTAAGCACAAGGTATCTGCAGCAGAGCGGAGGGAACGAGGAGTGTATAAGGTGAACACAGTCACAGAGGTAGGAGGGAACTGTTTTGTGGAGACCTTTGTAACAGAGGGTACTGATCTTATAGTTAACTCTCTGTGGCACAGGCAGCCAGTGGAGAGATTGCAAGAGAGGAGTTATGTGCTTAGATTTTCTCTTTCTGAGGACGTCGAGCTGTCATTTATCATCTCATGTAATAATAATAATAATAATAATAATGATAATAATAATAATATATGGAATTTTTATAGCGCTGAATCATAAACAAACAAACAAATCAAAGCGCTTGCACTCAAATCATTTACACGCCTGCAACTCTCCTTAAACATAATGAACAACAGATTTCAAATCCATGCGCGCGCACGCACGCACTCGCGAACACACTTATGAGGTGAAGGATGCTGTTGAAAATTAAGGACAGATATGAGGGGAAAAGTCTCAGGTAGGAAATAAGTGTGTTTTGAGGCTGGATTTGAAGGTATCAAATGAAAGCTTTTGGCGAAGTGAAAGAGGGAGGTCATTCCAGGTGGATGGACCAGAAACAGAGAAAGAGCGACGGCCAACAGTAAAGGAAATGTGAAAGACTTGCCCCCTTACCACATACTACTCAAGGTCTAGGGAGAAAAGCTTGGGCACAAACGGGGATCGAACTGGCGGCTTCTCGCTTTATTACCTGTAGACAGACCACCGGTCCCTACAACTCCGCTCCCCCAAACGTCTTTTAGATGAGACTTTCTATGGACCCAGGTCCCGTACATGTGCTAGTGCACGCAAAACATCTTGCACGTACACTAAAGCCTCATCATGTGGAAAATATTACCATCGATGAACCTTGGGGCTCTGACCGAGGAACGAAAAAAAATTAACCCCCTACAAAAAAAACAAACAACTGCCCCCCCCCCCCCCCCCCCCCCCAACCACCCTCACGCGCCTTTTGTGAAGAGCTGGCCAGTAGAGGTGGCGGGTTTAATGACACCAACATACCGCATGCCCTTAATGGAGGTGGGGCTCCGCAAGGTTATTTTTGCCTACCAAAGCTTTAGTTTTTGTGTCTTTGATATATTTGATGAGTACAATCTGCCCTGTCGTATTGTAATGCCCTTCATGGATGATTAAAGTGTTTTGACTTGACCTTGACTTGAATTTGACTTCCTGAACATTCTTCGTAGTGCCTCAGCAGCTGGAAGGTTATTCAGGAAGAGGAAGAGAAGCCGTGCTGGTACGGTATGGTGACTGTCTTGATTTTTCTTTGTTTCAGCTTTTCAGATCGTTTTGGGGTTTAGAAGCAACCACACCACAAAACACACCAAACACACACACACACACACACACACACACACACCCCACACAACACACACATACAACACCACACACACCCCACACTCCCCTCCTTCTCTCTCTCTCTCTTCTCTTTTTCTTCTTCTCTCTTTCTTCTTTCTTTATTTTTTTTTTCTCTTTTTAAACACATTTGTCCTTTTTCTTTTTTCGTTTCTCCCCCCCCCCCCCCCCCCCCCCCCTCTTCTTCTCTCTCTCTCTCTCTCTCTTTCCCCTTCTCTCCTCTCTCTTCTTCTCTTTGGGGGCCCTGGTGTAGTAAAAGCCATGGCTTATCAAGTCCCTATAAAACATTGGGGGTTCGAGTTTTTCTTCTGGGGCTTCTTTGTCTGTCTCTCTCTGTCTCTTCTACTCTCTGTGTCTTCTTGTGTGTCTCTCTCTGTCTCTCTCTGTGTTTTCTCTCTCTGTCTCTCTTCTCTGTCTCTTCTGTGCCCTCTCTCTTTTCCTCTCTGTCTTTGTCTCTGTCTGACTTGATTTCTGTCTTCTTCTTTCTTCTTCTTCTCTTTCTCTCTTCTCTCTCTCCTTCTTTTCTCTCTCTCTCTCTTCCTCTTCTCTCTCTGTCTTGCTTCTCTCTCTCCAAGCCAAAGGGTCTCTGGCAGCGTTTTTTAAATTGGTAGAGTGCGACCCCATTCACAGGAAATAGCTAGTGTCTAGGTGGTAGCTGCCATGGGTAAGGCACACGTGGATGTTGCTTTATAATACGTGCGCGGAACCCTATTCATTAGGGCCCAGTTGCAGAAGGTGCGCGCGCCCCGGAAGTGTTGTGTGTGTGTGGTTGTTTTGGGGTTTTGTGTTGTGGTGTGAGTGTTGTTTGGAGAGAAAAAATGTGGTGAGAGAGAGACCGAGAGAGGGGAGAGAGAGAGGAGGGGGGGGAGTGTTGTGTGGAAAGACAGACAAAAGAGAGAGAGAGAAAAGGAGAAAAGAAAAGGGAGGAGAGAGAGAGGAGAATGTTTTGTTGTGAGAGGAATGTGTGTGGTGGGGAAAGGAGAGAGAGAGGAGAGAGGGAGAGAGGGGAGAGAGAGAGAGAGAGGAGACGCAATTGTGTGTGAGAGAAGAGAGGAGAGAGAGAGAATATGGTGTGTGTGAGAGAGAGAGTTTTGTGTTGTGTGGAGGGAGGAGGTGTTGTGGTGTGTGTGTAGAGAGAGGAGGGAGGAGGAGTGAGGAGATGCTGTGTGTTGGGTGTGTGTGTTGTGTAGGTGTGTGTGTGGTGTGGTTTGTGATAGAGAGAAAAGAGAGAGAGAGGAGAGGGGAGAATGGTGTGTGTGTGTGTGTGAGAGGAGAGAGAGAGAGGAGAGAGAGATGTGTTTATGTGTGTGTTTGTGTGAGAGAGATAGAATGTTTTGATGTGTGTGTGTGTGTGTAGAGAGAATGTGTGGATGTGTGTGTGTGAGAGAGAGAATGTGTGTGTAGTGTATTTGTTTTTGGGTGAGAGAGAATGTGTGGGGTTGTGTGTGTGTGGAGAGGAGAGGGAGGGCAAGAGAGAGGGGGGGGGAGAGAGGAGAGAATGTGTGTGTTGTGTTGAAAAGAGGAGAGATGAGATGAGAGAGAGGGGGAAAATTTGTGTGTATGTGAGGAGGAAGAGAGGGAAGAAGAGAGAGAGAGTGAGAGTGTGTGTGTATGGGTGTGTGTGAGGAGAGAGGGAGTGGAGAGAGGAGAGATGGGGAGAGAGGGAGAGATGGAGAGGAGGGAGAAGAGAGAGAGGGGGAGGAGAAAAGATGTGTGTTATGTGTTGTGAGAGAGAGAGAGAGAGAGGAAAAATGAGAGATGTGTGTGACAGAGAGAGAGAGAGAGGTGTGTGTTGTGCAGAGGAAGAGGGAGGGAAGAGAGAGAAAGAGATATGTGTGTGTGTGTCATTGCGGGCATGCGTGTGGGGACTGGCGACAATTCCGCTTTTCTTTTTTTTTTCCTTTCCCCTTCTCTTAAAAAATTGTATGTTAGTTTTTATAGCTGAAAACACATGGTTTTGTTTTCCTTATTTTTTCCTGCCCTTTTTCTCGGCTGTGTTTCTTTTTTCTTCTCTCTTCTTTCTTCTTTTTCTTTCTTTCTTTTTTCTTCTTTTTTTTTTTCTTTTTCTTTCTTTCTTTCTTTCCTTCTGTCTCTGTCACTCTCTTCTTTCGTCTCTCTTCTTTTCTTTCTTCCATTTGTTTGTTTCCACTCTTTTTTCCTCCCCTTCGTTCTTCTTTATGAAATATCTCTCTCTCTCTCTCTCTCTCTTCTTCTCTCTTTCTCTCTTCTCTCTCTCATGTATAGTTTTGGGTTTTTTATTATTAGATTATCCCAAACGGGCGGGACTGGATGTAAAAGCACCTGTGGCTTTTCATTTTTCCTCGAAATAAAAGTTTGTCATTGTATAAAGAATTTGTCTTGTCTCTTTCCTCTCTTGGACACACACACACACACACTCGGACGGGAGAGAGAGAGAAGAGAGAGGAGAGAGCGAGAGGAGGAGAGAGAGAGAGAAAAGGAAAAGAGGAGAGAGAGAGGGAGAGGAGAGAGAGGAGGAGAGAGAGAAAATAGAGGGTAGGCAACCACGGGACGCAAGATTAGGCGGGAGGAGATGGGGGAGGAGGGAAAGGGCAGTAGGGGGGGGGAGGGGGGGGTGGGGGTGGGGGGGGGGGGGGGGTGCAAGATGCCGTGGACACACCTCACTAACACGCTGATTTCGCTTGGCGAACAACAACCCCGTTGGCAGGCAGGCGGCAGGGGACAAAATAAAAACGATTTAAAAATAAGACAAAGGAGGGGGGAGGAGGGGGGAAGGGGTAATGGTGATGGAAGAATTAAAGTCCAGGGGGAAACAAAGAAGAAGGTTGTACAGTCATCGGAAAACATGCACGTAGGAATCCATGCACGCGCCTGTGCACGTGTGTGCGTGCGTGCGTGTGTGTGTGTGTGTGTGTGTGTGTGCAGACTCGCTTACACACCACACGTGTATGTGCGTATGCACTCACTCGAAGCACTTCTCTGTCTGTCTGTGTCTGTCTCTAACGCTGTCTCTCTCTCTCTCTCTTTTCTCTCTCTCTCTCTCTCTCTCTCTTCTCTCCCCCACACACACACACACCACCACACACACACACCCCACACACACACCACACACCCACACACACCCGGCACCACAAACCGGGAGAAAGAACAAAAAGAAAGAATAAGCGCACGAAGAACAAGAGGAGGCACGTGATAGAAGGGATGAAGAATTAGAAGATGAATTAGAAGGGAAATTTTGGGAGAAGAATTTAAGAATTTGAAGAGAAGAATTTGAAGAAAAGAATTTGAAGAAGAAAATCTGAAGAAGAATTTGAAGAAAAAGAATTGAAGAGAAGAATTTGAAGAAGAAGAAATTTAGAAGATTGAAGAAAAAGAAGAATTGAAAAAAGAAGAGAGGGATTTGAAGAAAAAGAATTTGAAAAACTTTGAAGAATAATAATTTGAAAAAGAATTTGAAGAAGAAGAATTCAAAGAAGAAGAGAAGAAGATGAAGAAGAAAAAGAAGGAAAAAAAAGAAGAGGAGGGGAGGAGGAGGAGGAAGAGGAGGAGGAGGGGGGAAAAGGAAGAAGAGTAGTAGGGAAGAAGAAGGAGGAGGAGGAGCAGAAGAAGAAGAAGATAAACAACAAACAATAGGACCAAAGAACCAAAACTGATTGGAAAGAACAAGACGATTCAAGATAAAAGAAGAGGAGAAGGAAGAGGATGCAGGGAGGGGAGAGGGGAGGGGAGGGAGGGAGGGGGGGGGTGACCAAAGTCAGAAGAATGTGACAGGTAAAGAGATAAATGGCTGTGGGGGCATTCAGAACACTAAAACCAGATTTTCAACTTGAAACACCACACCACACCACCACCACAACTGCTTAAAAGAAGTGCAACCCCATCATCTGTTGTGTGTGTGTGTGTGTGTGTGTGTGTGTGTGTGTGTGTGTGTGTGTGTGTTTTGTGTGTGTCTGCCCTCTCTCCTTCTCGCTCCTCTCTCTCTCTCTCTCTCTCTCTCTCTCTCTCTCCCTCTCTCTCTCTCCTCTCTCTTCTCTCTCTCTCTCTCTCTCTCTCCCCTCATTCTCTCTTTTCTTCTTCTTCCACCACCCTCTCTCTTCCCTCTAGGTGTGCCCATCATCGCTTATATACATCAAACAAACACACACACAGAGATGCCACACTCGCTCATTCACTCACGCACTTACACATACTCAAACACACCACAACAACACCACGCACACCACACACACACACACGCACACACACTCACACACACACACACACACACACACACAACACACACCACCACACACACACTACTCACACACACTCCATGTACTCCCCCTCTTTCAACTATTAACCTATTGAATACAAAACAAAAAAACATAAACATGCCCAATGTCCAGCACAAGCATCAACACAAAACCACCACAACCATCTGCCCTCTGTTAGGAAAAAAACCACGTCAGCACCCCCCCCCCCCCCTCCCCCCACCACCACCACCATCAAAACAACAACAACACAACACACACAACAACAACAACAACAAAAC
>CM054140.1:30584162-30606662 GCA_028751875.1 Rapana venosa
TCTATTTATCTATCTATCTATTATCTATCTATCTATTATCTATCTATCTATCTATCTATCTATCTATCTATCTATCTATCTATCTATCTATCTATTCATCTATCTATCTATCTATCTATCTATCTATATCTGTTTGGGCTGTTCTGTGTCGTGTGTCGCTCTCTCTCTCTCTTTCTCCCTCCCTCCCTTGTCCCCCCCTCTCTCTCTCTCTCCCTTTCCCTTTCCCCCTCTTCCCTCCTTCCTCCCTCTTCCCCAACCCTCCCTCCCTCCTCAAACAACCCACCCCTGCTCTCTCTTCACGTGACCTGTACGACTGGGAAGTCGGTGTTTGGGTTTTAAAGGAAGTTACATGGGCGCATGTTGATCTAAACCTCCTCTCCTCCCTCCTCTTTCCAGGCCCTGCCTATTTGGCCGGCCCCAGCCCCTGGCCTCCCAGTCCCCGCCGTGTGTTCCCCCCCCCCCCCCCCCCCCCCACCCCTTACAAAGCATTTAAATGATTGGGCCCGGAAATAAAGGGGGGCGGCAGTGAATGGAGGGTATGAGGTTTTAAGACACAGACAGGGGTTTGTGGTAGTAGTAGGGTAGGTAGGTAGGTAGATAGATAGTAGAGTGGAGGAAGCAGCTGAGGGGGGTTGGGGGGGTTGTGGAGGTGGGTGGGGTGGGGGGGGGGGGTAGGGGGGGGGAGGGAGGGAGGTTGGGGGGGGGGGGGTTGTGTAATTTAAATTAAAAAACGCTTAGCTCCAAGGTTGACTGTCAAACTTGGGGGGGGGTGTGTTGTGTGTGTGTTTGGGGGGGGTTTCGGGGTTTTCTCCTGTTTTTTTGGGGTGTTTTAAGGATATTACAGGGTTTTCCCAATTTAAATAAGTATTAATCATTTTGAAAAACCAAATTTTAGTTCATTGTTAGAAAGTGAGGGTTTTTTTTTTTTTTTTTAAAAAAAGGGAGGTAGTTTGTAGAAGGTTAGAAAAAAAATTTATGTCTGGTTTGCGGAATTCCTTGTGTGATGTGGGTTTGTTTTTGGTGGTATGGAAAGAGGGGAGAGAGGAGTAAAGGAGAGAGGGGAGAGAGAGAGAGTTGGGGGGGGGGTGGTGAAGGGGGGTGGGGGGTGGGGTGGAGAGAGAGAGAGAGAGGATGGGGGAGGGAGAGTTGGGGAGAGAAGAGGAGAGAGAGGAAGAGAAGGAGAGGGAGATGAGAGGAGAGAGAGAGAGAAGGAGGGGCAATATTGCTTTTTAAAAGACTTTTACCCCTTCAACTGCGAAGGTCGTTTCATCACCTGCACTTTTTCGTATCCATTTTCCCATTACACTCTTAGGTGAGCGAAGCATAGTTTATTTTCCCGCCTTGAAAAGGGGTGAGGAGAACGACTGAAGAAACGGTTTTGGGTTTTAAACAACTTTTTTTCAATAACAGATTAAGAACACAGGTCAGTGTCCCACAGGCAGGGGGAAGAAATCGGCAGGTTTTTTTTTATCCCAAATAACTTTCATTTGTTTTTTGGGATTTTAAAAGAATTAACTTTGTGATATAATCAATGTAAAGCAGTGGTTGTGTTGTGTTGGTTGTGTTGTGTTTGTGTGTGGTGTGTGTGTGTGGTGTGTGTGTGGTGTGTGTTGTGGGTTTGTGTGTGTTGTGGTGTGTGTGGTTGTTGTCGTCTGTCCGTCTGTGTCTCCAAATTGGGCCCTCAGAAAGAAAGAAGGTGACCAAAATGCACTCAGGGTGAGGACGTTTTTTGGGTAAATTGTTTTAAAAAATGCTTTTTTAAACGTTATTTATTTATGATTATTTTCTGAGATTTTGCCCCCCCTAACTAAAATTTTAAATATCAAAAAAACGAATACAATAGAAAAAATATCAAGGGAAAAATGGCCAAAGAAAAAAAAATTTTTAAAAGCTAAAAAAGAAAAGGTTAACAGCCGCGCGCAGCAGCAGTAGCAGCAGCAAACCGCAGCAGCAGCAGCAGCAGCGCAGCAGCTGCAAACCCGCAGCAGGGAGCATCATCTTTATACCTATCATTTAACAAAAACAACAACAAAACAAAAACAAAAAACAAAACGGGAAAACAAAAACAAAAGTCAGTGACCCAAAGGGAAAAATGCAACTAGAAAACAAACGAAAAAAAAAAACAGAACAACACTTTTAGTGTCAATGTGTTAGATCCCATAACAACAAAAAAGGGTAAAACAAAAAACGCCCCAAAAACCAGAGAGAATTTGGGCCCGCACCCTGTGATCGTCGTTAACTCTTTAAACCCCCTCTTAAAAAACCCTGCAGCGCGCCTCCCGCTTGTCAAATGCCCTCAACCCGCAGGAGCGCTTCCCCAAAGCCAAACCCCCCCTCACATCAACGTCGCTAACCCCCCTGTTCCCGTTTTTTAAAGGGCCTTTAAAATCGTCACGTTTGGGCAAAAAAAAAAAAAAAAAACCAGCAACCATGTCCCCGCCCGCCTTGTCCCGATGGTGATGAGTGATGAAAAGAGGCTGAACTTGAGGGCGGAGAGAGTTAACTTCGCGGAGATGCTTGGTTTTAAAGGGGGAAGAGAAATTTTTGAGTTCGGGGGCTGCAGTCTTGAGGAGAATGAGGAAGAAGGCCGAAGAAGAACAGGAAGAGTCAGAAGAGGCAAAATTAATTTAGATGAAGAAAAAAAAAAGAATTTTCCCTTTTGGGATGCAGATTGTGGGGAAAGGTGGACTCAGTTGGGGCACAAATTCTTAGAAGGTAGGAGAGTTTGGGTTGATTTAAGATGGGTTTAAAAGTTTATAGATAACAACCGGGGAAAGAGAATTGTTTGATTGTTATCTTTGTTAGGCAATTTGCTGATGTTTAAAAGCTACGCTTCTGCCAAAGTAGCAGTTAGCTAGAAAATGAAAAGCTGGATTCAAAGCCAAATTTATTGACAGGTTTAACCAGCAATGGGAGAAGCCAATTAAAATAAAATTTCATTACAAAAAGAAAAAGGCGGGGGGTTTAAAACGAAGAAGAAAAAGAAGAAGCAGGAAGAAGAATGCAAAAAGAAGAAGAAACAAAGAAGAACGAAAGAAAAAAAAGAAATAGAAGCAAAAAAGAAGAAGAATGCAAAGAAGAGAGAACGAAAAAAGAATGCAAAGAAAAAGAATAAGAAGAAGAAGCAAAGAAGAAGAAGAAGAAGTCAAAGAAGAAGAAGAAGAAGATGAAGAATGCAAAGAAGAGAATGCCAAAGAGGAAGAAGAAGAATGCAAAGAGAAGAGGAGGAGGAGGAGAACGAGGAGGAGAAGAAGGAGGAGGAGAAGAAAAAGAGCGAGGCGAGAGGAGGAAGGAGAGGAGAGAGAGGAAGAGAGAGAGAGAAGAGAGAGAGAGAGAGAGAGAGAGAGAGAGGAGAGAGAGAGACAGACAGCAGACAGACAGACAGACAGAGAAAAGAGGGAGAGAGAGAGAAGCCACAAGAGGAAAAACAACAACCTAAAGATGACAGCAAGAAGCTGGGTACTCACAGCTAAGTCCCGAAAAAAGAGAAGAAGGAGGAATAGAAGTAGGAGGAAGAAGAAGAGGAGGAGGAGGAAGAAGGAGCAGAAGAATAGCTCAACAGATTAGGATGACCCTCCTAAGAGAGTTATTCAGAAGACAACTGTACACCTGGGGGCCCATAACCTTGTAATGCCATTCACCAGGTCATACCCGAAGACGACAGACTGCGGCTACCTTAACGGTGGGCAAAAACGGTTGCAAATGCAAAAAAAATACAATCTCACTACTGCTGAGCATCGGAGCTGTAGCCGAGGAATGGCGGGGAAAAGAAGATGCATTACTCTCTATGATTTTACTGTAATATCTGTTCTTGTGTAGCTGTACAGCACACAACCTCCAGCGTCTCTATCCAACGATCTCCCACAAGCCATCTTACAATAAATACACAGCAAGACTGAAAACTTATAATTTACAGCCATTTCATGACTTCACAGAAGCTAGAGAGCAAAAAAAATTTTTTTTAAAGAAATGGGAGAAAATATTGGGAGAGGGGAAGGACAGATCTACCAATCTAGGAGAAAGAGAGAAGGGGAAGGAGAGAACCCCCCCCCCCCCAAAAAAAAAAAAAAAAACTCCAACTTCCTCTGGGCGTGATCTGTGACGCTGAAAAATCGACGGTTAAAAGGGGCCCTTTAAACCCTGTTCACATGTTGATCTAACCTCCCCTTTCTAACCCTTGTCTATTGTCTGCACTGTCCTCGACGTGTTCCCCTTCAAAGCACGAAATGAGCTGCTTGAAACTGGGAACAATGGTTACAGCCAGACTTTTAACAGGCCAGAGAAACCCATGGAGAGAGAGAGAGAGAGGAGAGAGAGGGGGGGGGGGGGCAGAGCAGACAGACAGACAGACAGAGACAGACAGACAGACAGAGACACACAGACAGACAGAGACAGAGAGAGAGACAGTGACAGAGGAGAGAGAGAGGCAGAGACAGGCAGACAGAGACAGAGACGGACAGACAGAGACAGACAGCAGAGGAAACACAGACAGACAGAGGGGAGAGTCAGAGACAGAGAGAGAGAGGGAGAGATAGAGAGAGAGATCCCTACCACTGGACTCTAAAATAAATTTTGGGGGTTTAAAAACCTTGTCCTCTCCCCCACGCCGACTGTAAAAAGTGCATGACTGTTGGTAGTTCTCCCCGGAAGGCGGAGTTCAAACCCCCAGTCCCCTTGCCTTCCTTCCCCCCTTTTTCCATGATATTTTCCCATTTTAATGAAATAGAATTATTTTCCCCTTTCTTTCTAATTTAAATATGCAAGCAGGAACCACTTTTTTTATTCCTTTTTAACCCCTTTTTCCTCACTTCACTGCTTCCAACCTCTACCAAAAGTTACGTTAAACCACGTCTGCAAACCGACTTTCAAGTCAGGAAATCATTTTGAACCCTGCCCTTTTTTTTAAAAAGGGTAACGTGCAATTTTTTGGGGGGAGAGTAACCCAAGTCAAAAACCCCCCTTACACAGGATTCAAACCCTGAATTTTTCTGAAACTCAACTCACAAACTGCTACTTGCATGGTGGTAGTTAAAATACTCAGCTTTGGGGTAATGAAAGTAAAAACAAACAATTTTTAAAAAAAAACGACACAAAAAGGGTCTCCTGCAAAAAAACTGAAGACAACAAAGCTTAAGAAAAGAAAACGAGATAGCTAAATAAAGGAGTAATGTTTTTAAAAAAAACTTCTTGCATCCTTCAGAAACATAAACCAATTTTTAAAAACGCCTACCCAAAACAAAAATAAACCCCCCAAACAAAAACTCCATCCACCTTACAAAATCTGCATCATACACTTACAGAAATCCACTTTTTTACCCTTCCCTCCTGTCAAATCCTCTCTAGCATCTTCACCAAAGATCAGAACAACTTAAAAATCGGGGTGCATTTTTGCAATGCCATTACCACTCAATCCACTAACAAACGTCCTGTTCAACCCCATTAATTTTCATCTTGGGTTTTTCAAACACCCCACCCCTTATGTCAACATTTACATAATGAATGCAATCATTGGGGGGTCGTGTCCCTATAATGAAGATGAATAGAAAACCCCTGAATGAGGGGGCGGGAATGGGTTAATGTTTCTGCGAATCCCAAATTTAAGGAAAGGATTTTGAAGTTTTTGGGGTTTCTCGATCTTGGGGGTTAATGTTTTATGGTCATTTTGATTTCATTACCCAAGGTGGGGTATGCAGGTAGGTATTTAGCAACATGGCCAGGGAACGAAAATTTTTATGGATATTTTAGATGCTGACTGATGACTTTCTTTTTTTTCTTACTTACTTTTTACCCCCTTTCTTTTTATTACTTTTTTACTTCCTTCCTTCCTTCTTTCTTTGTTTCCCTTACTTGCTTCCCTTCCCTTTTTATTATTTTCTTACTTAATTTCTCGGGTCTAGTTACGGGGACACAGGGACTCTTTCTCCACCCTTTCCTGGTTCTGTGGATAAAAAAAGCGGGTTTCATTTTTTTCAACGTAGCTTTTTTTCTGTTGCAAATCATTTCCGTTATTTTAGGGGGGATCTATCTTCCTAACTTCCTTAAAAAGGCTTTTTTTTAAAAAACATGACGGAAAAAAAAAAACGTTACGAGGGGGAAATGATATGAAGACATAAAAAAAGGAAAAAAAAGATATACACAAGACGGACGCCCAAAAGAAGAGAAAAAGAAGTAGCAAATACAGGTAAAGAGAGTGGGTGGGGAAAAAAAAAACCAACAACACACAAAACCCCAAAAAAAACCCCCAAAATTTAAAAAAAAAAAAAATTTTTTAAAGCCTGGTTTACCTTATAACCATTAAAAATTCAAGAAGAAAAAAGGGGGACTATTCGTAGGGGCTGGGGTGGGGCAAAAGTGGGGTGGGGGGCTATTTCCCCCCCCCCCCCCCCCCCCCCCAAAAAAACCCCCCCCCCCCCCCCCCCCCCCCCCCCCCCCCCCCCCCCCCCACACGTCCTACCCTTTACCTGTCTTCCTTTACGTGACCCGTTCCCAAAACAAAAATTTGGGGGTTCAAAGAAAATTATATGCCTACGTGTTATTAAAACCCCCCCCCCCCTTTCCCCCTACCCCCCACTTTTGTGTTGCGTTTGTCGACCCGTCCCCCCCCCCCCCCCCCCCCCCGCCATCCCCCCTTTTTTTTCCTCCCCTTTTTCAAAGGAGAAAGATTGGGTCTGGGAAAATAGGGGGGGGGGGGGGGGGGGAGAGTGAATGAAGTGGTTTTCTCATGGGGGGGAGAGAGAGAGAGAGAGAGAGAGAAAAGAGAGAGAGAGAGAAAGGGGGGGAGAAAAAAAGAAAAGAAAGGGGGGAGAAGAGAGAGGGGAGGGAAAAGAGAGAGAGGAGAAGCAGAGAGACAAAAGAGAGAAAGAGAGGACAGATAGAGAGAGAGAGAGAGAGAGGAGAGAGAGAGAGAGAGAGAGAGAAACAAGAGACACACAGGGAGAAAAGGGAAAGAGAAAGAGAGAGAAAGAAGAGAGAGGAGAGAGAGAAAAACGGGAGGAGAAGAGAGGAGAGAGAGAAAAAGAGGAGAGAGGAGAGGGGAAAAGGAGAGAGAGAGAGGAAAAGAGAGGAGAAATAGAGAGAGAGACCAAGAGAGAGAGACAGAGAGAGACGGGACGAGAGGAGAAGAGGTTTTATGGCTACATCCCGGTCGTAAAAAAAAATTAATGGCTTAAAAAGACCGCTCTTTTTCTTGGGTTGTTGTCCCTTTTTTCCCCCAGACCTTTATAAGAGAAATGAGTGTGTTTAAAAAAAAAATAAGTTTAGTTTTCACTTATACCAGCCGCCCTGGCGCGGGTTGGCCTTGGGTTACGGAGGAAAGGGCGGGTTCGATTCCCATAAGGTCATAGGGGTTTTTCGGGCTCCGGGCCGGGGTCCCACCCAGAGTGAGTGTGCTGTGGGGGCGTGGAAGACTGGCCACACAGTCGATTCATCCACTTAAGGGTCGAGTTTGAGGTGTTGCTCAAATTTCCTGACCAGCACGCCGGGTCTGTATCTCTCGGGCCCGGGTTGACCCGGGGGTATATTAGATAGTAAGCGTAGAGTACAACCCTGTCAAGTATCTCAAAGCATATGCATTCACAGGGGCATCATTACGTCATCCTCAGTCATTGTCATCAGCATTAAAAAAAAAAAAAAGGGCCCCTGATTCGGGGTCCCGTTTCTCTGGTCCATGTGACCTCAGATTCGGTTTTCCCCTACACTTTTGTCCCGTGGGATTTTTGTCAAAGCCTTTGGGGTTGGACGGTCGTTGGAGGGCGTTGTGGTGGTTTCCACCTCGGGTGGGGGAAACTCTCTGGCTCCCGACTGAGTAATACTGTCGTTTTGTAGGGGGCTTAGTAGGGGGTGCCTGCGTATGTTAGCTCGAACAGGCACCACTGAACACCACCAAGTGACCGTAGCAGTGCAGGGGGCCCCGGGGTGGTGGCCCCCGGGGGCCTGATAGTGATGGCCCTGTGGGCTTTCGCCCTGAGGAGAGCACGTGAATTTTGGGGTTTTTTGTGGCGGGGAGATGAGTGGCGGGGTGGGAGCATAGGAGGGGGGCGTCGAAGATAGGGAGCAAAAAAAAAAAAAAAAAGTTTATTTTTACTTTGTAATGGGGTGTGAAGCTTTCGTCCCAAATCTTACTTTTACTTTTTTTGTTCTTCTTTTTTCCCCCCCTCCCTTTTTTTCGTTTTTTCTTGGAAAAAAAGAAGACGCCTTTTTCCCGTAGCACGACGTTTAAAAAAGAAGAAATTTAACTAAAAGGAGTGCTTTTTCCATTGTATCGATATAAAAGAATAACTAAATCAACCAATCAATACTTTGGCTTCCTTTCCTTTTCTTCGATCTTTTTTCCCCCCTCAGTGATTTTGTTTTACCTTGGAAAAAACATACTTTTCTGTTCCACAAAGTTTAACTTTTTATTCCAAGACAGAAAGTTATAGACAGTTTTGAAGATGGTATAAAAGTATGTTTTTCTTATCGTTTGTTCTACTTTAAAAAATCTCTTCTACTTAAAAAAAAGGCTTTAACCAAAATAAGTTAAAACAACAACAACAAAAGTTGTACACACACACCACCATATTATAAATATATTAATATATAATAATTTATAAAATATATAAATATATAAGTATATATATATCTATATACTATACACATAGGACAAAACAAAATTAAAGGAGTAAACATAATAAAAACAGGCAAGAAAGACAAACAGAAAATGAATGAACAAATTAAACAGAAACCTAACCCATCCACTAGCTTTTACATGGGAGGTAAAACAAGTCAGCAGAAGGGTAATGATTTCAGTGTCCTCCCCTTTCATCCATCAACTCAGCTTCACTGAGGAAAACACACCACACACACACAACACACACACACACACACAAAACAACTTCCAATTCCAACAACACAGTCTGCCCTAGTAGCACAGCACCTGCCCTGATCTGTCTGTTAACCCTTTAGAGCCCAGTCAACACCTCCAGCAAGATCAAACCCCGCCATCAAAGTAACTGCAGGAAGCGCTTCAACACAACGCCGTTATCCTCCCATCCCTGATTCTCGAACACTCTCCTCGCGCCTCTTCGTTCATCAAAATTATCATCAACGTCTTGCGTAACAAAGCACAAGTAGGCAGGCGCCAACATCTATTATAATGGTGATGGACGGCTCCAATGAGTTAAGCTCCCAGGGCTGGATGTCAGATGATTAAGAAGGGGAGTTAAGAGGGGGGGGGGGGGGAGGGGGGGTGATTTATGACGTGTTTAGGGGACTTGGATCCTCTACCAGGAGGGATTTATGCCTTGTATCTCTGTGCTGATTAAGTTGGAAGATGTGAGTGGAAGGGGAGGTTATTTACAGCTGGTAAATTTGTTCTCACGGCAGCCTTTTTGATGTTGGAAATTATCTCTTCCCGTTGTTTTACGCTACCTGCCCACCTAATTGTCCCTAGGCTACGGCTCCTAAACGACATCCTAAGACAGGCAGAGCGCCGGGGTTACTGATAGGCTCCTTGTCAAAACGTGACGAGACATGCGAAAGGAGGAACATGATTGGTGAATAGCATGAAAGAAGAAGACGAAGAAGAATGCGAAGAAGAAAAAGATGAAGAAGAATGCGAAGAAAAAGAAGAATGAGAATATGAAGAATGCGAAGAAGAAGAAGAATGCGAGAAGAAGAAGAAGAAGAAGAAGAAGAAGAAGAAGAAGAAGAAGAAGAAGAAGAAGAAGAAGATAGCAAAGAGGAAGAATTCTGAAAAATTCATTCTGAAAAAGAATTTGGTTTTTAAATATAGAGGAGATTTTGAAGAAGATTTTGAAGAGAAGAAGATTTGAAGAAGAAGACGAAGATTTTGAAGAAGAATATATATATATATATATATATATATATATATATTATATATATATATATATATATAAATATATATATATATATATATATATAGAGAGAGAGAGAGAGAGAGGAGGAGAGAGAGAGAGAGAGAGAGAGAAAATCAAGAATCGAGGCGAGGAAAAAGAAGAGAAAAGTAATTATAATATAAAGGAGAAGGAACATCGATTAAAGACAAAAGCAGAGGAAGATCAGGAAAGAAAAGGGGGAAGAGGAGGAGGAAGAAGAGGTGAAGTGCTTCACAGGGGAAAAAAAGGTGTGTCAAAAAGAAGAGAGAAAAAAACACAGAAGAAAAGTTCCACAAAGAAAGGAAGGAAGGTAGAAAGATTTAATTAATATAAAATAAAAAGAAAAGAAAAGAAAGGGAGAGAGGATAAAAGAATGAAAGAAAGAAAGAATGAATTGATGAAAGAATGAGTGAATGAAAACGAGGAAAGAAAACAAAGAATCTCTCTCTCTCTCTCTTCCTCTCTCTCTCTCTCTCTCTCTCTCTCTCTCTCTTCTCTCTCTCTCTCTCTCTTCTCTCTCTTCTCTCTCTCTCTCTCTCTCTCTCATCTCTCTCTCTCTCTCTCTCTCTCTCTGTCTCTGCCCCTCCTCTCTCTCTGTCTCTCTCTCCAAGCTTGCGCGTGCGCGTGTGTATGAGTGCACGCATGATGTAGAGTAGAGAGAAGCGTTGAAATGAAGATTGCAGTTTATTTTCCCAAGTCAGTCAGGCCCCCCTCTAGCTTCTCTTTGATGGCACCGACATCAAAGGCTTTGTGCCTGAAAACCACCGGCCCGCTAAAACCAACACACCTTACCTTACCTTGCCTTGCCTTACCTTACCTTGCCTTACCTTATCTTGCCTTACCTTACCTTACACAGTGCTCTCTGTAACTGACTGCTGGTGTAAGGGGGATCACAACGCATCTGCTTTAAAAAAAAAAAAAAAGTAAGAATGAAAGAACGAAGTCGTGGGTTCGAATCCTTTTTGGTAGTTGTCGTTTTCTAGTTTATCAGTTATTTAAAAAAATTGTTTTTTTAAAGATGAGATGGTAAACTGTTCCTTGGTGATTAATTGTTTGTTTCGGTTTCTGTTGAGACCAGACATTACAGAACAATACAAACATCACAAGGGGAAAAAAAAAAAAAAAAAAAGAGAGAGAGAGAGAGAGAGAGAGGAGAGAAGAGAGAGAGAGAGAGAGAGAGAGAGAGAGAGAGATTCTCTGTTTCTGTTGTTGTGTTATTTACTAGTTTTGTTTCTTTTTGTTGTAATGTTTTGTTGCGGTGTTTTTTCTGTAATGTTCTGTTATTTGTGATTTTGTTCGTAATGTTCTGTTATTTGTGATTTTGTTCTTTTTCTGTAATGTTCTGTCATTTGTGTTTTTGTTCTTTTATTGTAATATTTTGTTGCGATGTTGTTCTTTTTTCTGTAATGTTACGCCATTTGCGGTTTTGTTTCTTTTTCTGTAATGTTCTGTATAGATCTGTGATTTTGTTCTTTTCTTCTGTAATGTTCTGTTATCTGTGATTTTGTCTCTTTTTCTGTAATGTTCTGTTATTTGTGATCTTGTTCTTTTTCTGTAATGTTCTGTTACCTGCTGTTTTGTTCTTTGTTTTCTGTAATGTTCTCGTTGCATTATTGTTCTGTTTCGGTCATGTTCTGTATCTTGTTTTTTGTTGTTCTTTTTTCTGTAATTTTCTGTTGCGATTTTATTCTTTTCTATAAAGATCTGTTGCGATGTTGTTCTTTTTCTGTAATGTCTGGTCCTTGTGATTTTCTTCTTTTTGTTCTGTAATGTCTGGTCCTTGTGATTTTCTTCTTTTTGTTCTGTAATGTCTGGTCCTTGTGATTTTCTTCTTTTTGTTCTGTAATGTCTGGTCCTTGTGATTTTCTTCTTTTTGTTCTGTAATGTCTGGTCCTTGTGATTTTGTTCTTTTTGTTCTGTAATGTCTGGTCCTTGTGATTTTGTTCTTTTTGTTCTGTAATGTCTGGTCCTTGTGATTTTGTTCTTTTTGTTCTGTAATGTCTGGTCCTTGTGATTTTGTTCTTTTTGTTCTGTAATGTCTGGTCCTTGTGATTTTCTTCTTTTTTCTATAATTTTCTATTGATGTTTCATTCTTCTCAATAAAGTTCTGTTACGATCTTGTTCTTTTTTCTGTAATGTTATGTCATTTGCGGTTTTTCTCTTTTTTCTGCAATGGTCTGTTACTTACGATTTTATTTTTTGCAGCGTTTTGTTATTTGCGATTTTGTGTTTTTTTCTGTAATGTTCTGGGTTAAAAAAAATTTTTTCTCCCTTTTCTAATGGTCTGTTTATTTGTTTGTTTATTTGTTTGGCTCGTTAATAAAATACAAGCATCACAGGAAAAAAATAGTAGTATTTTATTATGATGCTCATCTTTTAAATATTCATTTTGGTGTATTTGAAATCGTTGATCATTACTTTTCTTTTTTTTTTTTAAAATGTGCCTAGACACAGACAACCAGTATTGTATAGAGTAAAATAAATTGAAGTGTGAACAATAAATATATATCGTTAATTTCTATTTTTCTTCTACACACCAGCTCTTGAAATGGTTTATGGTGAACGAAAATGGTGGACAGGGATCGTAAAGCATAGGTTTACATCTGTTACCTAGAATTTAGGTATTACTTAAAGGCTTGCACATACACGTGTGTGTCTTCTGCCGAAGGGGACATTCCATTTTTATTGGCTAATTTATTTATCTAGCTATTCTTTTTATATTCCCCTTCACCTTTTTATCTATCACAGAGAGAGAGAGAGAGAGAGAGAGAGAGAGAGAGAGAGGCAATCGCACTCAGAGAGAGAGAGAGAGAGAGAGAGAGAGAGAGAGAGAGAGAGAGGCAAACGCACTCGCGAATGTGCTCTTCCTCTATCTTATATCCCTACAGAGCAGCTTCACAAAATCAACTGTCCTCAATCACATTATATACACCAAAACTTCTCTCTCTCTCTCTCTCTCTCTTCTCTCTCTGTCGTCTCTCTCTCCTCTCTCTCTCTCTCCCTCTCTCTCTTCTCTCTCTCTACTCTCTCTCTCTCTCTTCTCTTTCTCTCTCTCTTTCTATCTGTCTCTCCTGTTCTGATCCCCTTCGTCTTCCTCTCTTCTCTCTCTCTCTCTCTCTCTCTCTCTCTCTCTCTCTCTCTTTTGTTTCTCCTCTCTGTCTCTTATCTCTCCTCTCTCTTCTCAAAATCAACTATCCTCAATCACATTATATACACCAAATCTCTCTCTCTCTGTATCTCTGTCTCTCCCTCCTTCTCTGTTTCTCTCTCTGTCTCTGATCTCTCTCTCTTTCTCCCCACCCTCTCTCTCATCTCTCTCTCTCATCTCTCTCTCTCTCTCTCTCTCCACTCATGCACGCGCATGGCAAAACTTTCAACAAGGATGTTTTAACCACAAGGTGGTTGGCCACTTGACAGCAGCCAACTGTTACTCAACGCCTAACCTAAAGCTAACAAGGACTGGTAGGTGGTACATCAACATCATAATATATGAAGTATCCAGCAGTGTGTGGGAGGAAATATGACAGCACCAAGGCAAGAGAGGAGAGAGAGAGAGAGAGAGAGAGAGGAGAGAGAGAGAGAGAGAGAGAGAGAGAGGGAGAGAAAAAGAAAGAGAAGAGAGAGAGAGAGAGAGACAGTGGCAGACTGGACAACACCACAAAAACAGTCAAAGTTATGAGGAAGAGTTACAAGTTAGAGCTCCTTTCTGAGACAGAGACAGAGACAGAGAGAAACACACACACACACAGGGATTAGACTAAAGATAAACCGGAAACAGACGGATTAAACGAATAACAAACAAACAAACAACATAAACAGAAACAGAAGATCCCCCCTCCAAAAAAAAAACAAAAAAAAAAAACCCCAACACCAAAACATTAATAAAATAAAACAAAAACAAAAAACCTCACCCAACAACAAAAACAAAACAACACGAAAAAAACACCCCAAGCAAAAAACAACAAACCATAACCCCCCCCCCACACACACCACACACACATACAGACTTACACCATCCTCGCCATCACCACCACCATTATAGCCCACAACCAACCAAAAAACCCTCACCCAACACCCCCCCTCCCACACACACACACAAACAACAACAACCACAAAAAAACCAAGCGAAAACCACAAACTAATAGGTAAGGAAACAACAAGGCATGTCTGGCTACTCACATCAGAAGGCGCTTCACAAGGGGGGTCGCCATTTTCCGAAGCAGCCGAGGCAGGAACTTGAACTCCGCGCTTTTTCCCGCCTCGCTCTCCGCCACGAGGAGGGTGACCTCCCTTACGACTACCCGCTGCGCCTCCGGGAAGTACAGACGACAAACACAAACAGAGGACAAACGCCGACAAGAGCAGACGACAAAACTGCGACATGTTGAGAAGCCTTTACATCCATGGAGAAGGGACCAACATCCCTTCCCTAGTGCAAAGTGCGCGGCTTGCCCCCCGGTCGAGTCGAGAAATTCTAATCCTGAAGATGTTTGCAGAAGTTGGGCTGAGATTTTGCACTCTTGTATTTTTGGGGTTTTTTGGTGGTCTTTTTTTTCTTTTTGTTAAAGTTTCTGTGGAGTTGAAGTAATGAATGACTGGCTACAATTGTTGCGTTTATTCAGAATAGATTTTTTGTTGTTGGTTGGGTTGTTTTGTTGGTTTTTTTGCTGAAATAAAAGCAATGCTTATTTGTATATTAATTTATTTACTTCGCAACAGACTGTATTGTGCAATTTCCTTCGTTTCTGTTTGTCGAGTGACGAAAATCTTCTGAGCTAGAGTTTAATGTCTTTTAGTTTTAAAACTAACCACCTTCAATGACAAAGGTGGTTTTTTTGGCTATTTTCCAAACAAATAAGCTATGTTGATCCTGAGAAAGTATTAGTATTATTTCATTGAAAAAACGGGTTTGCCACCGAAATATTGACTAGTTAATGCTATTCTGTTAAATCTTTCGAATAAAAAAAACAACAACCTGCCCAACCTTTGGAGGCCTTAGTTCTTTGATGGTACTGTTACAGTTCTTCCATGCGAATTCAGACAACCTCAGCCCATTGACAAAATTAATGTACTTATGTCTTTTTCGTCTTTAACAGGTAGCAGTGAAGTATTCTGATTTCAGTGTCTAGTTTTAATGCTAGAACAAAATTTAGTGAGAAAAATCTCACAGCTAGGTACGCGTGCTTCAACCACGTCCGTTGTCACATTGTTTTCAGGGTGTTTTTTCATCTGATATCAAACGACTTTACATATTGTGTTCCCGTGCCTGTATAGGCCTACATACGGTGTCTTCTTCAAGAACGACAGACTTTTCCAACAAAAAACTCACAATTGTTTCAATGTGTCAACATCTGTTGGATCTTGTTTAAAAGGCGAACTTTTGTTTCTTTTATAAAAAGATATTCAAGTCTTTAAACAAGAATCTTCTCTTTTTGTTGTTGTTTTGAATTGATGAGACAGAAGAAGTTTAATATTTCATTCATCAGTTTCTATCATCAAACGTGACAAGTTCTGGGTGGTATTTGACCACAAACACATTGTTGTTTACACACACCGTTGGCAGCAACACACCAAACACCTCCACAGCCGTACATCACCATTGTTCGCACCATGACGTGTCAGTACACGAAAAAAGCACTTTTATCAAAAAGTCATGAGAATCCACACAGAATAAAATAAAATGAGCACTCCAAGCCTTGTAGAAGAGATTAAACATTCAATACCGTATCCAGTCACCATGAAGAAGAGAAGGACAGTGCTGAACACTGGTTCTCATAGTTTCACACACACTCTCTCTCTCTGTGGTCTGTCTGTTGACGTGATGTCCAGTTGACTGACCAAGGCAGCGACTCTTGTCTATGACAGAGTGACCAGGATGGGAGGGAGGGCAGTCCTTGCTGGTGTGAGGGGACGGGGATCTATGTGCCCAGCCAACTTCAGGTCACCATACCACTACCACTACTACTACCACTCCTCCTCCTCCTCCTCCTCTCCTTGTGCGTTCTCTTCCCTTCTCCCTTTCTCTTCTTGACCACTAGTCCCCTCCTCCCTCTGTGTGTGCATGTGTGTGTGTGATGGCACGCCGATCCTCAGGCTGGCTCACTCCCTCCTTCCCTCTCTCTCTCTCTTACCTTCGCCTGTGTGTCCCCCCTTCCTTCTCTCTCCCTCCTCCTCCTCCCCTCCTCTCTCTCTATCAGCACGTGGAAGGGGGCCCCCTGTCTGTCTGTCAGTGGGGCTGTAATGGGGCAAGCCACGCCCTCCCACACTGCTCCAGAGGCCCGAGTGACGTGTGAAGGTGTGAGTGAGGTTGGGCTACTACCACCACCACCACCACTACTACCACTTCTACTACTACTGCCAGTGCCCTGCTGACTGCTGCTTCTACTACCACTGCTACCCGCGAGTGCGACGTGTGTTTGGGGCCCATGTGGGGGGATTGGTGTGGGGGTCGTGGTTGTGGCAGTGTCATGTCATGTCATGTCATGGCATGTCACAGACTGCAGCTTGTCTCTCCGCTTCAGCATTGTGTGGCTCTGGAACGCCTAACTTCACCTAATTGCTCTTTCACCAACATCGCTTTAAGGCGATTAAAGAAAAAAAAAACAACCCCAACCAAACAAGAAACACACAACAGTTTCTTCCAGTGATGTCACGGAGTACACGTACTGCTCTTTTGGTTTTTTCAAGAATCAGTGTCTGCTTTTTTTTTCCCAATTTCAATAACGTGTTTTAGGGCAAAGACACCATAACTTTTGATATGGTTCTGTGTTTCGGTTTTTCTTTCTAAGCAAAGACAGTTTTTATTGTATTTTGTTAAAAATTTCGATTTCTCAGTTTTCTAAATGGGTAGTCTTGTCCACAATCAGATCATGATGATAATATGGTCCATAAACATGCTATTCTAGAAAGTTTGTAACGGAATCTTCACAGAGGACAGGGAGGCCAAGCAGTGCACAGACGATGACAGTGGTGTAAAGTCTGTGTCGTAAAGTTGTTTTCAGTCGACTTGACTTGACTTGACCTCAGTCAGCGTTGTCATCTCCCGCACATCTTCAACAGCGTCTTCTTCTTCGTCAGGGATACCTGCATCAACAGAAACACAGAAGAATGTGTGTGTACTGAGAGAGAGAGAGAGGAGAGAGAGAGAGAGAGAGAGAGAGAGAGAGAGAGAGAGAGAGAGAGAGAGAGAGAGAGAGAGCTCCTTTTGAGAAAAAGAGAAAAACACATAGATTAGAAAAAGAGAAACCGAAACAGACGGAATAACAGAAAAAAAAAACCACCTCAGAAAACAAAAAACAAAAGACCACCCA
Organism: Rapana venosa; assembly: GCA_028751875.1. NCBI lineage: Eukaryota > Metazoa > Mollusca > Gastropoda > Neogastropoda > Muricidae > Rapana > Rapana venosa. The sequence continues at coordinate 30,601,348 of CM054140.1, forward strand.
CCACACACACACACACACCACCACAACACACACCAACACACCACCACACACAACTCTCTCTCTCTTCTTCATCCTCTTCTCTCGCTTCCGTTCTCTAACTAATGCATCGTGTTACACCGTGCCACAAAACAAGACAACAAACAAGACAAGACAACAAACAACAAGACAAGCTGATAAATGACGATTATCATATGTGGTGAGGTACCAGCGGAAAGAGTACAGTAGAGTAGGGTGGGATTGGGGGTACCGGTGCTAATGTGCTGTTGCACCTCTCGCCCACTGGTCAATTTTGTCGATGCTTACGTATACATGCCACAGTAACCGCTGCCTTGAGGGGTCATTTGTCGACTGACCAAAGTCTACAGCCTGTTACTGCGAGTATTATATACTAATAACGCGAACTCACTACACAACTCACACTAACTGCGTGTGATGTACATGTGTGTGACTACTAGCTGTGTGTGTGATGTGTGTGTGTTGTGCACCATGTGATGTACCAGTGGCTGTGTGTGTGGTGAACTGTATGGAACAGAAACAGACAAAGACAAGTTATGATGAGATATCACACACACAAAATCAAACAACACACAACACAAACAACAACACACATCACACACACACACACACACACAACACAACAACACACACACACACACCACACACACACTCGTTCGCTTCCTGTTCGTTCCTAACTAATGCATCGGTTGGTTACACGCGTGGGCCCACAAAAACAAGACAGACAAGACAAGTAAAGACAAAACAAGACAAGACAAAACAAGACAAGACAAAGCTGACAATGACGACGTGTCCATCATGGGGGTGAGGGGTACCCAGCGGAAACGGAGTACAGTAGAGTGGGGGGGAATTGGGGGTACCGTGCTAATTGCACCTGTTGACACCTCTCGCCCCACTGGTCAATTGTCGATGCTTACTCGTACTGACCACTATCAACCGCTGCCTTAGGAGGGGTCCTCAGGTTTTGTCGAGTTCTGACCAAAGTGCTAACGACGTTACTGAGGAGTATTAGTACTACTACTACTACTACTACTACTACTACTTCTACTACTGGTGTGTGTGTTATGTGTGTGTTGTGTGGGTGAGAGAGAAAAAGAGATTATTTGACACACACGAATAGTTAATATCAACCATCAAGTTGAGCTGAAAAGTTTCAAGTAAATCCAACATTTTCGAAAAATGCAGATTAAAGAGACAGCAACAACAACAACAACACCACCCACCAACCCCCCCCCCCCCCCAAAAAAAAACAAACCCAAACAACAAAAGCACAAGAAACCCCCGAACAAAACAAAACGAAAACAACAACAAACAAAAAAGAGAAAAAATAACAACCACCACAACAAAATCCAAACAAAAATAAAAGAAACCACTGTTTTTGTCGTCTTGACCTTTTTTTGCATGTTTTTGTTGTTGTCGCTTTAAAAAAAATATATATATATATATTGGATCACTCAGCGTATAGCTACAGTTTACAAGCTATTTCATGTGCACTTAGCATTAAAAACAAGACAAACAACCGTTTTGATCATAGGGCTTGGTTTTGCTCCTGCTCCCTTAAATACGCCTTCCCTTGTCTTTGCAAGCACCCCCTCTATCCTCCCCCCCCCCCCCCCCACCCCCCCCCCCACCACCCCTCCCCCTCCTTGCTTTTCGCTGCGTCACTTTTATTTACACGCTCTTGATTTCCTTTCCCATTCATTTTTTTCCCTCTTATGTTGTTGCCTTCTTTCCATTTCTACGATACCCCACGCCGCTCATCCTGTTTTACCATCACCCCACCACCACACACACACACACACACACACACACACACACACCACACACACACACACACACACACATAGTCTCACCCTTGTTCATTCTGTTGCTCTGGCCCAGGCCAAAAGCTGTGTCAGTTATTGATGTCAGCTAATTGTCAAGGCCTAACACTAAAATGTTGTTCTGTTGTAAAATGTTGTGTTGAGATTGCCTTCAGCCATGACAAGCTCTTAAAACAACCTGCACCTTCATTTAAAGGCGATAACACCCCCTCCCCCACCCCCCACTCTGAAGTCGGAGTATGGCTGCCTATATGGCGAGGTACTTTAAAACAGTCATACACACAAACTTCTCATTCAGCGCGCAATTTCAATCTCACAGTGATTCCCAGGTGGGATGAGTGAGTCAGAGCGCACATTCTGGGTGACCCCCCACAGTGTTAAGCTGGGGAACGCACAACGACAACATTTTGTCGCTCTCCCCAGTAGCAGAGCAAGCAGCTAGGTGTGTGAGGCTGCCGCAGGGTCACTGACATGGGAAGACAGGGCATCCCTTTCTAAAGCCCCCTACAGTCACAACAATGCTAGTTTTGTTGCGGAGATAGACTCAGGAAAGTACCCGCTTCTAAGTTTACTTCGTCGTCATTCTTATCATTGTCATCTTCTTCATCATATTCTTCTTCTCTTACTGCTTTCTTCTTCTTCTTCTTCTTCTTCTTCTTCTTCTTCTTCTTCTTCTTCTTCTTCTTCTTCTTCTTCTCTCTGTCTTCTGTCTGTCTGTCTTCTTCTTCTTCTTCTTCTTCTTCTTTCTTCTTCTCTCTCTTCTCTGCTTCTCTGTTTTGTCTGCTGTCTTTTGTCTGTCTCTGTCTGTCTGTCTGTCTGTCTCAAAAAATAAACAAAGCAACTAAGGAGAGGTGGCACAAGACGATAGGGTGACACATGACTGGAAGAGAAGAAGAAGCGCGAGAAGAAGAATGCAAGAGACGAAAAACAAAAAGAAGAGGAAGAATGCAAAGACGGAAGACGAAAGAAGAATGCAAAGAAGAAGAAGAAGAAGAAGGAGAAGAAGAAGAAGAATGCAAAGAAGAAGAAGACGAAGAAGGAGAAAAAGAAGGAGAAAAGAAGAAGAAGCAAGAAGAAGAGAAGAAATGAGAAGAAGAAAGAAGAAGAAAGAAGAGAAGAAGAGAAGAAGAAGAAGGAAGAAGGAGAAGAGAGAAGAATGCAAAAGAAAAAAGCAAAGAAGAAGAGAGAAGAAGAAGAATGCAAAGAGAAGAAGCAAGAAGAGCAAGAAGGAGAAGAAGAAAAAGAAGAAGAGAAAGAAAAGAAGTAGAGCAAGGAGGGAGGGGAGGGGAGGGCTCAGGGTGAGGAACCAAAGAAATCAGAAGAAAAAGAAAATGTCATTTCAACAAGAAGCGTTCCGTGAGCTAACACCACACACGCTGTAACAGAAGACCCACACATACCTCCACCAAATAAATTATCTCCCCCCTTCACCCCACGTCCACCTCTGGTGAGTGATGGCCGACAACAGGCCATTTATTTCCGAGACCACCAGCCTGACCACGACACTAGTGGACATCACATAGCGCCCTGCAGTGGACACACTTAGGCTAGCATAGTCCTCTGTTTGACCACGTTCATCTGAGAGGCTTTCTCTGTCTGCCTCTACGCAGACAGATGGGAAGACAGCATCAGAGAGTGGACTGGCCGGCCTTGAGTGGAACGATTTGCATCGAAAAGCTGAAGACCGTGGGGAGTGGAGGAAGCTGGTTGCAAAAATATTCAGTGGTGCTCCCACGGTCCATGGGACTACGGGGTAGGTGAGGTGAGGTGAGGAGGTGATCTGAGAGGCTGATGCAGTGATGAGAAGGAGAGTGTTGAAACCTATAGTATACACTAAAATATTAATGTTCTTTTCCTTCTTCGTCGTTGAACGCTCAGACAGCAGTTACTGTTGTCTGTCAGATGAGCACAAGTGTGTTGCACTGCTTGCTGTTAAGAGCCTGACTAGTCAGGTCCAGCGTATAATTATGACTTCGGTGTGGGAGAGAATTGCTATCTTCTAAGTCTTTCTGCGGAAAAAAGGCAGGAGAATGGGACCAAGGAGGCAGAAAACAAACAAGAGAGGGATGACAGGAAGAAAAGGAAGAAGACAGAAACAAAGAGAGGGATAGAAAAGAGGGAAGTCCTAGTACAGAATTTCCAGAAAGTAGGAATGCTATTTATACTGACAGGCCGCTGGCAACCCCACAGGGGGGAGGGGGGGGGGGGAGGGGGGGAGGAGGGGGGGGGGGGAAGCTGCTATAATATTCATACTGAATTCTACTGTTGCTTTATTTTCTGTTGATATGATGCGATGTTAAGCTGCAGACTATTTTTGCATAGCCATTTTGTAGAGCACTCTTTCTAAGCTTACGCTTGTTGAGCTTAAACTTTGTGAGTCGCTGTTATGTTGTTTTGATGTAGTAACATTGGGTTTAAACCAGAATCCACCGTCTCATTAACAAGAATGTTTTCAAACTTTTTAGCAGCTAAAATGCTAGAAATTCTGAGGAGAAAAAATCTAGTGTCTTTCGAAATCTACAGCCATATGCGTGGACATTCAGCCCCTCAAGAAGAACTTAAAACTTCTCAACCCCTCAAAAAAGAACTCAAAACTCATAAACGCTAAACTGCCAGAAATGCCAACAAAAGCTACATTCTAATTAATTAATTAGAAGGTATTCAACTCAACGTCAGTACACGGTTTTGATAACCAAAAAAACTCGTTTCGAAATAATCATCAACCTCATTAATTATCACCCCACTAGCTATAAAAAGACAATTAACTTTCCGTGAAATATCATCTTCACTGATATGGGCGCATTGAAACTATCTTCAGCCTCACAAATTAATGTTCAAAAGATAGCTATTTTTACGACAATATACACTGATTCGCTCATTGGGACGTTTTCCAAAATACGTTAAGTGAAAATGGTAGGAATTCCTTTGAAATCTACAGCTTCATTTGTGCGTGGGCACTCACTCCCTCAAGCTCAAAATGTGTACATTCTGATGAAATAGATATCTCCATTACATAGGAATTCTTCACTCATCGTACAGGCTAGACAAAAGAGAAATTATCACAAAACTAATTGTCTAATTATTGACTGGGCATTCGACCCAATCAGCTTTAATTAAAAAGGGGGATATATCTACGAAATATGTACTGTCATTACTGAAGATGCCATGGCATACGGCTGTATAATTATATCCCTTCAAGATCTAGTCTTAATAAACGTCTTTTCGATGAAGGTGTCTGCAAACGTACAAAAGTTAAAACAAACTTACAACAAAAGAACCCTGAGTCACTAATCCCCGGCCTTCAGCCTCATTCCGTTAAATTAAACTATTTTCAAATATACACAGGGTAAAATTATCACACACAAAAATTATTCAGAAATCTTCGCTAAGTCTGTTCCCACTTTGATAGTGCACAAGCAACAACAACAACAAAACAAAAAACAAAACAAAACAATATAACCCCCTCCCAAAAAAACC
>CM054140.1:30624162-30626662 GCA_028751875.1 Rapana venosa
ACAGACAGACACAACAGACATCCACCAGACATAGACATGATAGACAGAGAGACAGGCAGGCAGATAGGCAAACAGACAGGCAGACATCACCAGACAGACAGAGCAGGCAGACAGGCAGACATAGACATGACAGACCGACAGACAGACATCCACCAGACGGAGACACACCAGGCAGACAGACAGACAGACATAGACATGACAGACCGACAGACATAGACATGACAGACCGACAGACAGATGCATAGTTGAGGAAAAGGAAAGAAGAAACCAGACGCCAAAAAAAAGGGAATGATACAACAGGTGCATTGGCTGGAAACATACACACACATTTGAAAATAAAAGTTCGACTTCGACTTTCACACACATACACACACAAGCACACAAGCACACACACAACACAGCACAACACAGCATGCACGCACGCACACAACACAACACACACACACACACACACACACACACACACACACACACACACACAACACACACACACACACACACACACACACACGAGAACACACACACATACAAACACACACACGCGCGCGTGCGCGCGTACACACACACTGACACATAACACACACACATACACACACGCGCGCGCACACACACACACATAAAACACACATACACACCACAACACACACATAAACAACACAACAACCCCCCCCCCCCCTCCCCCGTCCCCTACCACACACACACACAATCTCTTCAACCCCTCACGTTTTACACTTCACCATCCATTCTCACCCATTCAAACGCATGGCGGGGGTAGTAGTAAGTAGCAAAGTGATGTATATTGCTCGCAACCTTGCACTCAGCTTCAAAAGGGGTAGGTCAGGCCAGGTCAGGGCAGGGCAGGTCAGGTCAGGTCAGGTCAGGCTCAGATCATAGTTGTCATAGGTCGTTAGGAAGGGCAGGGGGGGGGCTTGGAGGAGGGATGGTGTGGTAGACACTGCCCGTAGTGGTGGAGTATCTCAATCAGACAGGCTGCGGAACTCGGCCATTGCTGCCGTCAGTAGGGGGCCTAGACGGCGGTGATGTCTCCAGTACAGGCTAATATCAGGTCAGAACAATGCACCCCTGAAGTGGCAAGAGCTGGCAGCGCAGGGCCGGCCCCACTCTGGTCGGTGGCCCTACGGCGGCATGGCATGGATATAAATAAACTCCCAAGTGTGACTTCTGACCCTGCGGATGCGCCATTCTTTGATCTCGTTATTATGTTTTATTCCTTTTATTTCGAGGATAATGGAATAAGCGTGCTTGTGGGGTTTTTTCTTAATATCCAGTCCCCGTGTGTATGCGGTTTTGACATGACATGGCATGTCAAGATGATAAACCTAGGCATGGGTGAGGCGGAGAGAGATAGGAGGAATGAGCGAGGGGTGTGGGGTGTGCAAGCAGCAGGCAGGACAGGAGTGTGACAGAAGACGTAGGGAGAAGCACAAATTTGAAGAGAAAAAAAGAACAGTTTTCGTAGATCTTGTGTTGAAGTAGGGAGACAGAGACACAGACAAAAAGAGACAGGAGAGAGAAAGACAGAGACAGAGACAGACACAGACAGAGAGAGAGACAGACACAGAGATAGAGACAGAGAGACAGACAGAGACAGACAGACAGAGAGACAGAGAGAAACAAATTGGGGAGGGGGAGAGGAGGAGGGGACGGGCCGAGACTACAGCAGGCGGTGGAGGGAGGAGGTGGTGGGTGGTTGGAGGGGGCGGGGTAGTGTGGGGATAGGGGTATGTCAGATCAGAGGAAGATCATTACTTGTCATATATCTGGTAGAATATGAGGGGGGGGAGGGGAGGGGGGGTCATGAGAAACTGAGAGAGAACAGACAAAAGAAAGAGGTGTGTGTGTGTGTGTGTGTGTGTGGTGTGGTGTGTGTGTGTGTGTGGCGTGGTAGCGCGCGGCGCGCACACACACAACACATACCCGACTTGAGGAGGGAGAGACAGACAGACAGAAGCAGAGACGCAGCCAGACAGAAACACAGAGACAGGACAGACAGACAGACTTCACAATTTGGTTGTTTTCGATGCAGAACTTGTCATCTATCAATTATCTGTCAGCTATATTTATTACTAAGTCAGACGTGAAGAAGGTCATTTCTTTCTACAGGCTAAATACTATATATCGTTTACTGATTGTTTTGATGATTTTCGTTGACAAGGTCCGATTGTAATAACAGAATCGACCTCAAATCTTTAACTTTGCGTGTGAAAGATGATTCATCGTGGTTTTAAAAAAAAACAACCCCTCAGTGCATTAAATATGAAATCTGGACCGACATTCACCAACATTGGTCTGTCTGGCCGACTGAATTGAAACGTCTAGTTCTTCTTCTGCGTTCCCTGGCCATGCTACATATTAAATCGATCTGGATGGCAAAGTCTGCCTGCAATTTGTCACAGTGACCCTGCTGGTCCCCGCAGTTTTTCCTGTCAGAGTTCTACTGGGCTGGGCCACCCCAGTCTGGTGTCTCAGAGTGTTGAAG
>CM054140.1:30636662-30726662 GCA_028751875.1 Rapana venosa
ACACACTTCTCTCTTTCACACACACACCACACACACACACACACACACACACACACACACACACACACACACACACACCACACACACACACACACTATGATTAATAACCAAAGAACCCACATAAATCTCTGTACCATGCACTCTTCAGTAAAAAAAACCAACAACAACAAAAAAACACACAACACCCAGCAACAACAACAACAACAAAACAAAACACATCAACAACAACAAACAAAACACCTATGACAATCGGAGACACTGATAGAGGCACTAAGACAATAACAAAAAACCAAACACCCCACACAGCTGAAGAAAACTGCCCGACTTTCTTTCTTTTTCTTTTTTGCTTTCCTTTTCTCTTTCTTTCTTTTTCTTTTCAGCGAAGTGGAGAAAGATAAAACTGACCTTGACATAGGCTAGCAGAGGGTGAGCAAGTGCACATACCGCCCCTCGCATCACCTTGAGCCCATCTGGCTATTGTTGTTGTTGTTGTTGTGTTGTTGTTGTTTGTGCTTATCTCTGTCCCGTCGCCGTGAAACAAACCATCCACTCACTTCACTTCACGCTATCATTTAAACTGGACAATGTGGAAAAAAACCAAAAACCCAAACCTTCACAATATTCGTGTCACCATAAGATAGACAAATTTTCAACAACAAAAGTTTTTCAGACGACACAACAATACATCCTAACATGCACTTCCACACAACAACAACAAAAAAGAAACATATAAACAAAAACCACTTAAGCTTCACCTCCAAAAAAAAAAGAGCAACACCTCCCACGCTCTTCTTCTTCTTCTCTCTTCCTTCACTTCTCCTTCTTTTCAAGTCATTTTTCACAAGGACGGCACTGTTCTCAACATACCGGCACGGCGGCGACAGAAAAACAAACCTCCTCCCTCAACACTCACACCCTCCCAAACGTGGATACAAAATCTCAGGGAAATGTTTGCACGTTTTCAAAGGAAAAGGGAGCCGGGAGGGAGCGAGCGAGCGAGAGAGAGAGAAAGAGAGTTGGAGGGTAAAAAAGAGCGAGAGACAGACGGAGCAAACGCGCGCGCGCGCGCGATCCCTCCACGTAACTTGACTACTACTGTACTAGGCCTATAGGCTACCACCATACCACTGCCCTACCAATATAAACTAAACCAGCAGTCACTCACTACCCTCTCTCTCTCTCAGCAAGTTGTCTTGATTCCACACACACACACACACACATTTTACTTCGTTCGCTGAGCGGGTGCGCCTCCCTGCTTTACAAACTCCACAGTTTAAAAGGTCTGACAAGAATTGTCTCAGGTGAAGACAGTCAGAGAGAGAGAGAGAGAGAGAGAGAGAGAGATTCTCTCCCCTCCTCTCAACTTCAAAGGAGCAAAGCAAGGTAAAGCAAGGTAGGGGGAGGAGGACAAGAGTTTTACGGCGAAACAACGTTTCACCTGTAGTTATAGGGCTAGAACACAAGTCGTGGTGGTGCGGTGGTGTAGGTGTAGGTGTAGGTGGTGTAGTATAGCAGCGGTGGGAGAAAAGAGGGAGGAGAGGAGTTTTGAAGGGAATTTCAAGGGACTTCTTGGAGAGCAAACAGTAGCCTTTTTACGTGTTTTGTAGAGTATACTATGGAGTGGTCTGGGTTTTTTTTGTTTTGGTCTGTCTGTCTGTCTGTCTCTCTGTCTGTCTCTGTCTGTGTCTCTGTCTCTCTCTCTCTCACACACACATATGTGCATGGGTTTGTTACGTTTCAATCCCCATCTACCCACCCCTTTCTCTCAGTTGCGATCTTGACTGTAGTCGTAAATCAACACACGCAGTTAATATGACAATCCCAGGCAAACAAGAAAAAGAAGAAGAAGAAGAAGAAGGAGAGAGAGAGAGAGAGAGAGAGAGAGAGAGAGAGAGAGAGAGAGAGAGAGACAACAGACACAGAAGACAGACAGACAGACAGAGACAGAGACAGAAACAGAGAGAGACAGAGAGGCTTAAGTCTCCATATGAATATGAATATCATACAGTATCAAGACAACGGAACGAAGAGAGAGAGAGAAGAGAGAGGAGAGAGAGAGAGAGAGAAGAGAGAGAGAGAGACAGAGAGTAGAGACAGACAGACAGACAGACAGAAGACAGAGAGAGAGAGAAAGAGACAGACAGACAGACAGACAGACAGAGAGAAACTTAAGTCTGCATATGAGTATGAATATCATACAGTATCAAGCACAACGAGAGAGAGAGAGAGAGAGAGAAGAGAAGAGAGAGAGAGAGAGACAGACAGACAGACAGACAGACAGTACAGACGTCGCACAGACAAGACAGACAGAGACAGAGAGGCTTAAGTCTTCATATGAATATGAATATCATACAGTATCAAGCACAACGAAAAGAGAGACAGACAGAGACAGAAGACAGACAGACAGAAAGACATAGCTATGACTAACAGCAACAGACTAACCTGTAAGTTTCAACTCGCCACCAGAAAATAGCCTCCTCCCTCCCGACCCCACACTGCGTTTGTGGACTGTAAAAGTAAAGGCCCGTCTTGTTTCTGGAACCAAAAGAGCCACTATGCTTAATGTTAAACATGGACGTTAATGCAAGTCTGTCCTATCAATCTGAACCTGTTTTTCTTTTTAGTCATTCCTATACATTCATTCCCTCGCCTGTTCAACCAAAAATGATGCGCCTGCTTTTCCTAACAGTCTTGTGAGTTTTTTCTGCAAGCGCGCCATGCACCTCAGTCTATGCCTGCACATTTGCACATGCACATATACACACGCAGAAAGAGATAGATATAAAGCGGATAGATAGATATTTTAAAAATTAATTAATTGATTGATTTATTTAATTATTGTATATCGTGGAAAATGGTATAAGCACTTATGTACTTTTTTACATCCAGTCCCCGTGTGAATGCGGTTTTGTAAATTTGTCATCTGTTCTCACCGGCACACAATGGCCCACTCTTACGAACAGCGGAACAGGATTTAACGTGTGCGCAAGATGTTCTGCGTGCGTTCGCATTCGCACACAGGACCTCGGTTTATAATCTCATTCGAAGGACTGTTGGGGAGAGTGGAGTTTGCACTGATGTTAACTCCAGGGGAAAAATATCCCCTTGAACGGGAATCGAAGTCGGGTCGTCAGAGTGCGAGCGCAATGTTCCAACCACTAGGCTATCCCGTCCCCCGGGAGAGAGAAGAGAGAGAGAGAGAGAGAGAGAGAAGAGAGAGAGAGAGAGAGAGAGAGAGAGAGAGAGAGAGAGAGAGATCAGACAGACAGACAGACAAACAGAGATAGACAGACAGACAAAAACCACAGACTGATTAACAGCCACAGACAGATTGACAGAGTGTCACAGATAGACGGACAGACACATCTTTACAGACAGACAGACAGACAGACAGACAGACAGACGGTCATACGTTAAATTTGAAGCTGAAAGAGAACAGGGATATGCATTAAGGCAAGATTAAAGGTAAGACAAGGTAAGAAGATATCTCAGTATCTCCACACACCCCTTCAAAGAGAAAGTCGGGTGTGATGCCCTACAAATATATAACACGATAAGCAAACATGGTTAAAAGCTACACCCGTTAGACAAAAAAGAAAAGAAAAAAACCAACGAAAAAAAGGAAGAGAAGAAAAAAATCCGAGCTAAAAAAGAAAAGACAACCCACCCTTTGATTAATATCTTAAACGTCAGCTTCTCATATCACGGTTCAAGTCGGTTAAAGCTGTTATTTTGGGGACAAAAATGGCAACACTTATTTTTTTGGACGACGTCACGAAACGAGGGAGAAAAACTCTAACGTCGAAATAGGAATACTTCATTCTCTCAAAAACAAGAACGCAAAACGAAACAGACACAGCAAAAATAACCACCCAAACCACCCAACCAACAAACAAAAGAAAAAGAAAAAGAAACCATAAGAAAAAAAAATCCACTAGAAATTCACGTAGGGGACAAGCATAGGTAAAGACCATCAACAAGTTACCGTTTATCATATGAAACAGCACAAAGCCACATTTTATTTTAAGGACACACACACGTACGAACACAACACCACACACCACACACACACACACACGTGCGCGCGCGAGAGAGAGAGAAGGAGAGAGAGAGAGAGAGAGAGAGAGAGAGAGAGTTGTGGTTACAAAGCACGACCCTCTAGTACAGCGCTGGCCATTCTCTAGTCTCCAGTCTGGACAATCCGGTCAGATTAGCAATGCTTTTTCTAGCTTTTTTATTTTGTATTTCTTACTTCTAATTATTTCTCATTATCTTTTAAAGAAAAATAAAATAAAATGACCAGGAACCTAGTCTTTCAGTTCTGTGTGTTGGTCCTGGCCCTGTATCCACTCTTCCTGTTTTACTGATATGTGGCCTGTTGTTTTTTTTAAAGGTTTAATTTGTGTGACAGGGGGAAAAACAGAGACCCCCCCCCTAGCACACACTGCCGCCATCACCATTTCTTACGGGGAATATCCGGAGTTTAACATACATAAATGTCGGAATTAACAAAACGAATCATAATAATCAATACACTTTAATTTCAAGAAGTACAAACAAAATACGGCCACTATGACCGAGTGATCAGCGCTTTATGATTCTGGCTTCTGGCTGCAAGGTCGCGGGTTCGAGTCCCATAAAAGAGTCATAGAGCTCTTTTTTGGACTCCAACCGGCTCCTACCTTGCGTGAGTTTGCTGTGGGTTTATTTGGAAGACTGGAACAACACGGTTGAGTTTCATCTACTTTTTGGACATGGTTACTTTACCAACACTGCAGGTATATGTATCTCTCGGGGGCCTGGTTGACATCGAGATAGGAAGCGAAGAGTACAGCCATGTCAAGTAGTGTCAAAGCTGGAGGGATCACTTCCATAGCAGCAACGTCACATCACTCATTACCATTGATCCTCATGCAATTAAAGAAAAAATGTTTGTGATTCGGTGAACACTGTTGCTCTGGTCTCATGGTGACCTCACTTTCGGTTTCCCATGAGTTGTCAAAGCCGATGGGGTCAGAGATTCCATGGAGGGAAGGTGACTGGAGAGGTTTTGTTGTGGTCGTTTCCTCGGTTAGGTGTCTCAGTCTGGCTCCGCAACTAACTGTCGTCAGTAAGTGACTTAGCAGGCAGTGTCTTCGTATGTTGGCTCAGATCAGGCACCACTGGAGGGACACAGCAGCATTGCAGGGTCTTTTTGGATAGTAGCCTCACGACGACCTAACATAACCAAGTTCCTCGCAGACCTCTGACTTGGGGGATGCGATGTGTCAATCCTGGGTGTGTCAGGGGGTCAAGATGGACGGCGTGGGAACAGCAGGACGGGAACATCACAGAAGCAGCAACAGAAAAACAAGACAAAACAAACACAAAATTAGCAATAACTTAATACATAAAAGTTTAAGCACTGCATGAAAATGCAGCTTACTGGTTTTTATTTTGAAAAAACAGCTTATTGTGTAAACGCGGTCGAAATTTGAATACGGCTTCAAAATAATAGTCTTTACAGTTAGATACCCTGTGCTATTAATACAATTTGTCTTAACAGTGGGCAGTGCAGATCATGCATTTGTCTTCTGTGGCATGAACGTTGTTGGCCCGTGTATAGCCGCTTCATGTCATCTCTGGTATGTCTTCTTGATGAACACCAGGCTGACCACAATAATATGTTTTATAATGCATTCATGTGCTCCGTAAGTTACAGTTTATCAAAACTGAACTTGTCCAGTATAAAGCGACCTGTCGTACCGACACACTACATCACAATCGACGTGACCAACATTTCCTTAAAGTGTGTTGTCCATCTCTCCCCCCCCCCCCCCCCCCCCCCTCCCTCCCCCCCCCCCCTCCTTCTTCCCCCCCCCGCGCCCCCCCCCCCCCGCGCTATGTCACAAATTTTATTTTATTTTATTCGTTTATTTCGGGGATAATGGAATAAGCACTCATTTGCTTTTTGTATTTTTTGTTTTTTTAAATCTAGTTCCCCTTGTCATCCGCCCCCATCGGCACACAATAGCCTACGCTTCCGATAAGCGGAACAGGTTTTAACGTGTGCGCAAGATGTTCTGCGTGCGTTTGCACATGGAAGCTCGGTTTAAAACTATTATGATTATACAATGCAAACAGATTTATTGACAATAATTATGTGGACAGATGCAATCTAATCTATGGCAAAACAAGGGAGTTTGACTTGTTAACATGTGTTGTCCATGATCAAAGTTGCTCTGGGTGCCGAAACACTGTGGCACCATTCACTTTCTACCCCCACCCCTCTCTCTATTTATCACCCCACTAAGCCATGACTGACCTATGACAACAGCTTAGCACATCACGTGATGCCACTTGCCCGTCACGTCAGGCGTACTTTTCAGTGATAGGCCTTCCTTCCCCCAGGCGATTTGAAGAGACCAACGGTGGTTTTTTTTATGGGGTTGTTTTGAATACGCTCTGCATGAAAAATGATAATAATTATTGATCTTTTTGCTTCCAAATGGTTCTGAATTATTAGATTCATGCCTAGAGCCATTTAAATTTGATTGTACATTAATTTGACTGAAAAGTCACCTTCAAACAGCACACCATCCGATAGAAAAGTGAGCATTGACAGTTTGTTTGCTATAAAAAAAAAAAAAAAAGGAGTCTGTCAGGGTTGAAATGTCATCCCTGCAGCATCTTTTCAGCATACACACAGAAACGATCATGACATGGGCAGAATGATGTAGATGACATGGGCATTAATATTGAAGGCAGAAACATTCCAGACCTCAGATACGCTGATGATACACTCATGGCCAATGATATCACAAGTATGAGGAGACATTTCCACAATGCCAATGCAGAGGGCAATATTGCTGCCCTTAAGTTAATTGCTAAAAATATCAAAGCGTTGAATATTGGAACTAAAGACAGTCATCAAATTATCAAAAGTAAATGGAACAGATTTAGTAAATGTTCAAAATGTTATATGTAGGCTTCATAAAAGAGAATAATGGTTCACGTCTACAAAGATGTCAAAGTTAGAGTCGGTATTGCCTAGCAGAAGATGATTAAAATTACACAATATTTGGAATGCAGGGGCATACTTAAAAGATCTCAAAATCAAAATTGCCAAAAGACTTCTTTGGCCTGAGTTATGTGGATCAGGAGCGAGAGAGAATTAACAGAGCTGAAATGTGGTTCTACAGGTGACTCCTCAAAGTCAGATGGTAAAACAGAAGAACAAACGAAAACATTCTTGATGAACTCTCAGTAGAAAAACAAAATTAATGTTAGCCGAAACTGATGAACGCAGACTGCGATCTGTTGGTCAAGCTAACAGAAAGCACAGACAAGTTCTCCAAGGTAAGGTTGAGGGCAGAAGGAAAAGAGGCAGACCGCCAGTATACACTCATTGCCGACATCACTGAGATCAGTGGTCTTGGAGGGCTGCAGGAGATGGTAGAGCTCAGCAGAGACAGAGAAAGATGGTGAACCCTTGTGGCATTATGTAGGGCTCCTACTGTAAACAGTGGTAATAGAGACAGGTGACAGGTAGCAAGTAAGGTATCTTAAATATAAAGAAAGCTTTGCATACTTTATTTCTACAGGATTTTAGCAAGATTTTATTTCTGCAATCAATAAATTATGCAATGTGATCAGATTTGGCAATGAAGGGGAGTCGTCTCATTACCAATACCTAGTCTACCTGAGACAGACAAGGCTTTGAAAACACACATTACTGTTAATAACAGCAAAACAAAATCTCCCATCTGGTTTCTTTGTATCAAAAAAATTATCTGCAAACGCTCACAGAAATATAATATAAAACTATGTCATGATGGCCCTTCAACTTTTTTGAAAATATACATGCAAATGTTCATACAAATATAATAGTAAATTGTGGTGATGGTCCTTCAATTCTTTGGAAAGTACACACACACACACACACACACACACACACACACACACACACACACACTGAAAACATGCATAAATGCTCTTATATGCTCTGAGGCAGACAGACAGGGAAACAAACATACAGATAGTAAGCAGGAACGTCCCTCTTTTTTTTTTTTTTAAAGGAAACCCCAAACTGTGCAACAGTGGCGGCAGGGCTAGCTGAACGCCTCCTTCAACCTGAACTGGCATACCAACACACACGTGCACCTCGTGTTTCCATGAATTAGGCCAGTCAGTGTGAGTTACTTCTTCCTGGCGCTGTCAAACGGTCAGACACCTGAGTGCAGTGCAGGCCACTTGTACAGCCGGGAAAGAAAGACAAAACACCAACAGAGGACTTGGAACATCGACTTAGCAGAACCCGTGAGTACTTAAGTCAAAACTAGCTAATTTGTAACCAGGACATTATATATCAACCAATATCTGTTTTAAAATTCGAGAAAAATATTCCTTCTTGATGAATTGCTTGAAAACTAGGACCAAATGTTTTGAACTCGAGGGGCAGAGAGTGATGGACAAGGCGCACGCACAAACAGGACCGGGATTTAGAGTCTTGTCTGGCTTAGTTGTGATATAACCCAAATGATTGATTGTTGTCACAAACTACGTGGTTAAGCGGTGCCACCAAGCAACATGGTTCGGTACTGTCATAAATCAACCTCCTTGACAGTAATATTTTTAAACCCCGCTGAACGAGATTTTCTCGGCAAGATTTTTCGTCATGGTTTTACACCATCTGTAAGGAACGGCTTTCGGTGTAAGCTGAACATCTTTGAACAAAAAGAAAACTTAAAGCATCTGATGTTTGTCAGAGTCCTATGAAATGTTTGACATGGGAAAGATTGCAAGCTGCGCCCCCCCCCCCCCCCCCCCCCCCCCCCCCCTTTCCTTTTTCACGGGATAACCTGGTGGTTAGATTGTTGCGCATCGCGCTTGCTATCTACCGACACGGGTTCGAATCCCGTTCAAGGGGATTTTTTTCCCCAGGAGTTATCGGTGCAGACTTCACTCTCCCAAAAAGTCCTTCGGATGATTGTTAACAGAGGCTCCGTGTGCGGACGCACGCAGAACATCTTGAAAACGCCGTAAAACCGGCTCCGCTCTTTGAAAGAGTAGGCAGTTGTGTGCCGGTGGGAACAGGTGCCAAAATTTACAAAACTGCATGCAGAGAGGGACTGCATGTAAAACAAAAGCACATGAGTTCTTATTCGATTGTCCTTGATATAAAAGAACAAATATATTTACAAAGCAAAATTGTTACAAAAGGGGAGCTGTACAATTGGGAAACGGACACATTGCTTCTTAGTATAAACATACAATTACGATACCAAATGGTAGACAGGCATCTTTACACAAACCAATACAACTGGGTATCTAGCACTTGCATACATATTCATGCACTTCTCTGTGGTAATATTTTTGCAGAGTAGTTTTGATGCTATCATCAAAGTGACCATAACCGGGACGGAAGGGTGTGATTTTGCCTGTGGCCTTAATTAAGCTTGCAAATGTTAGCATCTTTCTAATTTTGACTTTGCTCTTAGGCTCGTGTGACAGACTGTATATTTCATGGCACACGTAGGTCGTAGAAATCTTAAGCCAGCAAACATCGCCAGAACTTCTCAGATTAGAATGAACAAAAAATATTTTTTTAACTTAAGCCAAAAGAAAAATAATACTTTTCGTTCCTCGGCTAGAGCTCCGAGGTTTACCAATGGTGAGATTTTGCCTAGACATCCATTCAAGGAGATTTTTTCCCTGGAGTTGAAATCAATGCCGACTCACACTCCCTCCCCCCACCCCCCCCAAAAAAAGTCTCGGGGATGAGACTATGACCTGAGAAGCTGTGTACAACCGCACATAGAACAATCTTGTACACATGTCAAGAACCATTCTGCTTTTCGGAAGAGGCCATTGCGTGCCGGTGTGAACAGATAAAATTTAGAGAGAGAAAAGACTGCATGCACACTAGCGTGTTTACACTTAACCAACCCCGAAGTGGGAATGGGACTACCTTAATGAAGGGTTAATGTTCGCTTACGTAATAGCTTGCCATTGAAACAAGAAAGAACAGCACACCCATTGTATTTATGATGAAAGTTGCCAGAGACTAGTGCTATTATGATGAAAGTTGCCAGAGACTAGTGCTATACTTAACGCGTGACAAAAATTGACATCTATTTTCTCTTGTTCTTTCATTTCACCACACCCCTGGGGAGTCATTGGGAAATCACGCTTAATAACTGTTCGCCAAATTTTACCGATTATGTCAGCTGTATCTGCTCCAGACCAAAAAGCTTTGTCAGTTATCTATCAGGTCAGCAAAGTGCCAAGCCCTTCATTGAAACATTGATGCTTTGGGATGGTGTGTGGGCAAGGTTTTCATCCATGACAAGCTTGTAACATAACAACCTGCACTCTCCATTAAAAAGAGACAAATCCTCTAAAGCCAGAGTGTGAATGGCCAGAAACTTGAAAAGCCACCCATCAAACTTTTCACGCAGTGTGTCAGTGATTCTTAGATGTGACGGGTAAAATAAGAGTACATACTTTCAGTAACCTTCAGCATGTTTTGCTGGAGTACGCCCAACAGCACATCAGATATTTACCAAAGCACAAGTCTCTGCCAATGGTTTCCCTATATATTCTGCATTGTTGTGACCCAAAAAAATGTTCTGCCTACCTCTAGTCTATCTCAATTCCTGGAGTACAGTTTCAGTGAGGGTATGGATCACTATCTTTAACCATACTGACGTAGTTTTAACTCGTGTCAGATCTGTGTGTAGAACAGTGTGCTGTATGGCACACTTAATATAGGTGATATGCTCTTTTTATGTTTTCTAGATTTGCCAACCGTTTGCCTGTAGCAAGAGACACCAAGGCCAACTCTAGCCCCATTCCCCTCCAAAAGAAAAGCAAACAACAAAACGAGAAGATGACAAAGACTGTCAGAGCTATACCATCTCTGGGGCATCAAGAAAGTGGAGAAGACCAAGAGTAATCTATAACCTGATTGTGCCAGCCAACCATCGTCCATCAGGCTCTGCCAACTTTGAAGACACCTTGCGCCAAAGACTCATCACAGCAAGAGAACATCATCGCAAACCAAGTCTAACAGTGGTCACACCGAACACCCATTACTCCCCTCTCCCCTTCCAAGGACACAAACGAATGTTGTGTGAATGACGAGATCTTCTTTGGAGGAGAATCAAAACTGTTAAGGTGGGGACACTCAAACCCTGCCACCCTGAAGAAGACGAGACCAGAACACAACCTGCCACCCTGAAGAAGACGAGACCAGAACACAACCTGCCACCCTGAAGAAGACAAAAGACCAGAACACAACCTGCCACCCTGAAGAAGACGATACCAGAACACAACCTGCCACCCTGAAACTGATGACAGAAGACCAGAACACGAAATGCCACCCTGAAGAAGATGACAGAAGACCAGAGCACAAACTGCCACCCTGAAGAAGACACAAACTGCCACCCTGAAGAAGATGACACAAACTGCCACCCTGAAGAAGATGACACAAACTGCCATCCTGAAACAGATGGCAGAAGACCAGAGAAGCCCTGGAGATCGCTGACAGCCCAAGTCGGCAGTCATGACAGCTTTTCTACCACGTAAAGACATGGTGAGTAAACTTTTCTTCTTTTAATATAATTTTTTTTTTTTTTTTTTTTTGGGGGGGGGGGGGAGGGGCAGGATAGCCTGGTGGTTAGAGCGTTGGGCTTGTATTCTAACGGCCAGGATTTGAGCCACCACAAAGGCACCCATTTAAGGGGATTTTCCCCCTGGAGTTAAAATGAGTACGACTCCACTCCCCCACAAGCCCTTCAGATGAGACTGTAATCTGAGGTCCCGGGTGAGAACCCATGCAGAACATTTTGCACACGTTAAAACCCGTTTGGAAGAATAGGCCATTGTGAACCAGTACGAATGGATGACCAAATTTCAAAAACGCATGCACACTGGTGTTTTAAACATCATCCCTGAAGTCGGAATGCGGCTATCTTGATAGTGGGTAAAAACGGATGCATAAACATCTCACAAGTGGTGAAGTTCAAAGCTTTGGCCAAGGAACGAAAAAAAATCTTTTGGAGGGGAAAAATGGGCGAAATAAGATTCCGCCAAGATTCGAACCCACGACTTTATGGACCTATGGCATTGAAGTCGGTTTTAACCACTCGACTTGGCGCCTTTTATTATAGTGATGATTATATGGTTTTAAGTTAACCAATTTTTGTTACGTGTTTCCATTGTTTGGCAATTTTATCCACTGCTTGCCAGCTGATACCTAGGAAATATGAAACTGTTGATGGATGGGCTGTGAAGCTATTACACAATCTGCCCAGTGGGGTACTGAAGGTAGGGAATGTTGAAATCAACACACGCACACACGCGTTAAAACCCGTTCCGCCTTTCAGAAGAGGAGGCCATTGTGTGCTGGTAGGAACAGATGATAAAATTGACTAAACCGCACGCACTGGGGCGGCTGGATGTAAAAAGAAAAGCACATGAATGCTTATTCCATCATCCTCCAAGTATAAGAATTTAAATCTATCTCTCTCTGTCTCTCTCTCTGTCTCTGTCTCTCTCTCTCTCTTCTCTCTCTCTCTCTCTCACTCTCACACACACCACACACATACACACACACACACATACACACATTGATTGGTATCTTTTGATCATATCACTGAAAGCTATTAAGATAGTACTTCATATTAAATCAGTAATGCCATTTGCATCTAGCAGCTAGGTGGGTGGCAGGGTTGGTTTTGTTTTCTGAACATGGACCATCCCTTAGAAATGTAACGTCGTCTCGACAGTATGAATAGCTGTTCAGGAATATTGTTCAACATTTTGGATGTAGACATAGAAGAAATGACAGCAGCACTGAAGAAGGAATTGCATTCTTTTGCAGCTTAGTGACAAAAAGAGTTGCTGAAAAGATGAAAATTACAAAATCGTATTGACGAAAGTATCAAAATTATTATCCTGAAAAAATATAAATGTAGCAACAGCTTTTATGACCAAATACAAAATGTCAAAAATACGTTTAGGTGTAACATTCAATATTTTTCTTGTCTCACCACGAAGATAGCCGCATTCGACTAAGGGGCTGGATGCTGCGTAACCCACCAAACACTGACATGGATTACGGGATCTTTAACGCGCATTTTTTATCTTCTTCATGTGCATATACACGAAGGGAATTAAAGGACTGGCAGGACTGGATTTGAAGTTGATCTTGGAGATAGTGAAAATTCCCAACCTTAATTCACCAGACGCCACTGAGATTCAAACCAATTACTTCATGGATCCAAGGGATTGAAATCGAATGGTCTTAACCATTTGGCTATTGCGTCCATCAGACATCATGGACAAAACGATTTAATAGCCCAGTGGTGGAAGTTATAGCTGTAAGTCTTGAGCTGTGTCAGAGGTAGAGTTGAACCTGGTAGAGCCATTTATCTCTGTTTACGGGGTGCATGCTGGGTACTGATGCTTCCGTAACCGACCAATTGACAGATTTATGGGGTCTTTAATGTGCATAACACAAGGAAGGAAGAGCACTCCATCGCAGAACTTTTTATATTATGTTCTAAAATTGTTTGGATTTTTCAAAATTCATGCACTGTTTTGATATTCTGAATGTTATCATCGCAAGTTTGCCTATTACCATGTAATAAAGTATTCACATTCTTTTTATTTGGTGTTACAGTATCGATTGTTTGACGACAATGAAGAAACAAATGTTCCTCTCTTTGATTAGGTGACCACAAGCACAAGATGAATCGTCCAGTAAATATCTTTTGATTAAATGCGAGTTGAGTTGCTCATTTCGAGTCTTAGTCTGCAGTGAAGGATTGCCGTTTTCTTTTTCCATAGTTAGACTAGTTCGGAACTATTACACCCCCATCAGAGAGAAAATGTTGAAATTTTTTATTTTTTATAGAAGTAACTTAACTTGAACCTGCAGGGTAATTCGTTCCATAATGTAGTGGTGGAGGGAAACAAGAAGCCATGTACGTTTCAGTTCTACTTGTTGGTACTAGTCTGTTGAGGGGTCCCTGTCTGTTGTACAGAGTTTAGGAACAAAGTAATGGATGGAGTAGGCTTGTTAGTTTGGAGCATTGTCATGGAATAAAATTATGGTAAAATGCCAAATCATGCCGCCATGGATTAATCTACGATAAACACCAATTTATGCCTGTCAAATGTTCTCCTTTTAAAGGGCAGAACTCTGATTCTTGATAGTTTCAAATGACTCCTACCATGGACGGCTTCAGTAATAATTCGTACAGCTTTTAAACGGAGATCTGTTAAGTATTGGATAATTTCTTGGTGCAACTATCCGAAATATCATCATAATCAAATATTGGTAAAAATTAATAATTTAAACATTGTTTAACGCTTTTATGTTCAGCCTGTACTTATATGATTCTAAACAAGAATTAAGTAGGTTACACTTAACAATTTTTAAAAACGTTCATGCCATTTAGTTATTTTAGATAGTAATATCTAAATGTTTATGATGAGGAAGACCTTGTGAGTGTGCCCAAATGTTAAGACTGGCATGGGTTGTGATCTCTAGCAAACTTCACTGTTAAGTCCTAGTTAAACTGTCATGCTAATGATAGGAACAAAGTTGCAGGTTAGTGACATAAAAGTATGTGAAGAAAATCTGAATACTTGTTACACCAAAGAGCAAAATAAGTAGCAGGAAGGGTGACTTTTTGAAACTTATACAGGAGAGATTATATTTTCAGTGTATTCCACCCCCCCCCCCCCCCCCCCGCCCCCCATAGGGTAAAACCCTTGACCTAAAGTGCTGAATAGGGTTCATCCGGGGGGGGGGGGGGGGGGGGGGGGGGGGGGGGGGGGAGTGATAGCCAGGTGGTCAATAGTGTTGGGCTTGCGATCTGACAGCCCAGGATCGAGGCCAGGTTTGAGTCACCACCTAGATGCCGTTCAAGGGGATTTCCCCACTGGAGTTAACATTAGTGCGGACTCCGCTCCCCCGAAACTATAAACCGAGGTCACTTGTGTGAACGCACGCACGCAGGTCACATGTTAAAACCTGTTCCGCCTTTCGGAAGAGTAGGTAACTGTGTGCCAGGGAGAATGGTTGACAATTTACAAAACTGCAGGCACACGGGGACTAGTTGTATATAAAAACAAGTATAAGTACACAGGTGTTTATTCCATTATCCTAAAAATAAAAGAATTATAAAAAATGAAATCCCCCTAGGAACTTAAGACCCCAGACTGGCCATCCAGGCACTCTCCACAGCTTCAATATCTTATTATTGGCAATAATGACAAGCATCCAAGGCTTTCATGGTCAGGACCACTCTGCCTGATGAATAGGTAATCAATGGCTCTGCATGGTCATCTCTACAGTAAGGTTAAGGTTTTCCTTGGTGGTGGCAGTTGCTGGTCTTCCTGTCCTCAGGTCATCATCAACATTCTTCTTTGTGCCATGCTAAAATTCTGTCACCCAGTGTTTAATAATTGTGGTATAGGAAGAAGCCCTGCTATGTATTATATTCTTCATGTCTTGGTGAATGTCATTTAGAAGCTGCTACTTGATCAAGCATTCACACTCGATTTTCAACTTGTTGTAACACCCCCCTCTCCCCCTAAGGATCTGCTGAAGTATATACAACAGAAATAGGATCAAGAAAACTGGTATAAAAATGTAATTGATTGTAGCTATCACTATTTGATCAGTCTAGATAACTTATGTAGACGAGGCTATAAACTTTGTAGCCACCTCTTGTATTGTTTTGCTGTAACTACTTTGATATTACTAAATTGTTTTTTTTCACAGATCTTCTCCATTCACTCATCCTGGACCTTCTCACCTCAAGCTCTGGAGACACCAGCAGCACGATGTTACAGCACGAGGCCCAGAGAACTGGTCCATACCCACATGACGAAGTTGACTCGTGTTAGGCCGATAAGGGAAATGGGCGTAGAGTGGGAGATGTAAATGCTTCGTTAAAACCCTGATGGGCAAAGCCCTGAAGGGCAGAAAACCCTGAAGGGCAAAGCCCTCATAGGTAAAATCATGAAGGGCAAACCCACAGAACTTGAAGGGCAGAAAACCCCACAGGGGGCAACATCGCGATGGACAAGCCCCTGAAGGGCAAAATCCTGGCAAGATCCTGAAGGGCAGCAACATGCAAAACAGGCCCCTGAAGGGCAACATTCTGATTGACAGGCCCCTGAAGGGTGACATTCTGATAGACAAGCCCCTGAAGGGCGATAATCTGATAAAGCCCCTGAAGGGCGATAACCTGATAAAGCCTCTGAAGGGCGATAACCTGATAAAGCCTCTGAAGGGCGATAACCTGACAGACCCCTGAAGGGCAACAACCTGATAGACAGGCCCCTGAAGGGCGATAACCTGATAGACAAGCCCATGAAGGGCGGGCGATAACCTGATAGACAAGCCCCTGAAGGACGATAACCTTATAAAGCCCCTGAAGGGCGATAACCTGATAGACAAGCCCCTGAAGGGCGATAACCTGATAGACAAGCCCCTGAAGGGCGACAACCTGATAGACAGGCCCCTGAAGGGCGATAACCTGATAGACAAGCCCCTGAAGGGCGATAACCTGATAGACACGCCCCTGAAGGGCGATAACCTGATAGACACGCCCCTGAAGGGCGATAACCTGATAGACACGCCCCTGAAGGGCGATAACCTGATAGACACGCCCCTGAAGGGCGACAACCTGATAGACAGGCCCCTGAAGGGCGATAACCTGATAGACAGGCCCCTGAAGGGCGATAACCTGATAGACACGCCCCTGAAGGGCGATAACCTGATAGACACGCCCCTGAAGGGCGATAACCTGATAGACAGGCCCCTGAAGGGAGATAACCTGATAGACAAGCCCCTGAAGGGTGACAACCTGATAGACAGGCCCCTGAAGGGCGATAACCTGATAGACAAGCCCCTGAAGGGCGATAACCTGATAGACAAGCCCCTGAAGGGCGATAACCTGATAGACAAGCCCCTGAAGGGCGATAACCTGATAGACAAGCCCCTGAAGGGCAATAACCTGATAGACAAGCCCCTGAAGGGCGATAACCTGATTGACAGGCCCCTGAAGGGCAAATACAGTGCATAGCCTGACATCACTCTCCAGGGATCTGAGACATGGATGTCCTTTCAGATCCCACTGGGTTGAACTGCAAATTTGATAGTCTGGAGGCTTTCGTATCAGAGTGGCGTGTATATGACCTCCCACTTCAGGGATCAAATACAATGAGAGCAGTGAGAATTGTGGTTTCTGTGGACATCTGATATCTGACATGCAGCAGCGTGTACAAAGGTAAGTAATGCAAAGCCTCCCGACATTCAACCGCTACCTTGCGTACTTCACATGTATATGCGTGTTTGCATAATGTTTATGAAAGTGCCTCAGTCATCTTTATTTGCCGAGCTCGAATCCAAATTTGTCCCTGGAGTTACAAATATGACTTAATGATCACGGATTTCAAAACTTCCCCAGGAGTGCATAAACCTTACTGGGTGATCACAGAGGGAGCCAGTTTTTGCATCGACACTGCTTTTGGTGTCCTAAAGTGACACAGCTGACAGAACCCTTGCACACAAGTGCTCATAAGGGGAAGGAACACATTTAACCCCTGGACATTATCTTGAAGCATTTGCTGGACCTCTGGGTCTCTTCCTTCTTGCCCTGATTCCTTAAAAGTCGAAGCATAGATGTCAAAACAGTCATGTGGGTCATCTTAGTTCTCTGGCCTTGTGTCTCTAGTGGCTAACACGTACCAAGACCTCAGAGGTAAGTACACTTACATTTCTTTTCCTTTCTTTTTTCTCTTTTTTTTGGTGGGGGTGGGACTACTTTTCGTGGTACCACCGTGAAGCCTTCTAAAAGGCTGAACGGGTGTTAAACTTGTGCGCAAGATGTTCTGGCATGCACGGGAGTGGAGTCGGCACTGGTGTCAACTCCAGGGAAAAATCCCCTCCTGACTCGGTAGTGGGTCGACCCAGCACCTCAGATCATGATCAGCATAAACAATATTCTTTTGCTGCTTAGAAAATAAAATTCAGGTAAAGCATGTATGCCTCGGGGCTTTTTTAAAACTTCACAAAGAACTGGTCAACCATTGTATCCAAAGAATACTTTGGAATTGTTAGCGGATGAACAAACATAACGGTATTATTTTCGGAAAGATAAATAAATAATAATAATAATAATAATATATGGAATTTATATAGCGCTGAATCTTGTAAAAAACAAACAAATCGAAGCGCTTGCACTCAATCATTTACAGGCATGCAACTCTCCTTAAACATAATGAGAAATCCATGCGCGCGCACTACGCACGCACACGCACGCACACACATACACACACATACACACCACACACACACACACACACACACACACACACACACACACACACACACACACACACACACACACACGGAACAACACTTAGACGGTGAAAGATGCTGTTGAAAATTAGGGACAGATATGTGGGGGGAAAATCTCAGGTAGGAAATAAGTGTGTTTTGAGGCTGGATTTGAAGGAATCAAGTGAAGGCTTTTGACGAAGTGAAAGAGGGAGGTCATTCCAGGTGGATGGACCAGAAACAGAGAAGGAGCGACGGCCAACAGTGGTTTGTTTGAATCTGGGTGTTCGAAAGCACAAAGTATCTGCGGCTGAACGAAGGGAACGGGATGGAGTGTACAGGTGAAGACAGTTAGAGATAAGAGGGTGCAGATTTGTGGAGACATTTGAAACAGAGGGTAGAGAATAACATCATCCAATCTTTTTTCCAAATATGATTTTCCAGGGGAACTGAATGGCATCTTAAGAAAAATCTACCTCGTTCACTGATGACTGTAGCTGTAGCATTAATGTGTACTCTCTCTGTGTCTGTGTCTTGTTTTTCTCTCTGTGAGTCTGTCTCCCTGTGTCTCTCTCTCCGTCTCTCTCCGTCTCTGTGCGTCTTTCTCTGTGTCTGTCTCTTTGTTTCTCTCTTTCTCTGCCTATCTGTGTCTCTCGCTGTCGCTGTGTCTCTGTACCAATCTTTCTGTCTCTGTCTTGTCTCTCTTTGTCTCTCTCTTTCTCTGTCTCTGTCTCTTTGTTTCTCTCTGTGTATCTATCTCTATTTTCTCTCTGTCTCTTTCTCTCTCTGACTTTCTATCTGTCTGTCTCTCTCTGTGTTTCTGTCTCTCTGTCTTTCTCTCTGTCTGTCTCTTTCTCTCTGCCTCTCTCTCTCTCTCTTTCTGTCTCTTTGTCTCTCTCTTTCTCTGTCGCTCTCTGTCTCTCTGTACCAAGAGAACAATTGAAACTTTGTTCACAGTATTAAAATCGGATTAAAACCAAGATATTTAACACACGTCTTTCTTTTCAGGCCGCACTACTGTCCTTGAAGATTATGCCAGGACAAACTACACCATGAAAGACTACACAAGGATAAACATGAAAGACACCACCCTGAATGAAAGACGCCACCCTGAATGAAAGACGCCACCATGAATGAAAGACGCCACCCTGAATGAAAGACACCACCATGAAAGTGCCACCATGAAAGACTGCACCATAAAAGACTGCACCATAAAAGACTGCACCATGAAAGACTGCACCATGAAAGACTGCACCATGAAAGACTGCACCATGAAAGACTGCACCGTGAAAGACACCACCATGAAAGAAAGATGCCACCATAAAAGACTACACCATGAAAGACCATCATGAAAGAAAGACGCCACCATAAGACTGCACCATGAAAGACACCACCATGAAAGACACCACCATGAAAGACACCACCATGAAAGACACCACCATAAGACTGCACCATGAAAGACACCACCATGAAAGACACCACCATGAAAGACACCACCATGAAAGACACCACCATGAAAGACACCACCATGAAAGACTGCACATGAAAGAAAGACGCCACCATAAAAGACCGCACCATAAAGACACCCCCATGAAAGAAAGACACCACCATAAAAGACTGCACCAAGAAAGACACCATCATGAAAGACGCCACCATAAAAGACTGCACCATGAAAGACTGCACCATGAAAGACGCCACCATGAAAGATGCCACCATGAAAGAAAGACGCCACCATGAAAGAAAGACGCCACCATAAAAGACTGCACCATGAAAGACTGCACCATGAAAGACACCACCATGAAAGACACCACCATGAAAGACACCATCATGAAAGATGCCACCATGAAAGACTGCACCATGAAAGACACCACCATGAAAGAAAGACGCCACCATGAAAAAAAGACGCCACCATGAAAGACACCACCATAAGACTGCACCATGAAAGACACCACCATGAAAGAAAGACGCCACCATGAAAGAAAGACACCACCATGAAAGAAAGACGCCACCATGAAAGACACCACTATGAAAGAAAGACGCCTCCATGAAAGACACCACCATGAAAGAAAGACTGCACCAAGAAAGTCGCCTCCATGAAAGCCGCACCAAGAAAGACGCCACCATGAAAGACTGCACCAAGAAAGACGCCACCATAAAAGACTGCACCATGAAAGACGCCCCCATGAAAGACTGCACCAAGAAAGACACCACCATAAGACTGCACCATGAAAGACGCCCCCATGAAAGACTGCACCAAGAAAGACTGCACCATGAAAGACGCCACCATAAAAGACTGCACCATGAAAGACGCCCCCATGAAAGACGCCACCATGAAAGACTGCACCATGAAAGACTGCACCATAAAAGACTACACCATGAAAGACTACACCAAGAAAGACGCCACTATGAAAGACACCACCATAAGACATCACCATAAAAGACTGCACCATGAAAGACACCACCATAAAAGACACCACCATGAAAGACACCACCACCATGAAGAAAGACGCCACCATGAAAGACACCACCATAAGACTGCACCATGAAAGACACCACCATGAAAGAAAGACACCACCATGAAAGAAAGACGCCACCATGAAAGAAAGACGCCACCATGAAAGACACCACCATGAAAGAAAGACGCCACCATGAAAGAAAGACGCCTCCATGAAAGACACCACCATGAAAGAAAGACACCACCATGAAAGAAAGACACCACCATGAAAGAAAGACGCCACCATGAAAGAAAGACACCACCATGAAAGAAAGACACCACCATGAAAGACTGCACAAGATCTGGTCTCACAATATAACCCAGGCAACGCAAAGAAGAAGAAAGGCTGCACCATGAAAGAAAGACGCCACCATGAATACTATATCGCCAAGACGCTCGCAGTCAGATTTCTGCCACATCCTTGGGTACATCAAGTAAAGTACTACACGACACCAGTAGGTATCTTTTTGTATTGTATTGTATGTATTGTATTGTATACTAATTTTCATGGTAGTTTTCATTTGTATGAAATTCAGGCTGCTCTCCTCAGTGGGAGCACATCGCCACAAGAGCAGCGCCACCCATTTTTTTTTTTTTAAGTCTGTCTGCGTGTGTATTTGTTTCTCCATGAATATAATGGTCGAGTTTTGTAAGCGACAACTTGTCATGTTGCCGTGGGCGCTTTTCTGTGCACTTATTGTGTGTGGAACAGGGAACCTCGGTTAATGGTCGTATACGAAAGACTAGTACCCAGACCCCACACGGGTTCTACTGGATGGGGAAGAAGTTCGGGTTCAAAGGGGATGAAGCCCACAGTTCTGGCTTTTTATGGGAGCGCATTAGCCCTAGACCATCGATCTGTGTGTGTGCGTACGTGCGTGCGTGTGTGTAGTGTGTGTGTGTCTGTGTGTGTGTGTGAATAGGTGCCAGTATTTGCAATATTTAGTCTTGCTGTCTCTGTCTCTCTGTCTCTCTTGATCCCTCCCTCCTTTCTCTCTCTCTCTCTCTTCTCTCTCTCTTCCTCTTCTTCCTCCCTCCTTTCCTCTCTCCCTCCCTCTCTCCCTCCTTATCTCTCCTCTATCTCTCCTCAATCCCTTCTCTCTCTCTCTTCTCTCTCTCTCCCCTCTCTCTCTTCTCTCTCTCTCTCCTCTCTCTCTCTCTCTCCTCTCTCTCTCTCTCCTCTCTCCTCTCCTCTTCTTCTCCTCCTCCCTCCCTCCTCCCCCCCCTCCTCCCTCTTTCTCCTCTCCTTCCTCTCTCCTTCCCCTCTCTCTCTCGCTCTCTCTCTCATGTCTGTGTTTCTCTCTCTCTCTCTCTTGTGTGTGTGTGTGTGGTGTGTGTGTGTTGTGTGTGTGTGTGTGTGTGTGTGTGTGCTTTTGTTCTTCAGGTAGAGCTGCAGAGGTCACCAATGGTGAGCTCTTTGCAGATGCAGCGGTTTGTGGGGGGTTTTCACGACCTTTAATACAGCTGTATTCCGACTTCGAGGATGCTTAATTAAACACAGCAATGTGCATGCACTCTTTTTTGTTTGGTGGTGGGGGGGGGGGGGGTCATCCTTTTGTACCAGAAGAAATAGCCTACTCTCCCAAAAGGCAGCACGAAGTTTTAATGTGTGTTAGCAAGATATTCTGCATGCGTTCACGCATGGGCATGTGGTTTAGTGTCTCATCTGAAGGACTTTCAGAGTAGTGGAGTCGGTACTGATAACTCTGAGGGGGAAAAAAGTCCCCTAAAACGGGCGGTTATCGCAATAGTGGCTTGAACCCAGGCTTGACCCCGGTCCGGGATGGACTGTCAGATCGCAAGTGCAGTGCTCTAACCACTAGATTGGTTCGTACCCCTCCCCCCCCCCCCCCCCCCCACGCCTCTCACTGTGCTGGTATCTAAGTTTGAATTGTCTCAATTTTGTGTGTGCAGAATGAATCTGTCATCCAGGCTGTTCCTATCCTAGGTACTTCAATGCCTGAGGACGTGGCACCAGCAAGTGGAAGCAAAGAATAAGGTAATAAGCAGTTTCATTTTGTGCTTTCTCTCTCTCTCTCCTCACACCCCCTCTCCTCTCTCTGTCTGTCTTTCTGTCTGTGTCTGTCGTGGTGGTTGTTGTTGTTGCTGCTGGTGCTTGTGGTGGCGATGGCAGCGGCGGCGGCGTTTGTGTGTTCTCGTGCGCACGCATATGATTGTAAATTGTCTCCATTTTGTGTGTGCAGAATCATTGTCAAGGCTGTTCCCGTCCTAGGTACTTCAATGCCTGAGGATGCGGCACGAGCAAGTGGAAGCAAAGAATTAGGTACCAAGCAGTTCCATTATGAGTTTCTCTCCACCACCACCCCCCTATTCTCTCTCTCTCTCTCTCTCTCTCTCTCTCTCTCTCTCTCTCTCTCTCTCTCTCTCTCTCTCTCTCTCTCTCCTCTCTGTCCTCACCTCCTCTCTCTGTGACTTCTCTCACTCCCCACCCCCCTCTCTCTCTCCTCTCTGTCTTTGTCTGTCTTTCTGTCTGTCTCTCTCTCTCTCTCTCTGTCATGGTGGTTGTTGCTGTTGGTGGTGGTGGTGGTGGTGGTGTGTGTGCACGCGCGCGCGCACGCATTTGATTTTAAATTGTCAAAATTGTTGTGTGTGCAGAATCAATTTGTCAACGAGGCTGTTCCCGTCCTAGGTACTTCAATGCCTGAGGACGCGGCACGAGCAAGTGAAACTTCAGAATAAGGTGATAGACTAAGTCTGTCAGTGTTGCTATTGGGCATTCCACAGCATAATATTCTGTTCATTTGAGGCCAAAATAGTTCACACGTACACATGAAATTTGGGTTGGTGTCCAAATGCAGAGCGCATTGCCTCCCATTACTATCATTTAATTAAAATCCTGTATGCATTTTCATTGAATGGAACTATTTACCACAGATTTTTGCCAGTGACAATTCTATTGTTGGTGTGGGAATTTTACATGTGGTTGTGTGTTGAGCATGGAACATTGGTTTTATTGTTGAAAACGAAAGACTAGCACTTAGACCACCACTGAGGTTCTAGCGAATGGGGGAAAAAATCGGACTCGAACGAAAATCAAACCCAGACTTCTGGCTTTTTAGGCAGGTGCGTTACCTCTAGACCGTGTGTGTGTTTGTGTGTGGGTGTGGCTATGTGTGTGTATGTGTGGCTATGTGTGTGTGTGGCTATGTGTGTGTGTGTGTGTGTGTGTTGTGTGTGTGTGTATGTGTGGCTATGTGTGTGTATGTGTGGCTATGTGTTTGTGTGTGTGTGTGTGTGTGCTCTCAAATATCTGCCTGAACTTGTTTGCACTAGTGCTTGTCTTGTTGGTTTCTTGTCTGTCTTTGTCTTTGTCTATGCCTCTCTCTCTGTCTTCTCTGTTCCCCCTTCTCTCTCTGTGTCCTCTCTGTCTCTGTTCCTTCTCTGTCTCTCACTCTCCTGTTGTCACCTCCTGCAGATCTTTGGCCAAAGCAATGAGTGGAATTGTCCAAAGTAGATCTAGAGGATACATAAACCTGTGTTCAGTGTGGGGTTTGGGGAGTAGGGAGGGAGTTTTACAGTGAGGCTTTGATTTGTTGCTTTACAAGATTCAGGGCTATATAAATTGCATACATTATTATTATTATTATAATTAGTCACTCTCTCTGCCCCACGCTTTCTCTTTCTCTGTCTCCCCCTCTCTCTCTTTGTCTCCCCCTCTCCCCCCTCTCTCTCTTTGTCTCCCCCTCTCCCCCCTCTCTCTGTGTCTTCCCCCTCTCCCCCCTCTCTCTCTGTGGTGTGTGTGGTGCAGTGCAGTGGTGTGTGAGTGTGAAGGCATTTGATTTTGAATTGCCTCCCATTTTTTGTGTGCAGAATCTATCATTCAGGCTGTTCCCGTCCTAGGTACTTCAATGCCTGAGGACGCGGCACCAGCAAGTGGAAGCAAAGAATTAGGTAAATCCCCACTATCTCAATCTCACATCACTCTCTTTTCCCTTTATCTATATCTTTCTCTCTCCCTGTCCTGCCTTTCCTCTTTAAAACACACACGCACATGCACACGCACACCCTCACTCACACACACACACCCTCACTCACACTCACACACTGTCTTCTCCCTCTCTCATGCTCTCAACTCTTGCTCTCTCTCATGTCTTTTCCTCCTCTTTCTCTATTCTGTGGTGTGTGTGTGTGTGTGTGTGTGTGTGTGTGTGTGTGTGTGTGTGTGTGTGTGTGTGTGTGTGTGTGTGTGTGTGTTGTGTGTGTGTGTTGTGTGTGTGTAGTGAGTGAGTGAGTGTGTGTGTGGAGGCATTTCATTTTAAATTGTCTCCATTTGTGTGTGCAGCATTATACTATCATCAAGGCTGTTCCCGACCTAGGTACTTCAATGCCTGAGGACGCGGCACAAGCAAGTGAAGGCTCAGAATTAGGTAAGAAGACTGTCAGCTGGTGGTGAAGGTGAGCATTCCACAGCTTAACATTCTAAGAGGCCCCAAAATATCTCTAGACCCACCAATCAATCGCTGTGTGTGTGTTCAAATGTTTGCCTGTACTTGACTGGATCACTACTTGTCTCTCTGATTACTTCCGCCTCTCTCTTTGTCTCTGTCACTGTCTGTCTCTCTATACCAAGAAAACAATTGAAAGTGTTTACACCATTCAAATAAGATTACAGAATTATTCTAAATCATTGGTCTTCTTTTTCAGACCTCACTGATGCTGTTGAAGATTACGCCATGAAAAACATGAAAAACTACATAAGGAAAAACTACGCCAGGAAAAACATGAAAAACTACGTCATGAAAAACATGAAAAACTACGTCAGGAAAAACATGAAAAACTACGCCAGCAAAAACATGAAAAACTACCCCAGGAAAAACATGAAAAACTATCCCAGGAAAAGCATGAAAAACTACCCCAGGAAAAACTACGCCAGGAAAAACTACATAAGGAAAAACTACGCCAGGAAAAACATGAAAAACTACACCAGGAAAAACATGAAAAACTACGCCAGGAAAAAACATGAAAAACTACGCCAGATAAAACTACGCCAGGAAAAACTACGCCAGGAAAAACATGAAAAACTACGCCAGGAAAAACTACGCCAGGAAAAACTACATAAGGAAAAACTGCCAGGAAAAACATGAAAAACTACATAAGGAAAAACTACGCCAGGAAAAACATGAAAAACTACATAAGGAAAAGCCATGAAAAACTACGCCAGGAAAAACTACATAAGGAAAAACTACATAAGGAAAAACTACATAAGGAAAAACTACATAAAAGGAAAAAAACACGAGGAAAACTTCAACATGAAAAACTATGCCAGGAAAAACTACACCAGGAAAAAGTACGCCATGACAGACTGCACCAGTCAAGTGACCGCTGCCATAGAACACTCGCTACACACCACACCACCACCCGCCACTGGACTCAGATTTCGGCCTCATCCTGCTCATCGATAAAGGCACTACAGGACTGCATTAGTGGGTATCTATTTCTGTCTAACCTTTGTCTTGTGTGTGCTGTGTTGTATTGTACAATTGCACGCACGTACACGCACACACGCGTACACTCGCACACATATGGAAGCATGCGTGTACGCACGCACGCGCGCGCACACGCGCACGCTTACACACATGCATACACACGCGCGCACATACACACACACGAGCTCTCGCACGCACACGCTCGCACATACACACACACAACATACACACTAATTATTATTATTATTATTATTATTATTATTATTATTATTATTATTATTATTATCTCGTTTTCTTTCGCTCCTCAGCTAGAGAGCTTCGAAGTTGAATGAGGAGATTTTGCATATGCCCCCCCCCCCCCCCCCAAAATTAAGATAGCCTCATTCTGACTTTGGGGATGTCTGAACACGCCAGCATGCATGTGTGTTTATAATTTTGTCAACTGTTCCAACTGGCATGCAATGGTCTTCTCCCCTCGAAAGGCGGAACGGGTCTTCACGTGTGCGCAAGTTGTTCTGGGTGTAGCTCGCCTGAAGGAGTTCCAGAGCATGGGAGTCGGTACTGACAACTCAACCATCAGCTCGTGAGCTCGGCGCTCTGACCAGTAGTTAGTGTAAATCATCTTTCTCTTTTAGGCTCCGCGCCCTCCCCCCTTCCCTTTAGTCTGATACTAATTACTTTTTAGAATGGTCTATGTCAATTTTTGTTTACCTTTTTTCCAGAAAAGACCTCATCGGACCATCGACATGGAAAAAGATCTTCAAACCTTCCAGGGAAAGGACCGCCAGAACCTCGGACACTGAATCATCATCATCACTCCAAGCTGATTATTAAGATATTTAAGATCACTAGATGTATGCTTGGCATATTATCATGTTCAGGGTTGACCCTAATGGTTGTCCAGAGCGTTGATACAAGGAACGACAGTAGCACTGGTTTTAAACTCGGTTTTAATATTATATAGTTATCGTTTTGATTTGAATTTAGAAACGCCCCTAGGCGACAGCCCTGATATGGCCTTTGTGGTCCGGGACTATAAACAGGATTAGATTGGAATGGGGATTTGGGTTTTGTTTTTTTTTGTTTGGGGGGGGGGGGGGATTTGGGGAGGGGGGGGGGGGGAGTGTTAGTAAACTAAGCTAGGAGAAAGTATTACAGCTCTCAAATAACTCTGTCCTGCCGGTTTTCTTGCCAACATTTTGTCACATCCCTGCTTAGTTGTAAGGGCTAGTTTTCCAAAAAAAAATATAGTAAAATAAAGTTCATAAAATTTTAGAAACTGATCAACTTGCTATTAAACTACATTTCCCTAAGTATTGAAATAGCGGATTTCAAAGTATAAAGTTTATTTCTGTCATATTTAGGTAACGTCGAAATATAAATCTGGTGTCGAGGTAGAGTTTTTTCCCCTCTGCATTGAGTTACTATTTAAAATAACATTCTGCCCTTTATATTAAGCTAATTGGGGTTACAGGATGAAGTATCTCTCTTTTATACTGAGGTAGTTGATGCAAAATTCAAAGCTTATTTTAGTCATAATGAGTTGGGATCTAGGTATATATTGGGTTTTTTTACCTTCACTGTGTTGTTTTGACTTCTTTTTTTTTTAATTGATAGAGACCTTGCACTTTGCTTACATGAATTAGCTTTTGGCTTGTGCCAGGGAATTGGGGTTGTTTCCTTTTTTTTTTTACATTCACACATTCACCAAAGGAAAACAACAAGGAAGAAGGTCACACGTCAAACATCATCCATATGAGATCAGATAACATATCAAATAACACAATAGGGCCTATAGAATAACAGGCAAGGACAAGCAAAAAGGCACATGAAACGAGTACACAGATAAATATGAAATGATAAACAAAAACAAAACGCAGAAGAAAGAACACCCAATAGCATCAACAAAAATAGCAGCAACGAAAGCAATAGCAATGACATCAGAAACAGCCTAACAAAGGGAGTGGGAAAGAATGAGAGAGTGGGGAGGGGGTAAAAAGTGTAAGAACGCTAAGGTGGGTTGAGGACAGCAAATGAGAGGTAGGCACGAAGTGAAGTCTTGGAGCTTCGTGTTTCGTTTTAGAAGGACTGGGTTTCTACACTTCACAGAGTAATGGGGTTAGGCAGGTACATTTACACCAGCCTCAACAACCGAAATCAAGTGAAACAGACAACATAGATTCTTGTATGCAGCAAATCCAAAAGTTGTACTCCACAAAAACAAAACATTATGGCATAATTAATTTTATAACTGTACAGAAGGAGATTACCAATTATCACAATCAGGTAACAGTGGCTTTATATATCTGTCATTTGTTACTTAAATCTATTAAGTCTTGCCATTTCTTTCCTCTTTACTACATGGAGTCGGGACACTAAAACACTCGTACATGTACCTGTTTTCATTAATTCGTTCTAAATTGGTTTCTGGTCAAGAAGTCTGATTTTCTACTCCAAATTACTTGAAGAATAGTTGATAAAAGTGTGAATAGCAAAGCGATCAAAATAGCGCTAGGAACACTTAGAACTTACATAGATGTTTATTTACTTCCCCTTTCTGACCAAAGAATGATATCCGTTTCTAAATATATTCTGCGAAGGTTTGCTACCTCAAATTCTGTTCGCGACGAAATATTTTTATCAATCAAAAATATTCTCTTTACTGCAGCCTTAATTAATTACCGGAAGACCTTAGGAAGGAAAACATACACACGCTAACACACACCCACACCCACACACTCACACACTCACTCACTCACTCGCGCGCGAATATCCCATTTTCATCAGTGGACCCATTATTCCACCATAGGAACAACTTGCAAGTTTTGATATTGACTGCACAGATATAAAAAGACGTGGATCAAAACCTCCTCACAGCTGAAGCTCAGTCACCTACACTGCCAGTATTCAAATCATTTGAAAGTATACACTGGACAGAATGTTTTAGAATTGGGCAAGTGCAGAGCTGCAGTCCTTATACACGATTTGAAAGTTTTAAAAAAATCTGTGTTGGAAAAGGGTTTTGGATATTTACATCTGAATTATTCGCAGTTTCAATGGCACTGAATTATCTTCTCTTGCTATTTACAAATTCGGTTGTTTTTTAATGTTGATTCAAAATCGGCTTTACTGGAGTTGAAACATTAGGACTCTAAAATGAGAAATGACGGGTTCGTTTTGTGTTTTTAATTAAGTCCCTTATACACTGCTTGCTTCAAAAGGTATTGTGATAATTTTTGCTGGGTGCCGTCATATTGCGGTCATTACTGGAATGAGTTGAAAGGTTCCTTAGCAAAACAGGGGTGCTTCATTTTGGTTGCTGTGTAGCCCACGAAATATTGAAATCATAATTCATAACGTCTGAATACTTGAAAGAAATTTCAAAAAAATGCTCCCTGCATTTGTTCCGTTATTATATCAGTCTCATCAAACATTTTGATTGACCTGTGCTCAGTGCCTTATATAAAAGCAAAGGAATAGGTTTAATGGGAAAACATGGAAATAAGTATTGTGTATGATTCCGAGTCGCACGTCCTAGCATCAGTGGCAGAAAGTATTTGCCAATCACCATTAGGAGAGTTACTGTAAAATGCATCTTAGATATATCAACATCCATTACATTCCTCACCTTCCCAACCTTTCTCTGTACATTCTAACGCGAATGACAATTTGCCTAGATCATCTTGTAGTGATTAGACATTGACATTGTGGTAAGAAGAACCAGCTATTTGACAGAGAAAGCTGTACGAGTCGAGTATACATAAGGATATAGTCTTCAGTTTTATATCTGAAGCTTAGCTTTTTCAAAAAGACGGCAAAATGAGGAAGGATCCCTTTTAACTTAAACATAGACAATACTTTGCCAGCATGACAAGGGAGCAAAGAATCCTCAACACCTATGGCTGCATCAGATATCTCGCTTTATGTGTGGTTTATGTGATTACTCCCACAACATAGTGTCTGTGACTGCCCTGGGTTGACCCCTTTGGTTGGCCAGGGTGCTGATACAAGTTACCACAGAAAGAGTTAGCTTTAAATCTTGTTTTAATCTGTATATATTTTCACAATTTTAATCCGAGTTAAACTTCTAGCGTGGTGACGCCCTGATATGGCCTTTGTGGTTGGCGGGGCTATAAACCTGATTGGAATCGATTGGATCCCTTCATGTTTAATTGGTATCAAAGTGAAAAGTAGTTCTTGCCGTCATATTGAATTGGTATTGAAGTACACATTTCTGTCCTTCCTATTGAGTGAGTGTGTGTCTAAGACAGATTCTTAACATTATATAAAAAAAGTTGGTATCGCAGTCGAAAGTTCTTCCCTTCATATTTTCTTAACCCTACGTTTTCCTTACTGGGTGGGTGTGTAGTACCTGGTCTTCTCCCGTGCTTGTAATTTTGCAGGAAGGTCTGCCTGCTGGCCATAGCCGAAACACTGACTTCAGAACAGCCCATGTCATTGTACAGGTTGCATGGTAGGTATGTTTATTTTGAACTGGTGGGTATCAAGGTTACAGTTCTTACCTCCATACTGAATTGGTACATAACTGATTCCTTTTCTAGCTGGTTAGTGTCAAAGTATCCGGTTCTTTCCTTCATATTAAACTGTTTGACATTAATGTATAGGTTCTTTTCTTTCTATCAGTTTAGTTGTTACTGAGGTAAAAAGTTATTTTCCTCATATCTAGTTGCTATCAAGGCATGAAGTTTCCTTCATATCAAGTTTGTTGGCATTGGAGTTTTTCCTTTATATTAAGTTAGCTGGTATCAAAGTATAAAGTCTTTTCATTCGTATTGCGTTGGTTGTTCTCAGAGTTTTAAGTGCTTCTCTTCATACTGAGGAGATTGGTATAAAAATATTCTTTCGTTCATGTTGAGTTTGGTTATTAAAGTCAGTTTGTACCGAAATTTAAAGTTCTTTCCTTCAAATTGGGTTAGTTGGTATTTAAGTATGTAGCTCTTTCCTTCATATCGAGTTATTGTCAAGAGTATAAATATATCTCCTTCATATCGAGTTATTGTCAGAGTATAGATCTCTTTCCTTCATATCGAGTTATTGTCAGAGTATAAATCCCTTCTTCATAGTTATTGTCAGAGCATAGATCTCTTTCCTTCATATCGAGTTATTGTCAGAGTATAGATCTCTTTCCTTCATATCGAGTTATTGTCAGTATAAATATCTTTCCTTTATATCGAGTTATTGTCAGAGTATAAAGCTCTTTCCTTCATATCGAATTATTGTCAAAAAATCTCTTTCCTTCACATCGAGTTATTGTCAGAGTATAAAGCTCTTTCCTTCATATCGAGTTATTGTCAAAGTATAAATCTCTTTCCTTCATATCGAGTTATTGTCAGAGTATAAAGCTCTTTCCTTCATATCGAGTTATTGTCAAAGTATAAAGCTCTTTCCTTCATATCAAGTTATTGTCATAGTATAGATCTCTTTCCTTCATATCGAGTTATTGTCAGAGTATAGATATCTTTCCTTCATATCGAGTTATTGTCAGAGTATAAAGCTCCTTCCTTCATATCGAGTTATTGTCCTCTTTCCTTCATATCGAGTTATTGTCGGAGTATAAATATATCTCCTTCATATCGAGTTATTGTCAGAGTATAGATCTCTTTCCTTCATATCGAGTTATTGTCGGAGTATAAATATATCTCCTTCATATCGAGTTATTGTCAGAGTATAGATCTCTTTCCTTCATATCGAGTTATTGTCGGAGTATAAATATATCTCCTTCATATCGAGTTATTGTCAGAGTATAAAGCTCCTTCCTTCATATCGAGTTATTGTCAGAGTATAAAGCTCCTTCCTTCATATCGAGTTATTGTCAGAGTATAGATCTTTCCTTCATATCGAGTTATTGTCGGAAATGAATCTTTCCTTCATATCGAGTTATTGTCAGAGTATAAAGCTCTTTCCTTCATATGGAGTTATTGTCAGAATATGAAGCTCTTTCCTTCAAACAGTCAGTTATCAAGGTTTAAAGTTTCTTCCTTCGTGGCAAGCTTGTTGATAGGACGATAAAGTTATTTCCCTTAATATATGTCTGGTTATTTGATATCAAATATAAAGTAGTTTCTTTGATGTCCTTTTGAAGTATGAACTCTTTCCGTTTTTTTTTATATAATGCATGATGATCAATGACAATGAGGATGACGTAATGATGCTGCTGTGGAAGTGCATATGCTTTGAGACTACTTGACAGGGTTGTACTCTACGCTTACTATCATAATATATCCCGGCGTCAACCGGGCCCGAGAGATACAGACACCTGCAGTGTTGGTCAGGTAATTTGAGCAACACTCTCAAACTCGCATCCGTTAAGTGGATCGGTGGTCTAGAGGTAACGCGCCTGTCTAGAAAGCGAAAAGTCCGGGTCTGAAGTGTGCGGCGGTTCGTACCCCGTTTGGACCGGAAATTTTTCCCCCATCCATTAGACCATGAGTGGTGGTCTGGGCGCTAGTCTTTCGGATGAGACGATAAACCGAGGTCCCGTGTGTTACTCGTAATTATTTAGCGCACGTAAAAAAACCCACGGCAACAAGAGAGTTGTCCCTGGCAAAATTCTTAGAAAAAAGCCACTCTGATAGGGAAACAAATACAGCTGCAGAAAAAAAAGAAAAAGAAAAAAAAAAAGGGTGAAAGGGTGGCGCAGCGCTAAGTGGCGACGCGTTCTCCCGCTCTCCCCGGGGAGAGCAGCCCGAATTTCACGGAGAGAAATCTGCCGTGACTTAAAGTAAAATCTGAGCGCTTTGATTTGTTGCTTTACAAGATTCAGCGCTATATAAATTCCATAAATTATTATTATTAATTATTATTATTATGTAGAGTTAGTATCAAAGTATAAAGTTCTTTCCTTTATATGGAGTTTGTTGTTTTCAAAGTATTGTCCTCTTTCCTTCCTATTAAGAACTTCTTTACTTCATATTCAAATAGTTTGTTTAAGTACATATGTTAATTCCTTCGTACTGAGACAGCTGGTATCGAGTATAATGTTAACTTCATCCTTTTGAGTTGGTTGGTATCAAAGAGGCTGCGTTTTTGTGGGATTTTTTTTACATTGAATAAGTTCGTGTAAGTTATTTCCTTCATATCGAGTTTGTTTCAAAGTAGTAAATTTCTTTCTTCCACATGGAATAAATCGGTCCTAAAGTATTACGTTTCATTTCTTCATAGTTTGTTGATAGCAAAGTGTAAATTTCTTTTCTTCCGATTTAGTTGGTATTATGGTATAAAGTGCTTTTCTTCATACTGAGTTAGCTGGTATCAAAGTATACACTTTTCTTCATATTCAGTTCTTATTGAAGTATAAATTTCTGTCCTTTACATTTAGTTGGTATCAAAGTGAAAAGTTCTTTCCTTCATGTTGGGTTATCAGGTTTAAAAGTTAAACTGTTCTTTCTTCATAATTTAGCTTGTGGTAATGTATGAACAGTTAGTTTCTCTTATGTGGGGCTATTTACTATCAATTTCTTTGGTGTAATTTTAAAGTATCAACTCTCCGTTATGTAGAGTTAACATCAAAGTTTTTTTCCTTTATATTGAGTTCGTTGGTATCAAAGTGCAGTCTTTTTTCCTTCCTGTTGAATTAGTGTTAAGTATTAACTTCTTTCAAAGAGTTGGTGTTTAAGTAGATATGTTACTCCCTTCATATTAAGTTATTTTACATTGAATAAGTTCGTGTCAAAGTATCAAGTTCTTTCCTTCATACTAAGCTCAAAGCAAAAAAAAAACCACCTTTCATTCACATGAAATTATTCGGCTTAAATTATGAATTTTCATATTTAGTGGGTATCAAAGTATAAATTTCTTTTCTTCATTAGTTGGTATTACGGCATAAATTTCTTTTCTAAGTATTGAGTTAGCTGGTATCAAGTATTAAACTTCTTTCCCTGATACTGAGTTAGTTGGTGTCAAAGTCTTATGAATTCATGTTTTTCCCTTCATGTCAAGTTAGCCCTATCAAATTAGTAAATTCTCTGCCTTCTTATTTAGTTAGCTGGTTTCAAAGTAAAACTGTTCTTTATCAAGAGATCAGCTTGTGGTAATGATTGTATGAACAATTAGTTTCTCTTATGCCCAGATGCCGTAGGGTCAATTTATAAAGGCATCTAACAGACACACACACACACACACACAGACCAAAGAAATAGGCTATGTATTGATTGTTTTTAAAAGAGAAATGGCCCAACAGTGGCATCACTGGCCTACAAGGTCGTTATGGTATGGTATCAAACATGCAGAAAAGTCCAAATCTTAAATTCCTGATCAGACTTACGCGCAGGAAACAGATGTATACATGTAACGAAAACTTCAGATAGGAAATGTACGGCCCGAAAGAGTTACTGTGAGTAAGATTAAATTGTGGTGTTGCAAAACCCAGCAATGGTCATTAATGGTATACAATCGCGTATTTTACAGCAAAATAAAACAGTTTCGTTTTGCTCCGGTCAAGCTTAAGGGGAAAAAAGCGTGCACAAGACGAATGC
Organism: Rapana venosa; assembly: GCA_028751875.1. Taxonomy (NCBI): domain Eukaryota; kingdom Metazoa; phylum Mollusca; class Gastropoda; order Neogastropoda; family Muricidae; genus Rapana; species Rapana venosa. The sequence goes on from CM054140.1 coordinate 30,671,442, forward strand.
TGGATGTTTCAAGAAAGCTTTCCTTGTCCCGATACAACTTTGTCCATGTAGTGCTGTTCCCTTGAGCTGTTAACACTGACACTAACCGGAGTTCTTGTCCCCTGCCGCAAACCCTAACACTTCACCATCTTGACCTTAACCCTTAACTCTTAACAACACTGTTCCCTTAACTCTGACTCAGTTCTGCGGTATGGGGACACAGTAACGAGGGAACAACAGTACAGGGAAAGAGTGGTTTGGGCTTACAAGCCAGCCGAACATATTTTGTTTTGGAAATCACCGCGATAGTGGAAACATTTTCACGAGGAAATTTAAATGCAGAAAAAATAAGCAAGTCTTAGGCTAGTCCTCAATAGTTGTAGTGCTGCAAAAAAAAAGTGCTTACTGTAGAGAAGTAAATGCACCACTTCATCTCTAATGTTCCACTGTAGACTTTGCTTCAACTTAAACTAGTTGTCATCAAGGCATAAATTTATTTCCTTTATATTTAGTTGGTTGATATCAAAGTATAAAGCTTTTTCCTTCTCATAGAGTTGGTGTCGCTAAGTTCTTTTCGTCAAAAGTCAAAGAATATAGTTATTCCCTTCCTAAAGAGTCCGTTTGTGTCAAAATCAAAAGCATATGTGCTTGATATCGATTTAGTTATGGTATCTGGTACAAAACTACACATGGTATCTGGTACCAAACTACACAACTATTTTTTCACAGTCAGTATCAAAGTACAAAGTGTTATTTACCTTTGTATTGAATAAGTTGGTATCAAAGTCTAAAGTTTGTATTTTATTTGACAGTAAACGGATCTTTCATTCACCATGAATTAGCGTCATGGTAAAGTTCTGAAAGGTTATGTTGAATAATAAGTAGGTGCCAAAGTAATAAGGCCTTTATTTCATATTGAGATAGTTGGTGTCAAAATATCGAGTTAGTTGGTATCAAAGTGCAAAGTTCTTTCCTTCATATGAAGTTAGTATCAATGAAGTTTTTTCCTTTGTACTGAATTAGCTGTCGCATGGAGCTTTTTGTGTCAAAAGTTTTTCTCCATATTGCATTAGTTGTTAATAGAATGTATCCCTCAAGTTAAGTCGTGTTAAAATGTGAAGTTGTTTACCTTTACAATGTTTAATGTTATCACAGTATAAGAATCATTCCTTAATATTGAGCTAGTTGGCATCAAAGTGTAAAGCCCATTTCTTCATTTTAATTAGTTGCCATCAAAGTGTAAAGTTCTTTCCTTCATTTTAATTAGTTGGTATAAAAGTGTAAACATCTTTCCTTCATATTAAGTTGGTATAAAAGTGTAAACATCTTTTCTTCATATTAAATTGGTATAAAAGTGTAAACATCTTTCCTTCATATTAAGTTGGTATTAAAGTGTAACCATCTTTCCTTCATTTAAGTAAGTTGGTATAAAAGTGTACAGTTCTTTCCTTCACTTAAGTTAGTTGGTATCAAAATGTATAAAGTTCTTTCTTTCATATTTATTAAGTTGGTATCAGAAGTGTAAAATTCTTTCCTTCATGTTAAGGTGGTATCAACATTTAAAGTTCTTTCCTTCATATTAAGTTGGTATAAAAGTGTAAAGATCTTTCCTTCATTTTTTGTTGGTATCAAAGGGTAACATTTCTTCATTAAGTGTGGTATAAAAGTATAATCTTCCTTCTATATTAAGGGGGTATCAAAGTGTAAAATTCTTTCCTTCATTTAAGTGGTATAAATGTAAAGTTCTTTCCTTCATATTAAGTTGGTATAAAAGTGTAAAGATCTTTCCTTCATATTTAGTTGGTATCAAAGGGTATAAAGATATTTCCTTCATATTAAGGTGGTATAAAAGTGTAAAATTCTTTCCTTCATATTAAGTTGGTATGAAAGTGTAAAGTTCTTTCCTTCACATTAAGTAAGTTGGTATAAAAGTGTAAAGTTCTTTCCTTCACATTAAGTTGGTATAAAAGTGTAAAGTTCTTTCCTTCACATTAAGTTGGTATAAAAGTGTAAAGTTCTTTCCTAAACATTAAGTTGGTATAAAAGTGTAAAGTTCTTTCCTTCACATTAAGTTGGTATAAAAGTGTAAAGTTCTTTCCTTAACATTAAGTTGGTATAAAAGTGTAAAGTTCTTTCCTTCACATTAAGTAAGTTGGTATAAAAATGTAAAGTTCTTTCCTTCACATTAAGTTGGTATAAAAAAAGTGTAACGATCTTTCGTTCATATTAAGTTGGTATCAAAGTGTACAAAGTCTTTCCGTCATTTTGGTATCGTAAGCTTTTTATTTCGTTTTGAGCTATTTTGTTATCAAAGTATAAATCTCTTCTCTTCATTTTGAGTTAGTTGGTATCAAATTGTACATTTCATTCCTTCCTATCGAGTTAGCTGGTATGAGAGTGTAAAGTTCTTTTCTTCCTATTGAGTTAGCTGGTATAGCAGTGTAACTTTCTTTCCTTCCTATTGAGTTAACTGGTATGGCAGTGTAAAGTTCTTTCCTTCCTATTGAGTTAGCTGGTATGACAGTGTAAAGTTCTTTTCTTCCTATTGAGTTAGCTGGTATGACAGTGTAAAGTTCTTTTCTTCCTATTGAGTTAGCTGGTATGACAGTGTAAAGTTATTTTCTTCCTATTGAGTTAGCTGGAATGGCAGTGTAAAGTTCTTTCCTTCCTATTGAGTTAGCTGCTATGGCAGTGTAAAATTCTTTTCTTCCTATTGAGTTAGCTGGTATAGCAGTGTAAAGTCCTTTCCTTCCTATCGAGTTAGCTGCTATGACAGTGTAAAGGTCTTTCCTTCCTATTGAGCTAGCTGCTATGACAGTGTAAAGTTCTTTCCTTCCTATTGAGTTAGCTGGTATGACAGTGTAAAGTTCTTTCCTTCATATTGAGTTAGCTGGTATGACAGTGTAAAGTTATTTTCTTCCTATTGAGTTAGCTGGTATGGCAGTGTAAAGTTCTTTCCTTCCTATTGAGTTAGCTGGTATGACAGTGTAAAGTTCTTTCCTTCCTATTGAGTTAGCTGGTATGACAATGTAAAGTTCTTTCCTTCCTATTGAGTTAGCTGGTATGGCATGGCAAAGTTCTTTCCTTCCTATTGAGTTAACTGGTATGACAGTGTAAAGTTCTTTCATTCCTATTGAGTTAGCCGCTGTGGCAGTGTTAAGTTCTTTCCTTCCTATTAAGCTGGAATGGCAGTGTAAAGTTCTACCCTTCCTGTTAACTGGTGTCAGATATATAGTTCTTTCCTTCAAGTTGAGTTAGCTGGTGTCAGAGATAAAGTTCTTTCCTTGATGTTGAGTTAGCTGGTGTCAGAGATAAAGTTCTTTCCTTGATGTTGAGTTAGCTGGTGTCAGATAAAGTTCTTTTCTTCATATTGTGTTAGCTGGTATCAAAGTATAACGTTGTATTCTTCATCTTGTGTTATTTGGTATCAGGTTGTGAATTTCTTCCATTTATATTTAATTGGTATCAAAGTTCTTTCCCTCATATTAAGGAGCTGATGTACTGGGGTTTTTTTTTCCTATTGTGTGCTGCTGTAGATTTTGCGATAATGTTTTAAAAAATTCTATCAACATGTGACTCTGAATAGATAGGATACTCTAGTATGGCTTAGATTTACTTGTTAATCACCTCTACCAACCATGCAAAATAGCCGGCTAGTCATCAATGGGTTTTAGCATCTAGGTATTGTCAGTCCACTGCATGATGCAGCGCTGCATAGTAGTCCTACACTGGTTCCTGTCTTGTGCCTCTCTGTGCCATGTCATGCCCATGTACTTCTTGATATCAGCAAGCCATCTGGAGGGTTCTGTAACTGTTTGCTGGCTGCCTTTCTCTTCTTTGTTGTCCCATCTGTTTTTCGTTGTGAATGCCACTTGCATTCTTACATTGTTTTAGAGAGAACTTGACACCTGTCAGCCCTGTTCTTTAGCAGATCTCTTGTCATCTGTCTGGTAGTTTGATGATCGGCATCCTTCATTATCTTCAAAGAGGTAGATATTGATTTAGGTGTTATCTGCGACTTTGCTAAGTTCCATGAGCACCCTCTGTAGGTGCTGGAAACCCTGATTGTTGTTTTTTTTTTTATCTTGCCGTTCATAAGAACGTTAACCAGTTCAATGGTTTGCAAGGTCTTTTTCTTTTACCCGTCCTACACAACAACTTTTCTTTCTTTTTAAATTTTTTTTTTATTGCTGATCGACCAAAGTCTGAGGAGGGGGTGGCCAGTGCCGCTTATTGTCCTACTGTTATTTCAGAATCCAAACTTTCCAAGCTTTGGACAGCATGGTGTACACTGATAAACTTTGCGCTCTTATTTTGTCCCTAGAACTGATTCAGCAATCTCAAGGAGAATTTTTTTGTCTGTGTGATATTGCTTTCAACTCTGGAGGCGTTTGCTTGTAGGAATATTTGTTCTCTTCCTCTCCTTCTTTGGCTACAGCTCTGAGGTTCACCTATGGTGAGGGCTTTTTTTCGTATGGGACCGTCCCCCCCCCATCCCCCCAACACACACACACTATTTAGGTAGTCGCATTCTGACTTCTGGGAGATAGGAATATAAATCGTCTCTTGCTCTTGGAGTTCTATGATCTGTATACATCTCTGACACGAGGCAAGAGTGACATTGTTCTGGTTTAGATCTCATAGCATGATTAAATTGAATGCCTATACAAATTTTGTATGAGCATTCAGGACAACAAGACAGTTGACTGACTCACCAAGAGTGCCGCGAAAAAGATGTCTTAAGTCCACAGTGCCAAACACAGACTTGAAACCTAAAAGCTAACATTACGTACAGTCCCTCTGGCAAGAGAAATGGATCGCTCAGACCGACAGTAAGCTATTCCAGATTCGCCCTAACCTTAAGTCCTTTCTTGCGCGAAAAACGGAAGGGAAGAGACGGTACTCAACAGGATACACACAGGCCACTCTCACATTCTTCAAATTAATTTTCTCAAATTAATTTTCTCATAGGTGATGGAACCCCATGTTGTATGACTTGGGTGTGCCACTAACCATCGAAATCTACTATTTGATTGTCAAGATGTCCAGAATATAACGCACAAGTATTTTTCTGCCGATTCCTGAAATATTTTTGTTTTGCGATATTTCGCAGGCCATCATTTTTAACGAACTAAATGAATCTGGCATTTTCCATCCGATATGAGTTAAATGTCATATTTGCCATAAACTAGGTTGGTTTTGAGGATTTCGGTATCGGTTTTCTCAAATATTTTATGTAGTTCTACCACAACACAGTGACCGCTTAGTTGGCTGGCTCTTATGGCTGACTAGGGCGTCGATACGTGAAACTACAGAAGAGTTGGTGTTAGATCTTGCTTTAACTTGTATATAGTTTTAATCTGAGATTTAACTTCAAACGAAATGCAGCCCTGATATGGCCTCTGTTGTCGGCTGGGCTATAAACATGATTGGATTGGATTGGCTCGTACGTTCTTAGGTAGCAGGATTTTCTCCCTACTCTTAATTGCAGGCTGGCAACTAGAGCGGAAGTGGCGGAAAACAAAAACTGAAACACTAGTACATGAAACTGAATTGTTTTTATATTATGGAAAGGGGTAGGCCAAAGTTTATCAGGGAAAGGATTCTTGAGCTATGGGCTGGGATGGAAAAAGATCGTGTGCGTGCGTACGGGTTGTGTGTGCGTGCGTGTATGTTTATGTGTGAGTGCACGCGCGCACATATGTTCACACATGGATATGACAGCTGACACCGCCTGGCTATAAAACCATTTTTTTCACCCGACTCTCTCCTGTAGAGGTGGCATTGCCATCGTTTACCAAGATAACCTCAACCAGCGCTTTCTTTATGTCACAACCTTTTCTCACACGAATCCTTTGAAGTTGACAAACTTGACCTCCACCAACCTGGCCAATCTACTCCTTTGTTGTCATTACTCTTCACGTCATAGCCGTAAAAACAATGACATTTCTCTTTTTCATCAAGAATTTCAGTCACTCCTCGACCACTACAGCCTGTGTCCCACTAATCTTATAATTCTCAGTGGCTTCAACTTCCATTTTGACAACCAGTCTTCTCCTGATGCCGAGCGTCTTTCTCTGTCAAACCATTCTCATTTCCAACTGGTAAGCGAAGCATTACACAGATTTGGTCATGTTTTAGACTGGTTAATTACGGGTGCTTCACTTAATCTGGTCACGTCTGTATGTCGCTGATTAATTGCATTCTGATTATTCTGGTAGTCTTTTCTTCCTCAACGTGACAAAACCTGTCAGAAAGAAGAGATAATTGTGTTACCCGTCGTAATCTTAGGGCCATAGGCATCCAAACATTTTCTTTGCAAGCTACTGGACGCCTTTAAAAACCCTCTGACCACACTGACCTCTCTGAGCACGACAACATTATTCTCCCCCAATAGCTCGACGAGCTCCCTCCCCCCCCCCCCCCCCAACTGACCATCTTAAGTGCTCCGTGGTACACCAATATCTTGATGGCAAAGCCCCAACATCAGTAACTAGGGTGACTGGGGAGAGGGAAACAAAGACAAACTGATTTTCCGAAAACAAAATAAAATTTTGTAATCCATTCAGCAAAGACGATTTCTCAAGTTCTCTGTGCCTCCACCCTTTCCTCCCTCACCTCAAATCTGATTGGATCCGCGAAAACAAGCCCTTTGTTTTTCACCTACAGCCTGTCTGAACTTCAATACATCTTTTCGTCCTCCTTTCCGGACAAAGTCTGCAAAATGTGCTTCAGCCTGGATCAGGCTCCCTTCCTGCCTGATCCCCAGTTCAGTGACACTCCTCTCCTTTTCTTCCAGTCGACAAGTGAAAAAGAAAGACTATTATGAGAGAGATGATTATAAAATCATGCCTTCCACAACTTGTGCCTGCTGTCACAGAAATAGTAAACGCATCTCTTCAGGAAATTTTCCATCAGCTCTCAAAACTGCAAGTCACACACCTCTACTTAAAAAGCATGACCTTCAATCCCAACATTCCGAAGAATGATCGACCTGTCTCTAACTTACCTTTGGTCTCTAAAGTGCTTGAGAAAGTTCTAAAACAGTTCGCCAACCACCTTCATTCCAATAATCTTCTTTCCCCATTTCTGCCTGCTTATTGCCACAACCATAGCACCAAACCACCATAGTCCACACACTAAATTCGCTTTTACTTGATTGTGATGCAGGAAAAATTTCGCTTATCACTCTTCTTGACATATCTGCAGCCTTTTACACTGTACACCACTCAATTCTTCTTTCTCGCTATTTTACACTATATACCACTCAGTTCTTTCTCGCCTTCAAAATATGTCTGGTATTAATGGCATAAACCTCACCTAGTTTAGTTCATATCTCGCAGACCAATTCCAGGAATCTGGTTTTGGTTTTCATGTCCATTTGTGTTGTGGTTTCTCCTTCACACGATGGCCATGCGAGGTTAACCCGTATGGTTGGCTACGGCGTTGATACAAGGAACGACAGTGTAGTTAGTTTTATACCCTGTCTTAATCTGTATATAGTTGCACAGTTTTATTCTGAGGTTTAAAATTTTACGCGGTAACAGTCCCTATATGGCCTTTGTGGTCGGAAAGGCTATGAAAAACAAGACTGAATTGGACTGATAAAAGGAAGGACAGTAGAGTTGGTTTTAAACCCGTTTTAATCTGTATATAGTAGCACATTTTAAATCTGAGATTTTAAAACTTGACAAGGTGACCGCCCCTATATGGCCTCTGTTGCTGCCAGGGCTATAAACAAGATTGGATTGGATTGATTGCAAGTGTTTTGACTTGTTTGCTTTACAAGATTCGGGACTATATATACATTTCATGCATTATTATTTTAGTTTCGGGGCTATATATACATTCTATGCATTATTTCTTTTAGTCTTTTTTCTCAGAGTTGTTAAAAATATATGACCAGGGCATTGATACAGGGAATGACAGTGTAGTTAGTTTTACGCCCTGTTTTAATATATGTATAGTTGCACAGTTTTATTCCGAGATTTAAAATGTTACAAAGTGACACCCCTGATATGGCCTCTGTGGTCAGTGGGGCTATAAATAGCAGGATTGGATTGAATTGGCAGTTTCCTACAATCCAATGTTTTCAATTCAATCCAAATATTTTATGATCTCAAATTAGAGAAATTCGCTTGGGTTACAAGCCATACATAAAAACAGAAAGCAAGGAAACTTTATCCCAGAAAAATACCAACAGTGTCCAAACCTTAGCACACACACATAACAAGATTTTAAAAAATCACCCGAACATCAGCAATACCTAAGCCAGTCATAAGCTCACAGTGTAAAATCACATGCACTCATGCGCGCGCTAGTATGCCCGCGCATCCACATACTCGCTGCGTACTCGCACGCAGCCCGCACACACGCGCCCACGCACGCGTGCGCACACAAACACGCACGCACGTGTGCGCACACAAACACGCGCACAAACACACACAGTGGACCCATTTCCACACATGCGCACGAATTATTATATAAACCAAAATTGTTATACGTTGTATGATAAGACGAATATCAATTAACTTAATATTCTATTCTAACTCTATTCTATTGAAATATTGGAACACAGTTTAAGATAATAAAAAACAGCCTTTCCTACGCTTCAAATGTCCCATCCCTTTTTCATCTTAAATAATCTTAGAGAAAGTTTTCTACTTTATCCATCTGGTGAAAAGTATTGTCGTACCAAGATAGTTTTGGTAGGTTTGTTAGTTTTTGTTGTTTGTTTTTACACATTTTTGTTCCACTTTTAGTCTAGTTATTATATAAAACTACATAAATTCCTCAGGTGATACTCGATATTAGCAGGGACAGACGTTATTTGAGGGCTTGTTTCCCAACTTTCTGATCGATTTATGACTTGAAAATGATCCTTGAATCTTTGCATAAAGGGGAGGGGGGGGGGGTATTTTTCATCTGTTAATTAAAATGAAATGTATGTCTTTTTGCATTTGATCTATAGTTCCAACATGAACTTTGGTATACACGATATCATTAGGTCCTCTCGATTTTTTCCTCAATGTCTTCAGACGATTTTTGCAATAAAAAAAATTACTGTAGTGTAGTAGCAACCAGTGGTAGGTAAGAAAATAGTCACCTTTATTTAATTGTATAGTGTGCGTGCTGCCTTACCACTGAATGAATTTTTATTTTTTTAAAAAGTTTTTACTGTATAAATACACTAGACAAGGAAAAAAGGAAAAGGCCAACATTGTCTAGAAAGTGGCATGTAGGCGAGAAAAATGGAAAGGAAGACTTAACACTACCACACATACACTAGATAAAAAATAAACCCAGACAAATCTAAATCGCTAGTTTTTACATAATATATGAACGCACGCAACAGCACACACTAGAGCAACAATAAACCCAGCCGACTGTTCACTGCAGCCGAACATTAATAGAACACAGACATCAATCCACACTGGGGCAGTTATTGCTCTGGACAGTAGGGAAGATAAGAAAGACTAATGCAAGAGCTTGCATAAAAGAAAAAAAAAGGGAAAGGAAGGGAACTTTTTTCCCGGTTTTTTTTAGGACAGTAAAGAGACACGTGAAGCATCCACCAAAAAAAAAAGGAAAAGGTGCTCCACAATCTGCAACTGAGGCTACAAAGATTGTTTTATCAGTGAGCTAAGCCTGTCTTTTATCTGTATTGATTTCCTTTACATTTTTGTAGCATTGGATAAAGTTTCGTTTTCATGGGACTGGCACAGGGTGTCCATTATGGAGTGTTTTCATCCCATTAGCATAAATCACCCAGTAGTGAATGGACATTAAACCAAGGAGAGGAAAAAGCATGTTTGGTATGTATTTTTGATTACTTTGAAGTACTAAGTGTTCACGATCTTTTTTATGGCTGCTTTTTTGCAATTGGTGATGAAGGGAAGTGGCTGGCACTGTCAGCATGACTTGGGGTTTTTGTTTTTGTTTTTTGGTCATATGAAATTAAAGGATTCAGATACCTTGTCATTCAATGTGATTGGGGTTTTTTTTAAAGGTCGATGATGTTGGATATTTGAGGGGTTTAGATGGCGATGATTTTGAACTTAAATGAATGTTATTAATACTGCTGAAAGGCATTTGTTTTGCTTTGCTATGATGGTCGATAATGTTAAAACTGAAAATTTTGTCATTTACTTGTTTTTTTGTCTCCAGGGTGTTTTGTTGTTGTTGGGTGTGTTTTTTTCCTGGCCAATGAAGAGAGACGTGTAAGAGCACTCACCAATAAAAAAGAAAAAAAAAAAAAGATGGTGCTCCATGATCTGTATACAACTGAGACCTAAAAAAAAATATTATTTATAATTGTGTGTGTGTGGAGGGAGGGGGGGGGGGTTCATATTTTTAAAAGTCGGAGTAAGTGATCTGCTGTAATATAGATATTTTGTCTTGCTGTGTGGCCAGTAATACCAAGACTCCAATTTAGCAATTTTCTTATTTTGGGCGGTTGGGGAGGGGGGCTTTGGCCAATGAAGAGAGACGTGTAAGAGCACTCACAAAAAACAACAAATATGGTGCTCCACGACCTGCATGCAACTTAGGCTTAAACAAAAAATATATATAATTTTTTCCCTTAAAAAACTGGATTGACTGATCTGCTAATAAAATATTTTTGTCTTGTTATGATGGTCAGTAATGTTGTCGAGACTGACAATTTAGTAGTTTGATTCTGTATTAGGATTTGAGTTATTTTGTTGGTTGGTGTGTGTGGGTAGGGGGTGGGGGGTGGGGGGTAGTTGTTGGCCAATGAAGAGAGATGTGTAAGAGCACGCCACAAAAAAGAAGAAAAAGAAATTTTAAAAACCCAAAGATGGTGCTCCACAATCTGCATGCAACTGAGGCCTGAGGGTGGATAATGAAGAGACGTGTAAAAGCACTCGACCAAAAAAAAAATTTTAAGATAAGACAAAAAAAGATGGTGCTCCACGTTCTGCATACAACTGAAGCATGAAAAGAAAAAAAATGTGTGTGGGTTTTTTTTGTTTTGTTTTTGAAAGGTGGATTTATTTATATGCTGAAATACATGCATTTTGTCTTGCTGTGATGGCCGGTAATATTATACTGAAATTGCTTTTGCTTTGTTTTGGGGTTTTTGTTGTGGGGGGGGGGGGGGGGGGGGGGGGGGGGGGGGGGGGGGGGGGGGGGGGGGGGGGGGGGGGGGGGGGGGTGGGGGGGGGGGGGGGGGGGGGGGGGGGGGGGGTGTTCGTTTTTGTTGTGGGTTTTTTGGCCAATGAAGAGAGACGTGTAAGAGCACTCACCAACCAAAAAAAAAAAGAAAATAAATAAATAAATAAAAAAGATGGTGCTCGGCGATCTGCATGCAACTGAGGCCTAAACGGAAAAAATATTTATTTTTTTTTGGTGTGTGCGGGTTTTTTTAAAAAGTAGATTGACCGATAATAAACGATTGAACCTTTTCTGTCTTGCTTTGATGGCTGGTAATAATTAAACATAAAATGTAGTCGTTTACTTCTGTTTTTGTTGTGGGGTTGTTGTTTTGGTTGGCTTTTTGTTTGCTGTTGTGTTGTGTGGGTTTTTTTTTGGGGGGGTTGCTGTTTTGTTGTTGGTGGTGGGGGTTTTTTATGGTGAGGGGGCTGCTTTTTTTTGTTATGGGTTTGGTTTTTGGCCAATAAAGACTTGTAAGAGCACTCATCAATTTTTTTAAAAAGAAAAAAAAAGAGGGTGCATGCAAATGAGAACTAAAAAGAAATGTGTGTGTATTTGTTGGGTTTTTTTTTAGACAAGATGTACTGATGTGATCAGCAGAAATGTATTTTGCTTTGTGTGCCAAGTCAGTCAGTGGAACAACTCGTACTTTGTAAGTACAACTTATACTTTGTAAGACGTCATTTGCAATTTTGTAAAACAACTTAATATTGTGATGGTAGGAGGCAATTTATATGTTTTTAATATATATAAATGACTTGTGAAAACATTGGAAATTGTATCATGACTAAGTTACATAAACAGATGCTATAGGATTGAAAAATATGGGTTTTTTAAATTTTTTATTTTTAGCTTATTTTGTTAAGAGAAACTGAAGGTGAGAAAGAGCATGGTATATCCTTCGGTGTAAGTTTGTTTTTGCACACACAAGGTAGAGTGTCCATTTTGTTCAAGGAAATGACATGTTTTTGTACATATATATTTTTTCATTTATGTATCATAATTGTCTCTGGCTTCATTTTATTACGATTCACTTCTAATGTTATCTTGTATTCTGTAAGCCAGCAAAAACGAATGTCATGTTATGCAAAAGTGATCTGAAATAAAGTGATTTTAGTTTACCAAGATAATAGGCATGGTCTGTTTTTATCTACAATTACCTGGGGTTTTTGGTCTGCTTTTGCTCACCATCTTGAGGGTTTTTACTGTCTGTCTGCTTGTCTGTCATCCGCCCTTCCCTATTTTTCTTTCTCTTTCCCTAATATGCGCCCTCCCTGATCTGGTGTGTTCGTGTGCGTTTCGCAAATAAATTAGTCCAAATAACGTCGAGGTAAAACGAATCATTTACTACGTTTATTCATGCTCAGTTTGTCAGTGTTTGTATGTGTGTGCACGCATGTATGTGTGTTGTGTGTGCGCGCACGGTGTGTGTGTTGTTTTAGAGCACGTGTGTGTTGTGTGTTGTGTGTGTTGTTGTGTGTGTGTGTGTGTGTTGTGTGTGTGTGTACGCACGTGTGCGCGAGCCCAAAAATTATAATTGTACACATGAGTGTGTGAATAAATGCACTTGCTTATATAATATATATATATATTATTATATATATATTATATATAAATATATATTTACACACCTCCCCCCCCCCCCCCCCCACCCCACCCCCGTCCTTGACTAGAATCCGAGCTAGTTTTGCGTATGCAACCGTTCCCCCCCCCCCCCCCCCCCCCCCCCCCCCCCCCCCCCCCCCCCCCCCCCCCCCCACTCAACACATCAAGAGGATTTTTTCCCCCCTGGAGTTAACATCAAGGCTGACTCCACTTCCCCGAAAAGTCCGTTCTCTGTACGAACACACGCAGGACATCTTGCGCACCCGTTAAAAAACCTGTTCCGCTTTCCGGAAGAGTAGGCCGTTATGTGCCGGTGGGAACGGATGACAACATTTACAAAACCGCGTACACATAGGGACTGGATGTAAAAAAACACATGAGAGCTTATTCCATTATCCTCGAAAAAACGGAATAAAAAATAAGACACACACAGCTCTATCTCCAGTGGGACTGAACCTACAGCGCCCCGACCAGTTTTTAATGTACTGCTGTTGCATGCTGATTATGGAGTAGGTAGGTGGTACCTATAGTTAATGACCCCTGACCCATGATTGACTCTCAACTCCACAATCATCATTTCACAAAGTTATTAGGCCAAGATAATATGTTAAGATCAAACGAAAATATTTCAAATGTTAAAAAACTAGATATTAAAAACGGTGCAGTTATCTCAATGGCATTCACCATACAAACTCAACACGTAGCCTCCGGTATACCAGACTCACGTTCACGTGCATGTGTGTGTATGTGTGTGTGTGTGTATGTGTGTGGTGTGCGTGTGTGTGTAATGTGTGTGTGTGTGCGTGTGTGCGTTGTGTGTGTGTGTGTGTGTGTGTGTGTGTGTGTGTGTGTACACACATTCAATGTACCATCTGAAATTTTTAAAAACAATTGACTTTGACTTAAGAAATAAATTTTCACTTTTGACTTTGACTTTGGAAATAAGTTTTCACACACACAGACACCACACACACACACACACTAAAATTTGGAATAGTTGTTTATGAGTGGATGTAATTATAAAAGGAACTGTGTAAAAAGAACAGATTATTTTAAAAAAGAAAATGAACATCTATAATCATTTAAATACCAACACAAAAATTCATATACATAAGTGTTGCACACAGTCATTTAAAAAAACCCAAACAAAAGTAACAAAACCAAACCACACACACAGCATTCTCATTTTTTTCATCATCATTATCATCGTCCTCCTCCTCCTCTCTCTCTCTCTGAGAAGTAGCAAGTGCAATTTTCTCTTGTCCGAGAAATAGCGTATGTGGCATGGCATATGTGGAATATTCCCTTTTCTAAAAAGTAGCCTATTAAATTTTGGTATGGCATACGTGCAATACTCTCTGAGAAATAGCCTATGCGGTATGGCATATATGGAATATATGGAATATTCCCTTCTCTAAAAAGTAACCTATGTGGTATGGCATTTGTGCAATATTTCCTTTGGAAACCCAGAGACCCAAAAGCAAACCTCTGCTAGGCCTGGCCTTGTCGTTGGTCAACTTGTCCACTTACTGTCGGCTGACCAGTGTCGCATCACATCCAGTGTGCTCCATTATGGGCCTTGTCCATTCATCAGCTTGTCCGGCTTACCTGTCTTCTGACCTGTGGCCACACTTCTGTCTTCGTCATTCTCCTCTGTCTCTGTCTCACTTTGTAATCTCTCTCTCTCTCTCTCGCTCTTCTCTCTCTGTAATCTTCCTTCATCTCTCTCTCTCTCGTTTTGTAATATCTCTCTCTCTCTCTCTCTCTCCTCTCTCTCTCCCCTCTCTGTCTTCTGTCTGTCTCTCTCTATGTCTCTCTCTCTCTCATTTTGTAATTTTATCCCTCTCATTTTGTAATTCTATCTCTCATTTTGTATTTCCTCCCTCTCTCTCATTTTCTAATATCTCTCTCATTTTGTAATCTCTCCCCTCTCTATCTCTCTCATTTTGTACTTCTCTTTCTATGTCTCTTTCTATGTCTCTCTATCTCTCTCATTTTGTAATTCTCTTATCTCTCTCATTTTGTATTTTCCTTCCCTCTCTCTCTCATTTTGTAATATCTCTCTCATTTTGTAATATTCTCTCTATATCTCTTTCTATGTCTCTCTATCTCCCCTCATTTTGTAGTTCTCTCCCGCTCTCTCATTTTGTAATCGCTCTCTCTTTCTTTTTTTCTCTCTCATTTTGTAATCTCTCTCTCTTCTTTCTCTCTGATTTTGTAATCTCTCTCTCTCTCTCTCTCTCTCCCCCCCTCTCTCCTCCTCTCTCTCCCCTCTCTCTCTTTCTCTCTGATTTTGTAATCTTCTCTCCCCTCTCTCTCTCTCTCTGTTTTGTAATCTCTCTCTCTCTGATTTTGTTATCTCTCTCTCTCTCTCTCTTCTCCCCTCTCTCTCTCCTCCCCTCTCTCTCTCTCTCTCCTCTCTCTCTCTCTCTCTGATTTTGTAATATCTCTCTCCCCTCTCTCTCTCTCTCTCTCTCTCTCATCTCTCTCTCTCTCTCTCTTTTCTTTCTCTCTGATTTTGTAATCTCTCCCTCTCAGTCCTGGTGGCAATGTCATCGGTGTGGACAGTATGACGTATAATAAAATTATATGACAGACCGTGGGAAATTGTTTTCATGTTGGGATAGATTCCAGCCTATAATGTCGTTTCTATATTTTGTTGAATTATTTTGTAGAACTGTGTTATGTCGTTTCTATATGTGTCGTAATATATTGGGATTGTCTTAAGTAGTTTATATATGAGTCGTTTGTTTGGGTTCTTTTTTTTAATTGTTTCATCTATTCTTGTATTTCAAGGATAATGAAATAAGCACTCATGTGCTTTTTTTACATCCAGACCCCATGTGTATGCAGTTTTGAAAGTTTGTCGTCCGTTCCCACCGGCACACAATGGCCTACTCTTCCGAAAAGCGGAACGGGTTTTAACGTGTGCGCAAGCTGTTCTGCGTGCGTTTGCACGCGGGACCTCGGTTTATAGTCTCATCCGAAGGACTGTTGGGGAGAGTGGAGTCGGCACTGATGTTAACTCCAGAGGAAAAATTCTCTTGAACGAGAATCGAACCTGGGTCAGCAGATCACGAATGCATCACTCTAACTACCAGGCTATTCCGTCCCCTGTTATATTTTGGAACTGTCTTCTGTCGTTTCTATGATACATTGCTAAATTTTAGAACTGTCTACTGTCGTTTCTATGATTTATTGTTATTAAAACTATCTTCCCTGTCGTTTCTATATAATTTTTTAAATTTTAGAACTATTTTCGTCGTTTTAGAACTTGTTATTTTTGAATGTCTACGCGTTTTATGTACATTTTTTTAATTTTAGAACGTCTTTTTCTTTTCTATATACATTGTTTATTTTAGAACTGTCCCTGTCTTTTTCTATGAATTTTGCTATATTTTAGAACGTCTATGTCGTTTCTATGATATATTGTTTATTTGGGGAACGCTTCTGTCGTTTCATATATATTGCATATTTAGAACGCTACTGTCGTTTCTTGATACATTGTTATATTTTTAAACTGTCCTTCTGTCTTTTTCTATGTTACATTGTTTTTTTTGAACTGTTTTCGTCTTTTCTATGATACATTGTTATATTTTGGAACTGTCCTCTGTCGTTTCTATGATATACTGTTATATTTTACAACTGTCTTCTGTCGTTTCTATGATACATTGTTATATTTTAGAACTGTCTTCTGTCGTTTCTATGATACATTGTATTTTTTGAACGTCTACTGTCGTTTTAGATATTTTGTTATTTTTTTGGGAACTTCTTCTGTCTTTTTTATGATAATTGTTATTTTTGGGAACTTCTTCGTCGTTTCTATGATAATTTTTTATTTTTGGAACTGTCTTCTGTCTTTTTTTTGATATTTTTTTATTTTTTTGGAACTGTCTTCTGTCGTTTTTATGATAATTGTTATATTTTGGAACTGTCACTGTCGTTTCTATGAAAAATTTTGTTATTTTTTGGGAACGTTTCTGTCGTTTTATTTTTTTTGTTATGTTTAGTATCTTGGTCGTTTCTTTTTGGTTGTTAATTTTAGCACTGTCTTCTGTTTTCTATGATATATTTTTATTTTTGGAACTGTCTTCTGTCGTTTCTATGATTTTTTAAATTTTTTGGAAACTGTCCCTGTGTTTCTATGTACATTTTATATTTGGAACTGTCCCTGTCGTTTCTAGATTATGTTTTTTTGGAACGTCTTCTTCTTTTCTATGATAATTTTTATATTTTAGAACTGTCTCTGTCTTTTCTTATTTATTGTTATATTTTAGCACTGTTTTCTGTCTTTTCTATGATAATTGTATTTTTGGAACTGTCTTCTGTCGTTTCTATATATATTGTTATATTTGGAACTGTCCTCTTCTTTCTATGATTATTGTTTATTTTGGAACTTCCCTGTCGTTTTATGATACTTTGTTATTTTTGGAACTGTCTTCTGTCGTTTCTTTTTTGTTTTTTATATTTTAGCACTTCTTCTGTCGTTTCTATGATAATTGTTATATTTTGAACGTCACGTCTTTTTCTATATTCGTTGTTTATTTTAGAACTTTTAAAGGGTTTTTAATCGGACAAAAAAACGGGTTTGGGAAATGTTGTGTTAATAACGGTGGCAGTGATGCTTTTGCTGCTGTTTTTACCCATTTCCTTGCAGTTTAAAAATCACATTTTTAAAAATGTTGAAGTTAATCCCAATGGCAAAACAAAAACAAACAAACCAACCTCGGGGACGTGTACCATTCTTTCAGAGAGAAAAGACAAAAAAAAAAGTATTTTTAAACTTCGATTATTCCTAGATCTATCATAAATGTCGATCGCCCGCCTGTCTGCCTTTTGTCTCCCTCTCCTCCTCCCCCCCCCCCCCCCCCCCCCCCCCCCCTTTTTTCCCCTCGTCTGTCTGTATATCGTCTCTTGTATGTATGATGTATGTATTATGTATTATGATGTATGTATATGTATGTATGCAAGTTCCCCGCTGCCTCTCTCCTCCCATCTTCTGTCTCACCACACAATAACACACCGCACACACCCACACCTTCCCTTTTTTTTTCCCCCCCTCATCATTGCATGGGGGTTTTTGGGGTGCTGGTACATGGTATGGGATGCATGGGATGGGAGGCATGGGAGGGATGGCCCTGTATTCGCATCAAAGGGGTTTGAAGTAAAACAGGGGTTTCCCCCTTCTTCACCCCCACGGAGGACAAAAAAACCCCCGGGTCTCAATAACCCCCCCTTCCTCCTCCTACCCCCTTCTTTCATATTCTTCCCCTCATCTCCCGTCTCTGCCTCTCGCTTTTTTCTGTCTGTCAAAATTCTCTGTCCCCCCCGTCTGTCTTTTCTCCCTTTCCCCCTCTTTTTCTCTCTCGTGCCCCCCCCTTCCTCTCTCCTCTCCCCCCCCTCTCTCCCCCTCTCGATCACCCCCCCCTTCTCTCTTCACCCATCCCCGATATAAAAATAAAAAAAAAATAAATAAATAAATAGCCCCCTCTCTCCCTCCCCCCCCCTCCCTCTCTCTCTACCCCTCCCTCCCTCCCTCTCTCTTCCCCCCTCTCTCTCTTCCCCCCCCCCCCTCTCTCTCCACACCCCTCTCCCCCCTCCCTCCCCCTCTCTCTCTCTCCCCCCCTCTCTCTCTTTCCCCCCCTCTCCCTCCCCCTCTCTCCCCCCTCTCTCTTTCCCCCCCCTCTCTCTCTCCACCCCTCCTCTCTCTCTCCTCTCCCCCTCTCCCCCTTTCCCTCCCCCTCTCCCCTCCCCCCCCCCCCTCCTCTCCACCCCTCTCCCCCCTCCTCCCTCCCCCCCTCCTCTCCTCCCCCCCCCTCTCTCTCCCCTCCCTCTCTCCCCCCCCCCCCTCTCTCTCTACCCTCTCCTCTCTCTCTCTCTCCTCATATTCACTGACAGGTTGCGGGCCAAGTACAGAAGATCCTCTCTATATAATCGCCCACCTCAGAAAAGGGCACACGGGCGTGAAGAGCCGGGGTAAGAGGATAGTGTAATGAACCTAATGAGTCTTTATGGAGGTTGCGGTTTTCTACCTTGCTTCTTCTTCTTCTTCTTCTTCTTCTCCTCCCTCCACAATCTGTCTGTCTGTCTGTCTGTCAACCTCTCTATATCTCTGTATGTCTGTCTGTCTGAGTGTGAGCGCGTGCGCAATGTTTAATTTCTTGTTTGATTGCTTGTGCGCTTTCTCGCTTGCTTGGCTTTTGGTCGTGGATTTTTTTTTAAATTTGTATTTCACACACACACAGACCCCTTCCCACTTTCTCCTCCCCTCACCCCCACCTCCCACCCACCCCAACCACCACCCACATAATATACACACTCACGAACAGATCCACTCGCAGCCAGTAAACGAATGCATAGTGACACTCACACACACACACACACACACAGACACGGGGGTACATGTAGGCCTAGCAGTAGTCTCTTTCTCCACTCGTTGACCCTGGTGTGGAGGGCAAGTGGCCGTAACTTGTAAACCCACACGGTCATAAGAGGATAATAATGAGACCTGACAGCGCCGCAGGTCATGAAAAATGTCAACCCAACTTACTACCACTGTTGTCTTTTGTTGGCAGATAGGACACTGTGGTACAATGGTGAAGACAAGACAAGAAAAGGAAGGAAGGAAGAAAAGAAAGATATAAAGAAAGAAAGAAAGGAAGAAGGAAAGAAAGAAAGAAAGAAAGAAAGAAAGCAAGGAAGAATGGAAGAAAGAAAGAAAGAGAGAGACAATGACATTTTTTTTTATCTCGAAGGTAATGAATAAGCATCCATGTGCTTTTACATTCAGTCCCCGCCCTTAGGATACATCATATAACAAAGTAAACCCAATACCCACACACTCACACAGTAAAAGAGAAGAGAAGAGAAGAGAAGAGAAGAGAAGAGAAGAGAAGAGAAGAGAAGAGAAGAGAAGAGAAGAGAAGAGAAGAGAAGAGAGAGAGAGAGAGAGAGAGGAGAGAGAGAGAGAGAGAGAGAGAGAGAGAGAGAGAGAGAGAGAGAGAGAGAGAGAGAATGAAGAATTAAATAGACGAAGAAAACGAAACTAAAAGAGGAAGGAAGCAAAAATGAAAAAAAAAGAAAGGACATTAAGAAAGAAAGAAGGATAACGAAAAACGGAATAAAAAAAAAGAGAAGAAAGAAAGAAATACACGAAACGAAAGAAGGGGAGGGGGGGGGGGGGGGAGCAGAAAGAAAGGTGGAAAAGGAAGAAAGAAAAAAACCGAAAGAGAGCGAGAAATTTTAAAAAAATTGTACAGGAGGCATGCCAGCATCTCCGCAAAGAGAGAGAGAGAGAGAGAGAGAGAGAGAGAGAGAGAGAGAGAGAGAGAGAGAGAGAGAGAGAGAGAGAGAGAGAGAGAGAGACAGACAGACAGACAGACAGACAGACAGAGACAGATAGACAGACAGACGGAGGGACGGACGGACAAACAGATGGACAGATGGAGACAGATAGACTGACTGACTGACTAACTGACAGATATACAGAGACAAAGAGACAGACAGGCAAAGGTATAGGCAGACAAAGACAGAGATAGGCAGATAGACAGACAGACAGTTTGTCTATTATTTCTATGTTTGTTTGTTTGTTTGAAAGAGGCTTTGAAATTTATGTTGTCAGTTTTGTCGAAAAAATGAAGCTGCATCATCTTTCAACTTTCTTTCTTTTCTTTCTTCTTCTGTCTTTAAACGCGAGGGCAAAAAGTGCCCCAGTTTTCTGCTGTTCCAACCAGGTCAGTCACTTCAGCCAGAACAGGGAGGAGGAGAAGGAGGAGGAGAGGAGACATGATGGATGACGACGAGATATAATAATATATATATGAATATAATAATGGAGTTAAGGGATTTGAGGACAATAAGGTTGCACCAACACGACGACAGCATGCATATGAATGATGAGTTAGAACAGAGTCAATGAACACAGACAACACGACACACAGAACAACACAAGGATAACGGATGATGATGATGATGATGATGATGAATGATAAGGAGAAGGAGGAGGAGAGAGGAGGAGAAGGAAAAGGAGAAGGAGGAGGAGGAAAGGAATAGGTGGGGGAAGATAAGAAAGAAGAAGAAGAAGAAGAAGAAAACAAGAAACAAGAACAAGAAGAAGAAAGACACACAAAAACGGAGAGGG
Organism: Rapana venosa; assembly: GCA_028751875.1. Taxonomy (NCBI): domain Eukaryota; kingdom Metazoa; phylum Mollusca; class Gastropoda; order Neogastropoda; family Muricidae; genus Rapana; species Rapana venosa. Next base: position 30,692,341 of record CM054140.1, read on the forward strand.
GGGGGGGGGGGGGAGAAAGACACACAAAACGGGGGATGGGGGGGGGACTTAAGTTTAGAAGAAACATTTCATGAAGAGACAGACAGACAGACAGACAGACAGACAGACACACACACCACACACACACACACACACACACACACACACACACACACCGACAGAACGCTGCTTGATATAGAAACAAAATATTGGAGGGAGGGGGGGGGGGGGGGAGAAGACGAAGAAGAAACAGTTGCGGAGGGGTGAGGCGATAGACACGGGTATAACGAAGATGGAGGGGAGGCGGAGGGTAGGTAGGTAGGGGGTGGGGGTGGGGTGGTGGGGGTGGTGAGAGAAGATAGCGATAGTTCAGGAAGTGTGTTTGATAAGGAAAAATCTCAGAAGGCTCTGATCTATCATGATGAATGTATATAGCCTGTCCTTCTGGAATGTATGTCCTCTTCTCTCCTCTCTCTCTCTCTCTCTCTCTCTCTCTCTCTCTCTCTCTCTCTCTCTCCTCTCTCTCTCTCTCTCTAAGTGTGTATGTTTGTGTGGTAAGTGCGTGCGTGTGTGTAAGTGTGTGCGCGTGCGTGTAAGTGCGTGTGTGTAAGTGTATGTGTGTAAGTGTGTGTGTGTGTGTGTTTGAGACAAGTGGCTCAAATTTTTTGAAGAGTTATAGACAGGCGGAGAGAGAGAGGAGAGAGAGAGAGAGAGAGAGAGAGAGAGAGAGAGAGAGAGAGAGAGAGAGAGAGAGACAGACAGACAGACAGACAGACAGACAGACAGACACAGAGACAGACAGACAAACATAGAGAGTCAGAGACAGATAGACAGACACAGAGACAGACATGCACCAAAAGCTAGGGGAAAAAAGACTGAGAAAAAAAACAAACAGACAAGACAAAAACTAACAAAAAAGAGGTAGAGAAAGACAGAAGAAACAAAGCATCCTCCTTATCGCACGCCCTCTCACAAGTGTACGACGATGATGTAGGCTGACAAGAAACATCACTTTTATCAGAAGCCGGCTCCTGTTTCGCGCTTTTAATCTATCACACCCACTGACCTACCCAGGGAACGGGTAAGGCACCCTGGCACCCTTTGCATACATGTATGTATGCAGGGGTATCGTATAGAATAGAGGCTTTCCTTCGCCGACCCTCGTCCCCCCTCCCCTTGCTCTTTTCCCCAACGCTCCTTCCCCTCGCCCTCTTTTCTCATCAGCTTTTACTTCAAGGGAGAGAGGCGGAGTACAATATTGATGCGTATCATCATCATCATCATCATCATCACCACCACCACCACCACCACCACCACCACCACCACCATCATTACCATCCATCATCATATTTTTCCCGTTTTTCGGCCGGAGTTCCGCGGTTCACCAATGGTGAGATTATTGCATATGTGACCGTTCCCCCCCCCCCCCCTCCCACCACTATTAAGGTAGCTGCATTCCGACTTCAGAGATATAATAATAATACTGATGTTTTGGTCATTATATATATATATATATATGGATCATCATCCTTCCTGTAAATGTTGATGTTGTACTTGAGCACAATATAAGCTCTTAGCTTGTTGATATGCTGATTATTTTCATCATGCTTATTAAATGAATAAACCCTATTTAAACATTTAAACCAAGAAGAAGAAGAAGAAGACATTAGTCGATATAGGACTATGCGTTCTCATCTGACACTATGCCCTACAAAGCAGGCAACGCGAGTACCAGTTGCAGAGTAAAAACCATAGGTACCATGTTCCCTAGGCAATTTATGCAGACCCTGATGAAAAATAATATGAACTACAATGTTATGTAGGCACAAAGGTGGAACAGAAATTGATGTCACCGAGAGACCAGAGTGCACTGCCCCTACAACTGAAAATATCTGCAGGGACGTACATAGTCGCAACAACAACAATAGCAACTAGAGTGTAAAGGCCAATGAATGGAGCATATTTCTGGTGCTAAATTATAGATTCAACAAGAATATAGATCGGCTCTGTTTAAGTGCTTACATAAGGAGATAGTTCTCAACACAATCTTATGCTTACTTTTTTTGTTAACCAAGTAGTTACAAAATTCATCTCGTAGTCCAATCCAATCCAATTATATTGTTTATAGCAACGCCAGCCATTTTGGGCGGTCATTTACGTTTGGTTGGTTGGGGTTTTTTGTGGAATATTTTTTGGTTTGGTTTGTGCGTTTTTGTTTGTTTTTGGAGGGGGTGGGGGGAGGCTACCAATTTTTAATGAAACCTACTTCAGATTTTTGTGAATGTGTTGGTTTTTTCTTCCTTTTTTTGAACATTATTGAACATGACTACATAATAATGGCAAACCCCAAAAAACACCGGCTTGCTTTGTGAACGGTGCGTGTAAGGGGAGAGGTTGAGGATGAAGAATCACTGAACAAAGACCATCCACGTCTTTCCTACATATATTCCAGGACGGACGCTTTTGATGTGCGCGGTTCCCCCCTACCAGACCAGACCTGAACACTTTAAATTAATCAAGACAGGCAGGGACTGGGCCTTGGACACGAACAACATCACAGGAAGCCCTGTACGAAAGGAGCCAGTCACATTCCGACAACATGGATACCTTCTTTGATCATCACTCCACCTAGGACCCCGAACTGCTGGTCATACGGCCTCCTGTGATCTCAACGTGACATATGGCTGTAAAAAAACCCAGACAACCCCTACCCACTAAAAAAAGAGAAGGAAAAAAACACCCTCTGCTTTTGATGCTCTTGGCTGGCTCAGGAAAAGTAGGACCTCGTGGTTTTGTGTCACGTAGACTCATACTGCCCCTATCAAATAAATTACGCTTTCTCAGCGTAAAAACTACAACTGTCATCAAAAGCGAAAAAATATGTTCCCTCAGCTAAGACCAAACGCTGGCATGTTGAAACTCATGGCTACTTCAGCAGCAATAGCAGAAGCAGAAGCAGAAGCAGCAGCAGCAGCAGCAGTAGTAGTGTAGTAGTAGTAGTAGTAGTGGTAGTAGCAGCAGCAGAAGAGCAGCAGCAGCAGCAGCAGCAGCAGCAGGCAGCAGTAGTAGTAGTAGTAGTAGTAGTAGTAGAAGCAGCACCAGCAGCGGCAGCATTAGTAGCATTAGTAGCAGTAGTAGTAGTAGTAGTAGTAGTAGTAGAAGCAGCAGGAGCAGCATTAGCATTAGCAGCAGCAGCAGCAGCAGCAGCAGCAGTAGTAGTAGTAGTAGTAGTAGTAGTAGTAGAAGCAGCAGGAGCAGCAGCAGTAGCAGCAGCAGTAGTAGTGCAGTAGTAGTGCAGTAGTAGTGTATAGTAGTAGTAGGAGTAGGAGCAGCAGTAGCAGCAGCAGCAGCAGCAGCAGTAGTAGTAGTAGTAGAAGTAGTAGTAGCAGCAGCAGCAGCAGCAGCAACACAGCAACAGTAGCTGCTGCAGTCGCAGAAAGCTTAGTGGCTAGGTTTCACCCGCTAGCATGATCCGTGCTTCTTTAACAATCGTCTCAGAATCGTCCTGTACATTACAATACAGCCCTGCTGTGCAAAACGAGAAAAAACACTTAAAGCCAAAGAACGACAAACAAATTATAATCAATCTCTCCTATCAGTTTTATCAGGAAACAGCACGAAATTTAAAGGTAGCATCGTCCTGGTAAGTTTGACTTTTTTCCTTTCCAGTTGATAATGGGGGAAAAAAAATCTCCCCGAGGTCGGAATGCACCTACCTTAATGGTGGGCAAAAACGGTTGTGTACGCAAAACGGTCACCTTTGGGGCTCTGGCTCAGGAACGAAAGAAGGAGGGAAAAAATCAACTTGAGTGTAAAAGAACCTGGACCGCTTGTGTCCCACTCACTTTCTCGATGCGCGCCACTATTATTTCTATTTTCTATTCCCCTGGAATGGGTTTAGCAGAATATCACAATATGTAGTAAATACAGTTATCACCGTTCTTTGACAGTATCTACTATCTCGTTGTGTCGGACAACTGTTTTGCCACAAAAGCACTTGAAGTGGTATTTCACCGACTTTTTGTTTTGCTTGGGGTTTTCCCTCTCGATTTGTCAAGTATTTTATACATAGAATGTTTGTTTTTGTCTGCTTACATCGAATTGTAGTGGATCCTTTAGATTTCAAATTTGCCTGATCTCCTTTTGTTGTTATTTCCGACTCTGAAAGTTTTTTTTATCTCCCCCCCCCCCCCCCCCCACACACTCCCTGTCCTCTACACAAGCAGAATAGCACGACTAATATATGCTCTTATCATTTCAACAACAGTAAGACATTTTTTGCGTTCAAAGGTTAGCAATTTCCTTCTCCTCTACACAAATAATTATTTTAAAACATCGTCTGCTCACGGTAAAACTGTGTTAATTAAAGAAATAAAATACCCCTTAAAGTGTTCTCTCTCTCTCTCTCTGTCTTTCTGTCTGTCTGTCTGAGAGGATTTTTGTTGATTTTTTTGTGTTCTTTTTGCCCAGAGGGCTGGTTGTAAAAAAAGAAAAAAGCATGATTGCTTATGCAATAACCATCTTTAAATGAAACTCATTCAATTCAATTCAATTCAACTCGCTCTCTCTCTCTTTCCCCATGCACGCACCTCTCTCTCTCTCTCTCTCTCTCTCTCTCTCTCTCTCTCTCTCTCTCTCTCCCACAGTCTCAGAATTTTTTCCTAAACTTTGGGGGAAAACATGGGGAAGAGGAGTAAACGTTCTTTTCACAGGGGAAAAACACCAAACCCCCAAACAAACCCAGAGACTAGTTGAGCTTCCAGTACAGAGGGAGTGGAATCTCTTTTCACCAACACACTGACACTGACAGATGAACAGCGAAAAGGCTTCTCCGACATCATTACACTTTGAAAAAGGAAGAAGAGGAGGAGGAGAGGGAAGAATGGGGGCGGGGTAGGTGGAGAGATGAGAAGAAGAAGAAGAAGAAGAAGAAGAAGAAGAAGAAGAAGAAGAAGAAAAAGAAGAAGAAGAAGAAGAAGTAACAACAACAACAACAACGAGGAGGAGGAGGAGGAGGAGGAGAGAGGGAGGAGAAGAGAGGGAGGAGGAGATAAAAAGAGAAGAGAAAAAAGAAAAGAAGGAAGAGGAGGAGGAGGATGAGAAAAAGAAGGAGGAGGAGGGGGTGGGAGGAGGAGAAAAAGGAATAAGGAGGGGGAGAAGAAGGAGGAGGAGGGGGAGAAGAAGGAGGAGGAGGAGGGGGAGAAGCAGAAGAGGTGCACATGTGTGTGTGTGATTACAAAAAAATCTTTTATTTTGAGGATCGCTTGTGTGTTTTCTGTTGATATTCAGTCCCCGTGTGCATGCAGTTTTGTAAAATGTTTCATCCGTTCGTACTAGCCTACTCTTCTGAAAGGCGGAACATGTTTAAGCGCGTGCGCAATATGTTGTATTTGAGGTGTGTGTGTGTGTGTGTGTGTGTGAGTGTGTGTGTGTGTGTGTGTGCGTGCGTGACGTGCGTGCGTGTGTGCGTGCGTGTGTGTGTGTGCGTGCGTGCGTGCGTGTGTGTGCGCGCGTGCGTGTGTGTGTGCGCGCGTGCGTGCGTGTGTGTGCGACAGAAAGAGAGTTTCGGGCCTACGTACCTTTATTAACACGCACCCTTCTCTCCCACTCCCCTCTTCACTGTCTCTGTCAGTCTGTATTTTTTTGTCTCTTGGCCCTTGTCAGTCTCTGTCTCCAGTAAATTTTCTGTCTGTCTAGTCTAGTTTGTCTAGTCTAGTTTGTCTGTCTGTTTGTCTCTCTCTCTCTGTCTCTTGGTCCTTGTCGCTTAGTCTCTGTCTCCAGTAAATTTTCTGTCTGCCTACTTTGTCTAGTTTAGTTTGTTTAGTCTGTCTGTCTGTCTGTCTGTCTATCTGTCTGGTCTATTCTAGTTTGTCTAGTCTGTCTGTCTGTCTAGTTTGTCTGTCTCTCTCTCTCTGTCTCTTGGTCCATGTCGCTTAGTCTCTGTCTCCAGTAAATTTTCTGTCTGTCTGTCTTTCTAGTTTGTCTAGTCTGTCTGTCTAGTCTAGTCTAGTCTAGTTTGTCTAGTCTGTCTGTCTGTCTAGTTTGTTTAGTCTGTCTGTCTGTCTAGTCTAGTTTGTCTAGTCTAGTCTGTCTGTCTAGTCTAGTCTAGTTTGTCTGTGTCTGTCTGTCTAGTTTGTCTAGTCTGTCTGTCTGTCTAGTCTATTCTAGTTTGTCTAGTCTGTCCGTCTATTGTTTCTTCATTCAAAGGGTACACTGGAAGTGTGTCTCGGGGAGCGGTGCCAAGCCAGACAAAGAAAACAAAGGCAGATGACAACGGAGGATAATGAATTTATAGCCCCGGGTTGTTTGGTTTTTGTTCTTGTTGTTGTTGTTGGGGTGGGGTTTTTTACACAACTTTAAGCTCGTGGAGTATGATGCACTGATGTACGTCTACCAAACTGTTATGATTTTAGTTGTGTGTGTGTGTGGGGGGGGGGTTGTTTTTTTTTAAAGATCTGCAGAAAAGAATGAGAGTAAAAGAAAGGGGATGAAAAGGGTGGAGAGATAGATTGAGAGTCAGACAGACATACCGACAACAGACAGGAAGACAGATGAAAAGGGTGGAGAGATAATTGAAGACAGACAGACATTACAGACAACAGACAGCAGACAGACAGGCAGGCAGGCAGACAGACAGACATTTACTGATAGAGGCTAAGACACAACTAACACAGGAAATAGACACAGACACACACACAGACACAGAGAGGGACAGACAGAAAGACATAAAGGCAGACAGACAGAAACGGACAGAGAATTTGCACCTGTGTGTGTGTATGTGTGTTGTATATGTGTCATGTGAACTCTGCGTATCTAATGATGTTTTTTTTCTGGGATACCTCATTTATGACAGGCACCTTAATTTTAACGAATAGGGTGAGAGAGAGAGAGAGAGAGAGAGAGAGAGAGAGAGAGAGAGGAGAGAAGAGACAGACAGACAGATAGACAAACAGACAGACAGACAGATATAGGTACAAAGACACAGAAATAGAGAGACAGAGAAGAAGAGACAGACAGAAAGAGGAATTGAAAGGAGGGAGAGATGCAAGAGGGAAGAAGAAGAAAGAAAGAAAGAAAAGAGAAGAGAGGAGAGGAAGAGAGAGAGTGAGAGAGAAGAAGGGAGATACAGACACAGAGAGAGACAGAGAGACAGACAGACAGAGACAGACAGAGACAGACCGACAAACAGATTAAAAAAACATAGACTTGACAGACACCCCTCCACACACACACCCATCTCCACTCCTCAAAAGTAAGTAAGTAAAAAAGGATAGTTTACACACGAGTAGGGTGTCGCTACTCCTAAGAGAGAGTCAGTCAGTTCCAGCATTCACTTTAGTTGTGGAGACGACAGACAAAACAACAGTGTTGTAGTAGGTATAGTATTGCCTTCCTCACGTCTGTCTGTTGGGCTGGCAATTCGTTACTGTCACCCTAAACCCTTTGGCAGCGCTGACTGACTGACTGAGAGCTAGAGAAGCTCGCATGTTGTAGGGGAGTCGAAGATACAGTCGCGCTGAGACGCGCCAACATGCATGCACACACGCGCGAGTATACACATAACCTTGCACACACACACACACACACACACACGCACACACAGGCGTGCGTACGTGCGCGAGTGCGTATACACACGCACACACACACGAGAGAGAGAGAGAGAGAAGAGAGAGAGAGAGAGAGAGGAGGAAGAGAGAGAGAGAGAGAGAACGAGACAGACAGACAGACAGACAGATAGACAGAGACAGAGGGATTTATATTTTTCAAGGGTTACAAATAAACATTTGGATACCTTTTCATCTGGGGAGAGAGAGAGAGAGAGAGAGAGAGAGAGAGAGAGAGAGAGAGAGAGAGAGACGGGACAGCAGACAGACAGATAGACAGAGACAGAGGGATTTATATTTCTCAAGGGTTACAGATAAACATTTGCATACCTTTTTTCATCTGGGGAGAGAGAGAGAGAGAGATGAGAGAGGAGAGAGAGAGAGAGAGAGAGAGAGAGAGAGAGAGAGAGAGAGACAGACAGACAGACAGACAGACAGAGACATACACACACCCCATAAGTCTTTTTCCATCATGAATTCCCCAAGGCAACTACGCCTTTGTCTTAATGAGCTCTTCCCCTCCCCCTCCCCCCACCAAAAAAAAAAATCTATCTCCAACGTGTCAGTCAAGTGTGACCAATCAGGAAGACCTGTCAGGTTTGATTGACCAATCAGCTGTGCCCATCTCCTTCCCGGCAGTCTGCAGTGTCCATCTGTTCCGACCAATCGTGGGAGGCCGTCAGCCGCACTGACCAATCAGCAATAGACATCTGTTTCGCCTGTCTGATGTTGTTATTGTTGAAATTGGTCGTCAGATAGCAGAGATTTACGTTATGACCATTTCGTCTATGCTTCTGTACGGAAAAACCTGGAGGAGGGGGGAAGGTGTTAAATTCGTAGGAGGCACGCGTGTCTGTGTGTGTGTGTGTGTGTGTGTGTGTCCAGTGCATGCATGCATGCATGTGTATACGTGTGTGAGCGGGTGCGTAGGTGTATGTAATTAACTGCAGACAGGTTACATATCCCTCTACATCTATCAGGCTGATATTATATATAAGCAAGATTGGCTAGCGGGAAAAAGTAAATACTGCGAGCTACTCATTAACTGGTCAGGCCACGTGGAAGCTGTACACTCGTAGACATAGATAGCACTAGTGTTGGGCGTTCACCAGCTTAACACCCTGCGGGGTCACCCAGAACATACACTCTCGTCTCAATCATCACACCTGTGAATCACTTTGAGACCATACCTAGTTGTAGTTGGGCATCACACTGTACAGTCAACAAAAAAAGAAAAGAAAATGAAAAAAGAAGGAAGAGAAGAATAAATACGAAAGAAAAAAAAGCTACAAGACGTTTCTATCTCTTGATAAAGCCGAATCTAAAAGGGAGAACATCCTTCATTAATAAAAGTGCCAGGCATTAGTAAGGGCTGTAACTGAACTCAGCACCTGCCCTCTTCTTCATATCCCCCCCCTCCCCTCCCCCCAAAAAAAGAGCAGGCAGGGAATTCGGCAATGATAAGTTCCAATTAGCGAGAGCCTTTGAAGTCAACCCTGCTGCTCTCCCCGGCTTTATATAGCTGCCATTGACATTCCTGCTCTCCAGTAAAGATTGTGATGGAACTGACTACTGCCTATAGGAGAGAGAGAGAGATTGGTGGTCCGAAGAGTATGAGTGGTTGGATTGTGATGGGTTGGGGGGGGGGGGGGGGGGGGGGGGGGGGGGGGGGGGTGAGGGAAGGGGATGTATGTTTGATGAGTGACTGCCTGAGGCGAAAGGGTCAAGAACTTGTGTGTTATTTTTAGTCTTTAATCAGTTTGTTGCCTGTTACGGTGGGAAGATGAGATGAGATGTGTGTGTGTGTTTTACACGCGTGCGTGTGCATGCGTATTTTGTGTTGTGTGTGTGCTTTGTGTGTCTATGTATACTTGTGTGTGTGTGTGTGTGTGTGTGTGAGAGAGAGAGAGAGTACTACGAGTGATAGGTGAATGTATAATGTGTGTTTTTTGTTTGCGCGTGTGTGCATGTATGTACGAAATAATGCTAACTATGCACATGAAGAAAAAAAAATTTTAAGTCCCAAAAGAATGACAAAGTTGTAGAGAGCCGAAAGAGAAGAGATCGTGGAGAACTAGAAATACATTACAGAAGAAGTCTGGATAGACAGCCCACTGAGAAGACCAATTTATTTTTTATTCCATACTGCCTACAGTCCAGCCGACTGCTGAGGCTTTATCAGGCTGCATGCCAACCCAACTTTCTCAACCACACCAACTGCCCTGGCAAAGTGGTTAACATGTTGCAGTCCAAGCTTGAAGTGTAGCGGGGTCAAACCCCGTCACTCCTGTTTATTTGTTTGCTTGGTGGTGGTGGTGGTGGTGGTGGGGATTTCTTTTAGGGTAGGGAGTGGATTCTATTTTGTATCCTACTTAAGAATGAGTTGTTTTTTCCGCCTTCAGAAAAAAAACATATATACAAATTGATGTTAACAGCAACAACAAGCATGTAGCTTATAACAAGCCCTAACAAAGAAAACATTACCATTGTTGAGGCCACGGTGTCTGTTGTATTGCTTTTTGGTTACGTTATCCAGTTTTTCTTTCCATTTTCATACTGGTTGATGTTTGATTTATGGCCTGGATTCGTCATTTTTATTGTTTTCCATAACGCATTGTCTGCCCTTACGTGGCCCTTGAGGTTGGCTTTGCTGGAAATAATGGAGATTAAGCATTTGGGCTGTTGGTTTTGTATTCAAACAGATAAAACATGAAAAAGCAAATCTGTATCCTTTTCTAGTTTTGTGTGAAAAATGTTTCTGAATCAGGATTTTCACTGATATTTTTCGTGACCGATATATTCATGGATAAGAACCATATCAATGTTGTTTCATTGAAGGTTGTGAGTATATCATTAAGACGCCCATCTTCATATCTCTCTCTATTTCTCTGTGTGTGAGAGAGATATATATATATACTGAGACACAGACAGACAGACAGACAGACAGAGAGAGGAGCGAGCGAGACCCAGCGAGCAACAATAATAAAAGAAAAAGGAATATTCAAAATTTAAAAAAAACAGCAACCAGTAACAACGAGCTGAGACAGTTTGCCGAGCAGTAAGCAAAAAAAGTGGCACTTTGAGTACATCAGTGACAGACAATTCCATGCATGATAGGTTGTTGACAGAGTGAGTGACAGTGGAAACTGCTGTGACCATTGACAACCCAGTATCCCCTACACACAACAACCATAGTTCCTTTCCCCTTCACATGCATCTTCCCACTAACTACGCAGACATTGTGTAATCTCAACAGAGTAATCCACATACATTGAACATTTTACCAACTGAATCAGCGTAACAACAACGGAAAAGTAGCATGCGCATGCTCGAATGTCTTGCTAGTACTTCAAGTGAAAAACATGAAACAGGGCAAGAGAGTTGTGTGCACGACTAACCATGCTGATAATGTGTAGAATCTATACAATGATCCGCATGCATTGAAAATGGATCCAACTGAAATGGCATAACATTGCAAAAGTAGCATGCGCGTGCTTGCTTGTCTTACCTGTACTTCTGATGAAGTTATGAAATTGTGCAACGGAGAAGCTGCGTGCACGAGAGCCTGAGGTAATTTTTCATTGTTCAGATCAGTTCATGGCTGCTTTACATGTTGAGACATATCCTCTGGACTACCGCTAGAGACTTCTCAGGATTTGGAGATTGGGCAGTGTGTAGTGCCCGAGCCACCCTCTGTGGTTTTTTAAATTCTGTTGTTCCATCTTCTATTACGTCTGTGATGGTATTGTTCAGTTCCAGCGACTCCAAGAAGCTGTTAAACAACATGAATTTTTTTAAAGGACTGTTTTTTATGTTTTTAAAGAAATGTATAATCTGGGATCATTTTTCCCAGCTAACACATTTGAGGACTATAGTTACGTGATTTAGAAGTCTTAAAACTATTAACAATAGACGGTCAAAAGCCTAGCAGATAAGCAGGAGTACAAACCAAGCTAAACACAGCTTACAAGGGACGAGAACAACAATAATTTGGCTTTTCTTCCAAAAATTAATCTAAAAGAGTCTGAAGAGGGACGTGAACTAGATGCTTCCATACTAGGAGTCCAACTCTTCATTTTATCTGCTGATCTTACATGAAATAGGTTTTCATTCAATGTTATCACTAGAGATTCTTTTGAATGAATGAATAGATCAATGAATATATATATATATATATATATATATATATATATATATATATATATATATATATATATATATATACATCTATCTATCTATCTATCTATCTGTCCCGTAGTCTGACGACCGTGGGGGCACCCTCAAAGACTCAACAACCAGTTCCCTCCATTCCTCTCTCTGTTCTGCCTTTCTCAGGGTTTTGTTGAGTTCTAGGCCTGTCCATTCGCTGATGTTATCCTCCCAGCTCTTCTTTGGTCTGCCTCTTCTTCTTCCTCCTTGGACAGTGCCTTGTAAAACTGTCTTTGCAAGTCCTTTGGATCTTGTGACATGCCCATACCATTTAAGTTTACGCTTTTTCACGATCGTTAGAAGGTTCTCATAGGGTCCAATGGTTTGCTGGATTCTGTTATGCACGCTTTCGTTGCTTATGTGGTCTTTGTAGGAGATGCCAAGGAGTCTCCGAAAGCATCTCATCTCCACCGCCTGTACTCTTCTCTCCAAATCTGCAGTCAGGGTCCATGATTCACAGGCATACAGAAATATGGATATGACAAGGGAGCGCATTAGTCTGATCTTGGAGATAAGTGAGATATTTTTATCTCTCCAGATGGTTTTTAGTTTTGACAAAGCTGTTATTGTCTGTGCAGTCCTGCATACTACTTCTGGCTTGGATCCCTGGTCTGATACAATGGCTCCCAGGTACTTGAAGCTTTGAACTGTTTCCAGCTTCTGGTCATTAACCCTGATATCAGTGCTAATGCCGTTGGTGTTATTAGTCATCAGTTTGGTCTTCTCTGCACTCATTTCCATGCCGTATGTTTTGGAGGCCTTATTCAAGTGTTCTGTTAGACTGGCAAGCTCTTTTACTGATCCTGCTATTCCATCAATGTCATCTGCGAAGCGGAGGTTTGTGATCGTTCTGCCACCAATGCTGACTGATCCTTCATGATGTTCCAGTACATCAGCCATGATTCTCTCAAGGAAGATGTTGAAAAGAGTGGGTGAGAGTAGACAGCCCTGCCTTACTCCAACTGTTGTTCGAAACCATTCTCCAATGTTGTTGTTGTAGTACACTGCACTGGTGGCCTCGCTGTACAGCTGTTTGATGACTCTGGTCAGGTTTGCATTGATGCTGTACAAATTCATGGTTGCCCACAAAGCTGCATGCCACACCCTGTCAAATGCCTTCTTAAAATCGATAAATACGTGGTAAAGGTCTTGTTGATGTTGAAGGTACCGCTCACATAGTATTCTGAGGTTGAATATCTGTTCTGTTGTGCTGCGCCCTGCTCTGAAACCTGCTTGTTCCTCAGCAATGATTGTCTCTGCTTGTGGCTTCAGTCTATTCAATATTATCTGCAGCATGACCTTGCTTGGGTGGCATATGAGGCTGATTGTGCGGTAATTATGGCATTGTTGTAGATTTCCTTTCTTGGGAAGGGTGATGATGAGTGACTGTGTCCATGGTGTTGGCCATTTTCCTGTCTGCCAGATCTTGTTGCAGATTCTTAGTAGGGCGCTGATCATGGCTTCCCCTCCAGCTTGAACCAACTCAGCTGGAATGTTGTCATACTTCTGATATATATATATATATATATATATATATATATATATATATATATATATATATATATATATAAAGTAAAAAAAGTATGTTCTTTCGATCCAGAAGGACCATAGAGCCGGAGCTTATCCCGGTTTCTGTAGCGTTAAGCGAACTGATGGTTTTTCACCACCCCTGTGACAGGACGCTAGTCTGTCGCCAGATACTTCCCCAGCAGAGCTGGTACCTACTTGTACACCTGGGTGGAGTGGGGAAAATAGGAGTAAAGTGTCTTTCCCAAGGACACAACACCGAGCCGAGCGGGGATCGAACCCGCGACCTCTGGATCACGAGTCGACCGCCTAAACCACTCGACTACGGTGCCTCCATATATATATATACTTCTGCATTATGGAGGGTGTCTTGCTGTTACGTACCACAGAGGATGAGTGAGGATTCAAACACTGCCAGGACCTCTGAAGAGTGCTCAACCAGGAGCCGAAACTCGAGTCAGGTCAGGCCATAGGCATGGCCCTTCTCAATATTATTCCCCAAATGCTGCCTTCAAAGTTTTTAACTTGTGAATTTTTTTTTTCGAATCTTGGACAAAAATCATTTCTATGATGGGAATGAAGTTGTAACTGGTTACCTGCACTTGTTTTTCCTCACTATATTTTGTCAATTATATATATATATATATATATATATATATATATATATATATATATATATATATATATATATATATATATATGGTTTATAAAACGCACAAAGACCTCCACCTTCGAAGGCGTGATCGCAGTTTTTCCCTGTTGTAAATCAAACAAAAAGAACTTTCCACCTGAAGAAACTATCTCCTAGCTTTCAATATCGCTTCCTTCTATACTCTAGGGAATGGAGAGAAAGAAGAAGAACGGGCTAACTCAAACAGACGACTGCCATCACGTAGTTGACAGGAGCAAGTTTGCCGAGTGGCTAAGTAACTGTCAAAGAAAAGTGAGTGTCCAAGAAACCAAAGGGAACAGACAAAAGACGGACCAGACACAGACAGGGACAAGTTTGCAGTGACCACAGTCCTTCCTGTTAGACACATACACAACGACAGAATGGAGAAACAGACTGCACGTGTGCGGTGTCGTTAAATGGATTCCTTAACGTTAACTGGATTGAGATAATAATAATAATAATAATAATAATAATAATAATAATAATAATGATGATGATGATGATGATGATAATAATAATAATGACAGTGATAATCATAATATTAATAAATATAATACATGGAATTTATATAGCGCTATATCTTCAAAAAAAACGAATCAAAGCGCTTTCATTCATCCTACTCATTCACATGCAGCCAGTTACAATTAATAGTCAACTGCCCGAACTCTGTCCAAAACTAACTTGATGAAATTATTTAAAAAACTGCTTAGCACATCGTTTTCTATCAACGCACATGAAAACACGAACCGAAATAATGAAATATATTACCTAAATAAAAACTCAAACGAGACTGCGAACGTAACACGAATACCCGCTAACTATCCCAGGGGAAAAAAGCTGTTGTTTTACCCATTTTTGCACGCTCACGGAGACAACAGAAATGGTCAGATCCGGAATAGTTTGTCTCGCGATTTTCAGTCTGTGGACTGGCAGCTCACCCGGTGAAGGAGACGAGACTATTTTTTCCCCTGGGGAGTTTCCAGACCCGGGGAAGAGGCCTGATCTCCGTTGAACCTATCCACTTCGCGACTAAAACCACTTTACGACAGAACACACGTGCGTGGTCTGCCTGATACCAGCACTTGAGAAATAATGATGAGATTTCCCATTGGTTTGATGTCCATTCAGTACAAGGCGATTGTGACAGTTACTGGTATAGGCCTATTCATGCCAGGAATGATTATAAAGGATGGGGCAGAGGGTGAATGGTGAAATGAAAAACATAAAACATAAAAAGAGTACAGGTGAAATAAGTCCAAAAGCACATTCTACAGTAGTCTTCCTTCCACTGACTGATAAATAATTTCAGCAACTGATATAATCACAAACTGCTGAGAATCATACAGAAAACCTTGGATATTGCCATATATCTCACTTAAGTCTACTCGTTTTTTTATTATTGTATTGAATATCAAGGACTGGGCAACCACATAATGTATGTTTGACTGAAATGATATTAGAACAAGCACACATAACATTTTTGAATATGCAGTATACCAAGCGTTTAAGTACAATTTATAAGTTGTCATCAAAATGAAGAGACTATAGAGACACCGCATTCTAGCATATAAACAATCATATATAATCTATAAAACAATTTACTAAGTTCTCGTCTTCTACAAGGTAGCTCATTATGTTTTAGAGGTTTTCAGTGCGGTTTTCAACGACTTTGTGCTGTAGGTGAACAAATATGTATATTGTTTGTTGGTCCTTTACTTTTCCAAATCAGAAACTCGGAAAAAAGTCAATGTTTGAAATAAAACAGGTGTACCGGAAAGGTGAGAACCAAAAACCATCTGGTAGATATTTCGAGCTTAATCTAAAAACATCCAATTCATGGAATAAATGAATGACTAACAAACATTCTTAAAAAGAGCGAAAGGCTGCTTTCTGATGCTTTTCTTTCTCAGAAAAAGTATCCCTAACCCTCCTCTCTCTCTCCCTCAACCTCTCTCACTCACACACATACTAAATAATAATAATAATAATAATAAAATAATAATATCAACAAAGTAACAATAGATTAAAAACTACCATCAAAACCAAACCTCTCAACAATACCCCTAGAGAATGAAGAACCACATCTTCAACCAAAACCCCAACACCATCCATCTCCCCCCCCCCCCCCAACCCCACTCCCTGTCATCACAGTCACCTAGCAAATCAAGTCCAGCCAAAGTCCAACCAAAGCTACTTTAATCCTCCCCAGAAGGAGCAATTACAGAGTGAAAGCATCGCTGGTAAATGAGAAGTGTTTTGTGTTCAAACACACCCCGAGTACCATGACACGCACCACACACCACACCCTCCTCTTCATCATACCCCGGGTACAGACAACAGAGGTGACGGGTATTGTTGGTTCACTGACACTGTATCGGGGTCTTTTCAGTGCTGGGAGGGACCAAATGTCGAATGGACACAAAAGACAGGAGGGGAGGGGCGGAGGGGAGGAGGGGGATTTCCTTCGTGGTGGGAAAACGGAAGTTGGTATTTTTTTTTCTATCAACGGAAGTTTGAAAGAACAAAATGATGGAGAGTACGCGTCCAGATTTTAATCAGGAGTGAGGTGGAGATTTGTGGAAAATGAACTGCATGTGTGCGTGCGTGCGTGCGTGCGTGTGTGTGTGCTAGGGCATTTAAGGCAATAGTACTTGAAATTTTAAGTGTTTCCTGTATGGTCTTTTTTATAATGCATGGCTGCCTGTGGCAATTTATTTCCCAAATGACTGTGAGCAGTTACATACATATGGACACGGACACACACACAGATAGATAGATAGATAGATAGATAAATAGATAGATAGATAGATAGATAGATAGATAGATAGATAGATAGATAGATAGATGTGTGTGTGTGTATGTGTGTGTGTGTGTGTGTGTGTGTGTGTGTGTGTGTGTGTGTGTGTGTGTAAGAGATAGAGAGAGAGTCTAACTGACAGAAGATTTGAAGGCAAACAAGTAGGCCTACTATTTTATTACACCTTGTTATGTATATATAATAATACTGGCTTGGGAATACATCAGATTTATGTGATGTATGATCTTAAAACAATGAATGAAATAAATAGATAAACCGATCAATAAAAATGATTACCAATACATAGTAAAGTACATTCAAAGCATGTTAGCCGAATGCTAAGGAGACGAATGAATAACGGATACACGTGTGTGTGTATGTGTGTGTGTGTTTTGTGTGTGTGTGCGTGTGTGTGTTTTGCGTATGTGTGCGTGCGTGCGTGTGTGTGTGTGCGTGCGTGTGTGTATGTGTATGTGTGTGTGTGCGTGCGCGCGCTTTTGTGCAGTAGTACATGTAGACAAGCACATACACATGAATAATAAATAGCAGTGTACTTTGGTAACAAGACTAGAATCCCCACCTCCACATCCCCTCCCTGACTACATCCCTTCATGGTAAGGGTGATCGTCATCCTGTCCTACAATCCACAAAACTTCTTTTTGTCCGACTCCAGCCTCCATCTCCTTCGTCATTAGCAGAAGATTCTAGTTCTCCTCCTCTTTCTTCTCCTATAACCCCCCCCCCCTCCCTCCCCCTCTCCTCCTTCCTAAACCATCCTAGTTTCTGTGTTCATCATGACTTCTTGGCCTATCGTCTTTTAGCCTCATCTGAAGACTTCGGATCTCGTCACCTTCAGGTCTTCCACCCTTTCCTGATCCACCCCTTCTCCCCACCCCAGTGTCTCAGTTTATCGCTTCTAAAACATTTTAAAAGAAGAACTTATTTTCAACCGTTTTTTCCTTCAGCCTTAGCTGAAGACTCTAGATCTCCTTGTCGCCCCCCACCCCCTTCCCTTTCTGCCCGACTCCCCCTTTCCCCGTCATCCTCTGTGGTCATCACCTCTTGCAGAAAGAGATCTTCATCTTGTTCAGTCTTAGGAATTTCTCTGTTGCTGCGCCTCTGTCTCCTTCAGCCGCAGTGGAAGTTTCGGGATTCCTTGTCTTCTGGCACCCCCTCCCTCCCTCCCACTGCTTCCCGCCCCAGCTGCCGTGTCTTCAGGGCGTCTTGGCAGAAAGGCGATCCTTTGTCCTGCAGCTCTCGTAATTCTTCTCAGCTCCCATCTCCTTCAGCATCTCTATCTATCTATCTATCTGTCCCGTAGTCTGACGACCGTGGGGGCACCCTCAAAGACTCAACAACCAGTTCCCTTCATTCCGCTCTCTGTTCTGCCTTTCTCAGGGTTTTGTTGAGTTCTAGGCCTGTCCATTCGCTGATGTTATCCTCCCAGCTCTTCCTTGGTCTGCCTCTTCTTCTTCCTCCTTGGACAGTGCCTTGTAAAACTGTCTTTGCAAGTCCTTTGGATCTTGTGACATGCCCATACCATTTAAGTTTACGCTTTTTCACGATCGTTAGAAGGTTCTCATAGGGTCCAATGGTTTGCTGGATTCTGTTATGCACGCTTTCGTTGCTTATGTGGTCTTTGTAGGAGATGCCAAGGAGTCTCCGAAAGCATCTCTTCTCCACCGCCTGTATTCTTCTCTCCAAATCTGCAGTCAGGGTCCATGATTCACAGGCATACAGAAATATGGATATGACAAGGGAGCGCATTAGTCTGATCTTGGAGATAAGTGAGATATTTTTATCTCTCCAGATGGTGTTTAGTTTTGACAAAGCTGTTATTGTCTGTGCAGTCCTGCATACTACTTCTGGCTTGGATCCCTGGTCTGATACAATGGCTCCCAGGTACTTGAAGCTTTGAACTGTTTCCAGCTTCTGGTCATTAACCCTGATATCAGTGCTAATGCCGTTGGTGTTATTAGTCATCAGTTTGGTCTTCTCTGCACTCATTTCCATGCCGTATGTTTTGGAGGCCTTATTCAAGTGTTCTGTTAGGCTGGCAAGCTCTTTTTCTGATCCTGCTATTCCATCAATGTCATCTGCGAAGCGGAGGTTTGTGATCGTTCTGCCACCAATGCTGACTGATCCTTCATGATGTTCCAGTGCATCAGCCATGATTCTCTCAAGGAAGATGTTGAAAAGAGTGGGTGAGAGTAGACAGCCCTGCCTTACTCCAACTGTTGTTCGAAACCATTCTCCAATGTTGTTGTTGTAGTACACTGCACTGGTGGCCTCGCTGTACAGCTGTTTGATGACTCTGATCATGTTTGCATTGATGCTGTACAAATTCATGGTTGCCCACAAAGCTGCATGCCACACCCTGTCAAATGCCTTCTTAAAATCGATAATGTTCAGCATGAACACTTCAAATCTTTTTTTCGCCCCCCTCCCCCCTCATCTCCTCTTTCCGTCCTAGCTTTCGTGTTCATTGCTTTTTGGCAAATGTCATCTTTTCTTGTCATAACATCTCTCGGAATTCTTCTCACCTCCCACCTTCTTCATTTTCAGGTGAAAACTTCAGATCTCCTCCTCCTCCTCCGTCACTGACCCCATCTCCACTTTCCCCAATCCCTCTCTTAGCCTCTGCGTTCATCGCTTCTTGGCAAAGGCGACCTTCATCTTGTCATACAGGCCTCGGAACTGTTCTTGCTCCACCTCTGCCTCCTTCAGCCTCAACTGAAGACTATAGATCTCCTCGTTCTCCCTCCTCATCCCCTTCCCTCCCCCCCCCCTTCTCCCGATTCCTCTCTCCCTTTCCCCCTCTCAGTTCATCGCTTCTTGGCAAAGGTGACCTTCATCTTGTCATACGGGCTTCAGAACTTCTCCTTCTCCGCCTCTTCCAGCCTCGACTGAAGACTGCAGATCCCCTCCTCCCCCTTACCCCCCACTCCCCCCTGATTCCCGTTCCACTTCCCAACTCATTCTTCCGAGTTCATCGCTTCTTGGCAAAGGCGACCTTCATCTTGTCGTACAGGCTCCGGAACTTCTCCTTCTCCGCCTCTGTCTCCTTCAGCCTCAACTGAAGACTATAGATCTCCTCGTTCTCCCTCCTCATCCCCTTCCCTACCCCCCCCCCCCCTTCCCCCGATTCCTCTCTCCCTCTCAGTTCATCGCTTCTTGGCAAAGGCGACCTTCATCTTGTCGTACAGGCTCCGGAACTTCTCCTTCTCCGCCTCTGTCTCCTTGAGCCTCAGCTGCAGACTGCGGATCTCCTCGTCCCTGTCCCTCATCGCGGCGTCGAAGGCCCTCCGCTTGTGGTCGTACTCCCTGCGGAAGCGATCCTCCAGCCTGGCCAGCTTCTGCTTCACCATCTCGTAGTTCCCCACCAGCTGCTTCAGCTGCAGGAGGAGCGAATCCTCCGCAAGGACCCGCTCTCCTGTGGGGTGGTGAGCGTTGGAAGACGACGCCGAGGTCGTGATGATGGGGAAATGGGAGAAAGAGGAGGAGGAGGAGGAGGAGGGTGAGGGTGTGGTTTTGGGGTCGGGTTTCTTACGGGTGAAGAAGGCGAAGACGGAGGAGGCGGGTTTGTTGTCGTCTGTTGTGGGGGTCTGGCGGTTCTTGCGTTCCTTGTCGCCCTTCTTGTTCTTCTTGGTGTGGCGGTGCTGGTCGTGGTTGTCGCTGTCGATGTAGGCCAGGAAGCTGTCCACGTCGGGAATCTGTGGACCGGGAGATAGGAAACGTGTGTGTGTGTGTGAGTCTCTCTCTCTCTCTCTCTCTCTCTCTCTCTCTCTCTCTCTCTCTCATGAAGAACACTTTTTATTTAATTGCCCTGTCTATGAAGATTTGAGCATTAAGTTTCTTAAAGATGCGAAGAGACTTCCTTTGCACGTGCTACTCAAAGCTACAATATCTACTGATAGACATAATTTATCACGATTTATTTTTCATGCAACCAACAGAAGAAGTAAGATAACTTCATAGAAATGGATCCTTATATTGATGAATACTACATTCAAAACATTGTCGATTATGACGAACGTGAATTGATTTGTGAAATTTCTTTATTATTGCTGATATATCATTTTCATATTTATATACATTGATAGTAATGTGTTTATAACACTCATGTCATATGTCCACTCCATACGTCCATCATTCCTTTGTATTGTGGCCTAAGGCCGATGTACAGTAAAAGTCTGAAGTCTGAAGTCTCTCTCTCTCTCTCTCTCTCTCTCTCTCTCCTTCTCTCTCATACACTCTGTCTCTGTCTCTCTCACTCTCTGTGTAAGCACACGCGAGCGCGTGTATGAGTGTGTGTGTGTGTGTGTGTGTGTGTGTGCGTGCGTGCGTGCGTGCGTGCGTGCGTGCGTGCGTGCGTGCGTGCGTGCGTGTGTGTGTGTGTGTGTGTAAGGACTGTTTAATGGAACCTATATCCTTGTTTTCATATCTTGCTTAAACCAAGAGCCTAAACTTTTATTTACAGCTTAGCCAAGTAGCACCTAACACATTTCTGCGTTACGGCCGCTCTGTAAACTTATCCTGGTCTATCCATCCAGAAAAAATATAACTTGACCCTTCTAAGAATAATCAGTACTTGGGCATGTTTCAGCACCACATCGTTATGTGACCTTCCACAGCATTCGTGAAGAAACTTTAACGAAAAGCCGATATTCGCGAACAGCTTCTAAGATTATTATAATTGCTTGCCATATAATTCTGAAAGGACGTTTGACCTTTGTTGCACGTACACACACCTACGCACACACGTACGCACGACATACAAGCTCTCTCACATATACACATCACACGGACGCACACACAGACGTGCGCAAACCTACACACACACACATACGTACACACACATACACACACACACACACACACCACACACACACACACACGAGAACCAAAATACATAGACCGGCGCCAACAGCACAACAACAGGTACACCACCACCACCAACACAACCCCCACCCCCCAAAAAAAACTAACAACACAAAACACAAACATCAGTTCTCCCCGACAAATGGCCAGAACCCACACCTTGACCAAAGACTTGGACACGCGGCTCATGTAGTGCACACATTCGCTGTACTCGTCGCACATGGCGTCCAAAGAAGCTCGCAGTCGGCTGAGGTACAGCTTGCTGTCTCCCCCTCCCCCTCCTCCTCCTCCCCCTCCCAGCCCAAGAGTGTTGCGGGAGACGTTGAGAGTGCCGTTGGAAGAGGACATCGAGCTGCTGGTCATGTGGGAGGCTCCAGACTCCAGTCTCTCCATCGCTCTGCGAGCTTCCTCAAGACCTTGAAAGAGACAACACAGAGTTTGAAGCAGGTTAGGCAAGGCTTGAAAACACTGTGAATGAATGACAGTCAGACGTTGAAAAGAATGGAAATGCCGTTGAAAAGAATGTAAATGACAATCAAAGCTTGGAGACAGTTCAAATGACAGTCAGTCGTTGAAAATAATGTAAATGGCGTAATGTAAATGGCGTTGAAAATAATGTAAATGGCGTTGAAAATAATGTAAATGGCGTTGAAAATAATGTAAATGACAACCAAAGCTTCAAAACAGTATAAATGACAGTCAGACGTTGAAAATAATGTAAAACGGATTCAAATGACAGCCAGAGGTTGAAAATAATGTAAATTGTGTTGAAAAGAATGTAAATTACAATAAAAGCTTGAAGACAGTTCAAATGACAGTCAGACGTTGAAAATAATGTAAATGGTGTTGAAAATAATAAAAATGACAATCAAAGCTTGAATCCAGTGTAAATGACACTCAGAGGATGAAAACAATGTAAATGAAAATCACAGAATTAAACAGTGGAGTGTATATAAATATATATATATAATCTTACATCATATATATATATATATATATATATATATATATATGTGTGTGTGTGTGTGTGTGTATGTGTGTTATATATTCTGGAACTTCTCTTAGGAAATGACAGGTGTACTTTAAAAGTAACAAGACACACCTATCTTAACACCACAAACAACACAAAGAAGAAGAAGAAGAAGAAGAAGAAGAAGAAGAAGAAGAAGAAGAAGAAGAAGAAACCACAATTTTCCCGGAACTTTACAAACCTGTTAGCTTCAATTCTTTTTCAAATAAACAGACACAATAAATCTTTAAATCCGATACTGTCGATGCTATCTTCACGCTCTGAATACCAGAGCTATTTCAACATCTAAATCACAAACTCCAATCTCTAAACCACCGGGAGAAAGTCTTGAACCTAAAACCAACAAACCATCAATGACTGTGTCATCAACCGACCCAGTTTACCACCTACCCGTCCCCCAACAGGTCGCAAAACTAACATCTGTCACTCAAACTCTTCCTCTTCAATCAGACAGGCAGCCGCGCAGACAGGCAAGTTAAGTGGGCAGGCAGACAGACAGACGCGATAGGCATCATCACAGTCACCAATCCAGCGGTAACACAATTTTCAGACCACTTTGAAGCGAGGAAACACACCGGCTCTCAAGTTATCATCGCGTCGTTTTCACTCCCACCATTGAAGTTCATTCACAGAAACGAAGCGTTAGAAATGAGGATCAAACGAACAAACAAGCAAACAAACAAAACGTAAGTGCAGATTGTCTTCTCCCTTAGAATCAGCTCGGGCTAATTTCACCTTTTTCGTTGTTCGTGCTGTGTTATGTATAATACAGCTTTCGGTCTTTCAAACACATCTATTTTTTTGTCAATTGATCACTGACTCTGTCAGGACTGCAAGGCACCATCATACTCAACCCCCATCTTTTCAATCTTTACTCAATCTCTCTTTCCCAATGCACACCTGCCCCTTCTCGTACCCATCCTTCCCCCAAGGAAGTTAATGAATATGAAAGTAAACTGAATTATTTCTTCTTTCTGCTTTTTATTTATTACATGATAAACTGTATGGGTGGGTGGGTTGTCGTCGTCATCATAGATCTTGTCAATTTTGTATACAATAGGTGTAAAGGGTTGATTCTAAAACCGACTTTTCTGGGGTTTTGGGGTGTTTTTTTAATCTATTTTCATTTATGTTTTTTTTCCCCTATTTATTCCTTTATTTTGAGAATAATGGAACACGCAATCATGTGCTTTCTTTTTACATCCAGTCCTTGTGTGCATGCGGTTTTCTAAATTTTGTCGTCTAGAATGTGTGTGTGTTTCAGTTTTTTGTTGTAGTCTTCTTCAGTACACGTGGCTGTTTTCGTATTTCATAGGAAAAAGACTTTTAACAAAAATGCTGCTTACGACAAGTGTATTCTTTATGCTTGCAAAAAGGGCACATGATGCTTCACAGTGTCATAAACTAAGTCTTGATTTTTTTGTTTTTTTTAAGTGATCCATTCTTGAATGTCTCAGTCCTGATTTCATGATTTAATTTGTCGTTAACACCCCCATTTCCCTCTCTCTTTCTCACTCGCTCACTCTCTGTATAAGTATTGGGTTATTATTATTAAGATGTATCCCTAACGGGCGGGGACTAGGTGTAAAAAAGCACATGTGTGCTTATTCATTATCCTCGAAATAAAAGAATTTGTCATTGTCATTGTCATTGTCACTCTCTCACTCACTCTTTCATGTCTACTCACCTGCAGGCGAAAACCCGTGACTCCTCTTCCTCAGATGGCGGTAGCGCATCTCGGCGCGGAACTTGTCGGTCAGCCAGATCTCCAGGTGAACGTAGTGGCGGACCTGCTGCTCCAGCAGCTGCAGGCCCTCCAGCACCGTGCTGATGGCGTGCACCTCCACGTGCCGCACGTGCACCGCCCTCACCGCGCCTCCCCCACCCTCCTCTTCCCCTCCTCCTCCTCTTCACCGTCTGTGTGTGGATGAGGCTGCGCTGAGGTCGTGGTGGCATGGTGAAGTTGCCCATGACCTGGATCCGAGTTTGAGCCGTTCCTGAAGATTGAGGTCGTGGTGTGGAAGGCTCCTCCGTTGTGGGTGTCTTCGGAGTGGGTTTGAGATCTGATGGATACAAGCGAAAGAATGTTTTTATCGTAATCTTGATTTCTATGTTGTGTATACTTATGGTCAGTGGTCTGGGAGGGTTGCAGGAGATCGTAGAACTCGACAGAGACAGAGACAGAGGGCGAACCCTGGTGGCATTGCGTGGAGCTCCTACTGATGACAGTGGTGATGGAGACAGTTGAGGTGAGGTGAGTATGTGATGGGTGTATCAGCTGAGTGGGTGAAACGTTGGAGTCCGGAGTTGTGACAATAGTTTGATATTGTGGGTTGGAGTCTTAGCAGCACTTGACTGGGTTAAGGCTGTGGATTTCAGTTTTCATTTCCCAGGTGGGTCAACTCACAATGTATACTTTCTCATGCCACCCTCAGTAACTGATTGACTGAACAAAGGAAGAAATGAAAGGAGTAGGACAGAATAAATGGAAGAACACACGCACTAATGTATAATACTTAAGAGGGGAGAAAAACCCATCAAACAGCCGTTGATTTCACTGGCTAAACCCAGCCTTATATGTCTTTACAATTAAAAAATATTGTAAAAATAGAAAAAAAGAAAAAATTGCAAAATGTTGCATCAAAGAGGGGAAAAATCAGTTTGGAGTTTCTTGATTATCAGAATTTTTAAGTCAATATTATCTTTCCTATGAAGCCCCAAGAACAGCCTTTCCCTAACCCCCTACCGCTCACAAGCACCTAGAGTACCTGTATTGACCTGATCAGCAGGCACACATGCATACCATCCTCACACAAGCACCTCATTATTATGCCCTACACTGCTGTCTGCTACACTCTGATGGTAAGCACGTCACACACTGAAATTTTCCAGTGTGGTGTTGTTGTTTTTTGTGAACAGTTGACCGGAAAGTTGTCTTTTATACAAGTGCAATTTCTCTTTCATACAAGTGCAATTTCTCTTTCATGCAAGTGCAATTTCTCTTTCATACAAGTGCATTTTCTCTTTCATGCAAGTGCAATTTCTCTTTCATACAAGTGCAT
The DNA here is from genome assembly GCA_028751875.1 of Rapana venosa. Lineage (NCBI taxonomy): Eukaryota > Metazoa > Mollusca > Gastropoda > Neogastropoda > Muricidae > Rapana > Rapana venosa. The sequence goes on from CM054140.1 coordinate 30,718,103, forward strand.
TTTCTCTTTCATGTAAGTGCAATTTCTCTTTCATACAAGTGCAATTTCTCTTTCATACAAGTGAATTTTCTCTTTCAATCAATTTGAAAGGGGGAGGGGGGAGTTTAAGTGGGGTGGCAATCGACAGAGTCTGAAAGTATGTTTCCTTTATTTTAAGGGGTTTGGGGGGTTGTTTTTCTTAAATTAAGGTTATTACCCTATAGACTCTATACTATTTTAGTCTTATAGTCTTATTCTTTGGACAGAAACTGAAAACTGGGCAGGGCTTTAATAATTATGGACATTTCTTGAGCGCTTTCCTTTCCCATTACAAGGTAACAAAAATGCATACATACACACACATACACAAACACATACATACATTATATATACACACACACATATATATACATATATATATATATATATATCTGAAGAGTGCTCAACCAGGAGCCGAAACTCGAGTCAGGTCAGGCCAAAGGCATGGTCCTTACTCAAATATTCCCCTAATGCTGCCTTCAAAGTTTTATCTTGTAGTGATTTTTTTTTTCTCCTCGAATCTAGGACCAAAATTAGTTTATGATCAGAATGAAGTTGTAATTGGTTACCTGCACTTGTTTTTCCTCACTCTTTTGTCTCAGTTATATAATTGGTCAAGTGGGGAAATAGCATCTCTTCTGAGATCCAAGTAAAGGCCATTTATCTTCAACTTCTTCTGCCTGTGTCAACACTCAAATGTGTCTGACAATGTTCGGGTTAACATTGCTATCCAGCTAAAATTGACCCATTGGCTGGACACAGACTGTATGATCTCCCTTGCATCCTTTAGATAGAAAAAAGGATCCCCAAAGAACATAAGGCACAAAGATTCATTAGCCACTTATTTTCATATGCATTTTTAAAGAACATTTTTTAACCAGTATTATTTTTGCATAGTTTTCTTCTCTTTCTGTTTTTCATCTTTCGCTGGCAGCGGTGGTAGGCCACAACATTATCTATTTATTCTTAGGCTGGCAATAGACACTTTTAAATTCTGGAGGGTGTCTTGCTGTTACCTACCACAAAGGAGGAGTGAGGTTTCAAAGAGTGCCGGGACCTCTGAAGAGTGCTCAACCAGGAGCCGAAACTCGAGTCAGGTCAGGCCAAAGGCATGGTCCTTACTCAAATATTCCCCTAATACTGCCTTCAAAGTTTTATCTTGTAGTGATTTTTTTTTTCTCCTCGAATCTAGGACCAAAATTAGTTTATGATCAGAATGAAGTTGTAATTGGTTACCTGCACTTGTTTTTCCTCACTCTTTTGTCTCAGTTATATATATATATATATATATATATGCATGTATGTATGTATGTATATACACACAGCAAACCCCAACAAGAAACCCCAAACAGAAGGGCTCCCAAACTGGACTTCAATGAAGAGAGAGACAGACAGAGAGAGAGAGACGGACAGAGAGATACAGAGAGACAGAAACAGAGATAGATCCGAAGAAATGTTCCCACCAAAACTTGGAACAACGTCCAATAACCAAATTCTTTCAAAAGAAAAAAAAACAACCAACAAAAACACACCGCACAGGGCAGTGACAGACGGCGAATCAGCTCCTTTAAACACCCCCCCCCCCCCCCCCAACAAACCAACAAACCAAACAAGACAAACAAAACCCAAGACGCATCCGCTGCACACACCCTTGCCTGCCTGCCTGCCCTGTGTACCCGTTAGCCCAACAACCAACAGCTGTTTTACCCTCCACCTTTCCAAATGACATTAGGGGGGTGAGGAAAACAGAAAACAGGGACCACGGGGCCTGGCAGCTGGAACTGGGGTGGTGGTAATTGTATGGCATGGCATGGTATGGCATGGCATGGAAGAAGGGGTGGGGGGAGAAGGAAGGGGAGGTAAAAAGGCATTGGTGGGTGGGTGGGTGGTGCAGATGGGCCCTGTTAGGGTTGTGCAGGTTGGACGCATCAACAGCAAGTCTGGTGGGAGGAGTGCGAGGAAATTCACCCCGCCCTGCCATCCTTCTGCCCAACAGGTGTGTGTGGGGGGTGGGGGGGGGGGGGATTTGTCAGTAGTGTACCTGTCTCTTTGGAACTGTCTATCTCTGTCTCTGTCTGTCTCTGTCTCAGTGCAAGAAAACTTTTCAGTGTTCTGTGTGCGTGTGAAGAAAAAATTAATGTGAGCCCAATAAGAGAGACACAGAGAGAGAGACAGAAAGACAGACAGACAGACAGAAAGACGGAGACAGAGAGAGATAAAGTAAATCTGCATGGAATGAATCAATGAAAAAAACCCACACCATCTGGGCCCTAAGTATAGTTTGATGACAAGTGTTTTGATTTGTTTGTTTTACAAGATTCAGCGCTCGTATATAAATTCCATACATTATTGTTATCATCATCATTATTATTATTATTATTATTAAATATCTACATTTTTCACCATTTCTCTGGCGGCAGGACATTGTCAGTTAGTTTCCATTTATATTTCATGAAACAACAGCAACAACCAAAAAAAAAAAAAAAGAGAGAACCTTTCCAAAAGCCAAATTAGTTGAAAACAAGGCTGTTTTCAGAATAAGACCCAGGAGAAGATTTTTTTTAAAACAATAATTTCCTTTAACAGAGCACATCAAAGAAACACAGCATGGAATCTTGTATCAATTTCAAAGTTAAGAAATTGACATCAAATTTAATTAGTGTTTCTTTGATCAATTCTCGCCCCCTCCCTCTCCCTTCTTCCTCGTCCCCCCCCCCCCCCCCCCCCCCCCCCCCCCCCCCCCATCTCCGTTCTTTTCAAAAAGAAAACAAAAAAAAAAAGGAAAAAAACCCCAACCATTTACCACATCAGAGAAATGGATCTTTATCGTCTTTTTAAGCACTTAAATTGGTCTCGTGTATTAGAAACCCAAGAAGACTATAGAGAGATTACTTAAACAGTACAGCGAGAATTGATTAGTTTTTAGGTTATCTGTCTTCTTTTACTCTCTCTCTCTCTCTCTCTCTCTCTCTCTCTCTCTCTCTCTCTCTCTCTCTCTCAGTATATGAGTGCAGCTGTACAGAATATACTAGAATTTAACCATTCTTAAAAATGTTATGCTCCAAAAAGGTTAATTTAGTTCGAAGCTTATACTTGTCTACTAGTGAATAATAATAATAAACTAGACGGAACAACCCTACCTTTCGCCTCACCAAAGTGTGTGTGCATGTATTCTTCTTCTGTAATAATTTGTCTTCTAACATAAAGTGATATTAGACAAATGTGTGTGTGCCTGTGTGCCTGTGTGTATGTGTGTGCGCGCGTTCGTGTCGCATGTCCACTCAGATCAACATTCAGGGATCATTCCGAAGGACTGGAAAAGGTTTCCATACCTCAGTACAAAATTATCGTAAATCCGATGACTAAATCGTTACGTATTTGACTGTTGGTATCTCGCAACAAGCATTTGGTCTCTCGCACACCTCAGATAAAAATTTAAAAAACTTTCTTTACCGGAGCTACAATGTTTATCAACTGTTTATATGACAAGAATGGGGCAGAAAGGACAGACGCTCTCATTCCTGGAACTTTAATTTCTCACAAATGTATTGCTGTAAATGACGAGAACGGAACAGAAAGGGATATGCCGCGGGCGGAGAACATAAAAAATAACTCATAGCCCCGTGTCACAATACAGGCTCAGAAACATTGAGTGTATTCAAAACTGTTTTGGTTGTATGAAGACAAAGTTTTGTTGGCGTTTTTTTGGTTATACGGAGTTGGTGTGTGTGTTCTGCATCTTGACAAACAACGATGACTTTTGTTGATGTGATTTCTATTTATTAGTATCAGTCTTTTTACTGGTGCTCTTATTATCTGTAGCGATAGTGCTTTTTTTTTGGCAAAAGTTTTTTACTTAAATGTAAGATATTCCCATGGTTCATTCCTCAATCTATACATTCGCTCAAGTTATGTATATGTATATAGATAGATAGATAGATAGATAGATAGATAGATAGATAGATAGATAGATAGATAGACAGTCAGACAGACAGACAGACAGACAGACAGACAGACAGACAGATAGATAGATAGATAGATAGATAGATAGATAGATAGATAGATAGATAGATAGATAGATAGATAGATAGATATGCCATCACATTGCTTAACTCAAGCGAAAAATGTTCTCTTCGTCATAAATGTTTTCACGGTTATCTCGAGCTCTTCTAAATATGATTTTTCTCTTCCAAAACAGCGTGCTTTTAGTCTTTGTTATTTCTTCCTTTTTCTTCAGGAGTGTTCTATTTTATAATGGGGAAACAATCGTTTTGGCTGAAGTGTATGAAAAAAATCTCAAAGAAAAAGAAGATAGCGGTATCTTTCACCAATAAACTGTAGAAATAGCCGGCATTTTTGGAGAAAATTACTTTTTTGATTGAGTTAGCATTTCAAAGCATGCACGAAACAGATACTCGGAATCAACAAGGAAATAAAATTTGGGGCACAACGAAAGGAAAGGGCAGGAATATCACGTGCCAGCGGTGTAAGAAAACTTAAAGGGTTATTACAGCCTATAAAAAAAACTAACGTGCTTGAAATATAGAGCGACGCCATTTCCAAAACAACAACAACAACAACAAAAGAAAACAACAACAAACAAACAAACCGTGAGAGATTGAATCGTGACTGGAATGAATGACATTATCTATCCATCCATTTATCCATCTATCTATCTAACTATCTATCTATTTACCTATCGATCTGTCTATCTGTCTGTCTTTCTGTTAAACCATTTTTATTTACATTTCACAAACAGAGAGAGAGAGAGAGAGAGAGAGAGAGAGAGGAGAGACAGAGAGAGGAGAGAGAGAGAGAAACAGAGAGAGAGAGGAGAGAGAGACAGAGACAGAGAGAGGAGAGAGAGAAACAGAGAGAGGAGAGAGAGAGAGAGAGAGAGAGACAGAGAGAGAGAGAGACAGAGAGAGAGAGCAGCGATCAAATGGAACAGTATAGAAATGTGCGTAATGAAATGTCTGGCAAGTTTTCAGCACTAATGGACATTAGGTTACTGGAGTTTTCCGGCATATGAACAGAACGATGAAAATAGTTAATTCTGTTAAAATCTGATTAGAGAGAAAACAAGTTTTCTTCCTGTGAAAATTGAACATTTACAAAACAGCGGTTGCTCTAAAACGAATAGGGAAAAAACCCACCTGGACAGCAACAACAAACAAAACAAACACCACCAGACTTAAAGAATATAAATATATATATAAATATAAATAATATATATATACCATACAACATACATATATATATATATATATGTATGTATGTATGTGTATATATAATATATATATATATATATATATAATATATATAACAAGTTATGCTGAGTGTATTCATTCGTATTTCAAAGTAATATTGTGTTTAAGTGTTGAAAAAAAAGAAAACTGAAAGCAATTTAGCGGAATTAAGATCGATCATCTCCTCTCGAAAATAAGCATGATTTAAAGTCAATTTAATTCTAGTCACAAAGCAATATAATAATAATAATAATAATAATAATAATAATAATAATAATACATGGAATTTATATAGCACTATATCTTGGGAAAAAAACAATCAAAGCGCTTTCATTCATCCTACTCATTCACATACAGCCAGTTACAATTAATAGTTTTTACAAATTCAAATGTACACACGCACGCACATGCACGCACACACACTCACGCACACACATAAAGATTATACACTTTGGCAGGGTGATGGGGTTTTGGCTGTTGAGGGCAGGGACAAAAATGACATTGAACTAGAGGGGAGGATCTTAGGTTTGAAATAAATGATATAAAATAAATAAAATGAAATAAATGATAGGGTTTTTTTTAGAATGTGCAAATATCATGCTTTCCTCTTTGTAAAATGTATCCTTCCTTCCCCTCATAGGCCGTTCCCCGTTCTCCCTTCAGTTCTTTTCAGAATGATTTACAAGCTACATAGGAATGATAGTCAAATAATCGCTAGAAATATAAACATAATTTTGCCGGATTCAAGAGAGAGAGAGAGAGAGAGAGAGAGAGAGAGAGAGAGAGAGAAGAGAGAGAGAGAGAGAGAGGTTTTGGGGGGTTTGTTTTTGGAGAAAAAGAAAGATAGATTCAATGAATGAATGGTCTTTAATAGTCAAGAATAAAGGTTTGAAGCCAAGTCTAATCTTAATATTTGTCCATATTAACATACATACATCAACACAATCAATAGAATATGAAGGGAAAAAGGAAGGGACCTTCCCCATCCCCCTCTGCCAGAAAAAGCCCCCCTCCCCCCAAACCCCCCCCCCCCCCCCCCAAACAACCGAACAAACAACCCAACTCCTCACAACAAGCACACAATTCAAACTATCAGGGTTTTTTTTTAAGATTCATATTCTTAAAAACTCTCCTAGTACGCAGTAATATGTTAGAGAGAGAGAGAGAGAGAGAGAGAGAGAGAGAGAGAGAGAGAGAGAGAGAGAGAGAGAGAGAGAGACAGACAGACAGACAGACAGAGACACAGAGAGAGAGAGAGAGAGAGAGAGAGAGAGAGAGAGAGAGAGAGAGAGAGAGAGATTTGATTATTCTTTTATATCGAGGATAATGGAATATCAAACTATCAGTATTGTTTCAAGACTCATATTAAAGAAAACAACCTTTCCTAGTACGCAGTAATATCTGACACAGAGAGAGAGAGGGGGAGGAGACGGGGAGAGGGGGGGGGGGGAGGGAGAGAGAGAGGGGGGGGGGAGAGGGGGGGAGAGAGAAGGGGGGAACTGACAGACATAGAAGAGAAAGTGTGTGGAGGGTGTGTGCATGTGGGGGCGTGGACATGACTGCATACGTATCTATGTAGGGGCGGGATTTCCAAATGTCATCTAGAAAAACCAGCCCCTCGTGCGTACGCGTGCGTGAGTGTATGTCTGTGTGTGTTTATCAATGGATGTGACACGTGTCAAACAATTTTGTTGCAAAAAGCATCCATTAACTGCGTTCAAACTTCACCAGAAACTTGGCTGCCTGATATTTGGGTTTATCAACTGGAGGGCAAGTGTAAGTTAGTAGAGAGGGTGTGTGTGTGTGTGTGTGTGTGTGTGTGTGGTGTGTGTGCGTGTGTGTGTGTGTGTGTGTGTGTGTGTGTTTGAGTGCGTGCGTGTGTGTGTGTGTGTGTGTGTGTGTGTGTGTGTGTGTGTGTGTGTGTGTGTGTATGCACGTGCGTGGGGGGTGGCGGTGGGAACCATCTGAAGATTGCCTCATCGAAATGACCCCTCCTCCTGTCACCCTCATTCCCCAGCATATCTTTACATCTTACTGCGCATTTGTCTTCACGTCTATCAGTGTTCGCTATGTACATTAGTGAAATAAAAACTTTCGGCTTTGCATTGTCTTTGAGTCGCTGATGAAAGCGTGGTGGACTACTTAACAGTGTTGCGTTGGACACTGTACTTCTGAGCATGACGTATTCCAAGGAAGATGATTGACTTAATTGTTTTTGTTTGCTTTTTGGACTTTACATAGGTTCTGCACGGGAATGCGAGCCTTCAGTTTTAAGCGACAGTCAGACTGTACAAGGCTATGAACCTCATGGATTGACAGATTGAAATCAAATAAAGGCATGGATAAATGAATAAACAGATAATGATAAGATGATAATGAAGCAGAAAAAGGTCAAGAATGGGGTCATAACTGACGGGAAATGCTTGGCATTCAGCTAAATCATTTCAGTGTAAGTTATAAATTGCCCGCAGTTCTCGGGTACCAAGTTACACAAGTACATAGAGAAAACAAAGAAATAAGAAAAACATGAATAAAGGAATGTTTTTACCTACACAATTTCGACGAAATTGTTGTTTTTTTTACTTGACTTTAACATTTCACTGGGTTTTTTTTAGATTCTTTTTGTTTCATTTGCTTGCTTTTGCGTTGAGTTTGTTTGGTTTTTTTTTTATTGGTCTTTTGTGTAGGTTCGTTTTTGGGGTTTGTGTATGTTTTTTAACACTTGTTTTGTTTTGTTTTGCACTTCTATGTTCCTCGATAATCCGTTTGTCGATTATATTTCTTTCCTTGTTGGCCCTAGATCAATACCATTTTGTTTTCGTGTATATTTGCTTGAAGATGATTGATTTTTCACCCCAGAAAATAGGTATAACTTTTCTTGGTTTGTTTGGTTTTTTTCTGTTTGTTTTCGCTTTGCTTTTGTTTCTCACAGTCTCAGATTAGTGTTGATTTATCTTCTAGCTAAATGTTTTATTAATTCTTTTTTTTTAACCAAAATGTATGTACCCTTCCTTTTTTGTGCTACTGACTGATAATCATCGATTGTTTTATCAAAGATGTAGTACTTAATAATCCTATGCTTTTTTCTGTTTTATGTTTTCCTTTGAGATGGTGGTTTACAAAAGTTTGCAGACTTGACTGGCTGGCTGGCTGGTTGGTTGGCTGGCTGGCTGGTTGGCTGGCTGGCTGGCTGGTGGTTGGTTGGCTGGCTGGCTGGCTGGTTGGTTGGTTGGCTGGTTGGTTTGTTGGTTGTCTGGTTAGCTATTTTATTTAGTCTATTCATGCTACTTGGT
>CM054140.1:30731662-30746662 GCA_028751875.1 Rapana venosa
GTGGTGCTGGTGTGCAGGGTGTCCAGGATGGAGGACCTTTCCTGGGAATTGTGTGGGGGTCGGGGGGGGGGGGGGGGGGGGGGGGGGGGGGGGGAGAGAGGAAAAAAAAACAACCATGATGACGACGATCGTGGAATTATTATTCGGTACACTGCTAAATGCATATTTTGTTGTAGAGTGTGATATAGATCTGTATGCTTAATTAATAAAACTGTGCCATTTGTGCATTAATGACTAAAATATAGCAAATGTTCAAAAATATGAACAGACATCAAAACCAAAGCTAATCAAAAAAAATAAGAGCAAAAAGGAAAACACACACACGCGCGCGCATGTACTCACGCACGCACACGCACACATCCATCACGCACGCACGCACGCACATACACACACGCACGAACGCACGCACGCACGCGCACACACACGCACACACACACACTCTCTCTCTCTCTCTGCACTCTCTCTTGCCAAACTGAACAAAGTCAAAACGACCAATCAAACCAACCAAAGCAGGGGAAAAAACCGGAGAATCATGCAAATCTTCAAAACTGGGTGTAGAGAAGAGATCAATGATATTTGTGTATATTATTTATTTCTCTATCTATTTATTATTTCATGTCAAAGTATAACAAGGTTGTGGGCTCCAAAGTAAACATGTTGCCATTTTATTAGTTGACTAGTCTTTGAATAAGCAAGTTCTTGATTTTTGTTTGAATAAAGATGATTTTAACTGAACAAAGCCTAATAAATACACGGAAAAAGAAGATAAATGTCTTCTGGATACTTACACTTTCTATAAATAATGAATAAACAAATAGAGCCATGCAAATACTAATAGATGCTTAAGTTGTTTCCCTTCAAATCATTTTTTACGACTTATCGTTTTGAAAATGTATTAACAGCAACATTTAGAGGAATGCTGATTTGAATAACTCAAGGTAAAAAGGTATTTGAAAAAGTCAGTGCTCCGCTGTGATAGCGACTTGCATTTTTGCCATCTGCCAAACATATGTTTCCGTGCATACACTCGTTTCTATGCACACAACAAACCATTACTCTTGCTGCTCTAGCTAAGTTCATGAAATAGATATTGGGGTGTGGACATCTGTCCATCCTACACACATTTCACAATGGATTTAAAAACTTCGGTTGAATTTTTGGAAAATCAAGTTTTGAATTTTTGGAAAATCAAGTATTCATAGAAAGTAACGTACTTGCTCTTATGTACAATCTTGTGAGTATATCCTTTGTCAGTGCCCTATTTTGGATGTTTATGCCAATACCAATACCACAGAAAATGATTAAAACTTAACCATACACACATACCATAGGCCAGTGATTATAATAAATATTGCATACAATAAGAGCAATGTCAATCATTGTGAAGTCTCTGGTTTTGACAATAAAATGGTGGAGCCTGCTGAAACAAATTTATGAACGCCTGAATCTATCAACATAGCAAAAGATATGTCTTAATCTATCATTAAGGTCATGTACTTTATAAACACCACAATGAGTTGATTTCTGCTCCCTAACATCACTATTTTCTCCATCCTGTAACAATTCGTAGTCTGATAGCACGTTCTCCCTTTCTTTCCCTTCCCCCACCCCATCTAATCCTTCCTGTACCTGAATCCAGTCTCGGAGGTGCCGGAGCATCCTCATGGCCGTGGTCCTGCCCTCGTTCTCCAGTTGCTGGGCCTTGCTCTTTCGGTTCATCAGCTTCTCCACGTCCTCGATCAGGTTCTGGAACATGGCCTGAGTGCTCTTCGGCACCTCCGCTGTGTGCAGAACACCAAGAACATCAGCCGGTGTCGTTACTGCCATGAGATCAATCCCTGCACCGCTATGGGCATCATATTGATACTTGCATCGTTCTTGTCACAAAAAAACATTATCTGCAGTGTGACTGTCATGATCTTAATGTTATCATTATTGTTAAGAGTAAGATTATCATCCTGCATTGCTATTGTCATGATTTTAATCGTACCATTATTTTTAACAGATGAAAAAAAACTATCTGCATTGTTACTGTCATGATTTGAATTGCATCATTATTGTCATGAGATGTAACAGCTACATCGTTCGTGTCATCATTTTTTTTTTCGAATGCAGGTCTGTCTGCATCAATTTGAACAATTTTCTTTTTATCTAGATTTCTTTCTGTCGTGCTTGTAAGCTCATATCACAGACATTGTAAAGTTCTTTCTGATCAATATGATTGTTAATACTGGGTAAAAATGTTTAAGTTTGGATATTTTGCATTAAGATCTAGAAATGATCTATAGACATATTTCCAGAAGGTGTTCCAGTAATTTATCATACCTATACTCTAGAACACATTCAGATGCACACACAGACATGCATACTCATTCGTCTTTGAATCTTAACACCTCCACACATAGTTGACATCCCCCTTTCCTAATATTCCCTTGTTCACACACACACACACACACACACACACACACACACACACACACACACACACACACATACACACAAGTATAACTCAAGAGTTGCATATTGTAGTTTTTCTTCTTTTTTCTCTTTTTTTTTAAATTGTAGGTAAGTCATTTGATTTCCATTTACTTGTCAACTGGTATTCAAAATTGTGTGTGCCTCCATCCCTCTCACACTGATCCCCACCCCTACCCCGACTAATATCACAACTTGTGAAGAGACCTAAACTGAAACACACACCCCACCCCACCCCCAACACACAGACACACACCCTCACCCACACCTACCCTCACCCACACCCACCCTCACCAATCCTATTCCGCTTTTCGTAAGCGTAGGCCATTGTGTGCCGGTGGGAACAGATGACAAAATTTACAAAACCGCATACACACGGGGACTGGATGGGTTTTTTTTAAAAGCACATAAGTGCTTATTTTCCATTATCCTCGATATAAAAGAATATAAAAAGAATAAGATAAATAAAATACATTAAATAAAAAAATTTTTACAAACTCACAACCCTCAACACCCCCCCCCCCCCCACCACCACCACCCTCACCCCCCACAACACACCCCCCACCCCACCACCACCACCCCCCTCACAACTGACCATCCCCGTCATCCTGCCCGGGCTTCAGCATCCTCTTGACGCGGCTGTAGCAGGATCGTATCTGGGTCATCATGTCCCCGTTAGCCGTGGCCAGCTCCCGGCAGTCCTGGTGAAGCTTCTCCATCACCGCCCGGCACCGCCCGAACTGCTGACCCGCTCTCTTCAGGGTGGACTGCACCCCTACCCACACCTCCCGGTCCGAGGTGGGTGGGGGAGGGGGCTGGTGGGGGTCGTTGTAGTTGTTGGTGGTAGTGGTGGTGGTGTGGTTCGGTGTTGGTGTTGTTACGTGTAAGCCGGCTGCTGTGACTCCGGTACGTCTCTCTTCTTGTTTGAGGTAGTCTGCGATGGAGCCGATTTCGTTCTCCAGTTCGGTTTGTACTGCGGGGAGGGGATAAAGACAGTGGTGGGAGTTATTTTTTTGGTTTTTGTGTTCGTGTTTCGTTGGTTGATGTGATTTGAGTGATCGGGTTGGTTTGACTTGTGTGGTTGGTTGGTGGTTTGCGGTACTGTAGAAGGGGTGGGGTGCCAGTGTTTAGGGGTTTATTTTTCGTTCGGTTGATGTGATTGATCGGGTTGATTTGACCATTGGAAACTGGACTATGTGGACACACACAACAATAAGAGATACTTAGAAATAATCATATTTAAATTAAGTAAATGTATGGAATACTAAACATTCTAAAAATGTCGTATGCTGCTGTTCTAAATCCGTTACATTCCACCATCCGTTGTTTGATTGTCCTATTACAAGAGGTTTGTGTAAATGAAGAGGATTAGATGTTTCTGGAAATTATGAAACCATTCAAGAAGTGTCGTATCACTCTCAGCGGTTTGTAACAGTCTTAGCTGAAGTTATATATTTGATGGTAAGTAATCATATAATGTTAATCATAATCAAAGATAAGCGCTTTGATTTGTTTTTTGCAAGATATAGCGCTGTATAAATTCCATGTATTATTATTATTATTATTATTAATCATATGATGTAAAATTGCATATCATACGTATATTCTGTATGTGTCTGTTTCACCTATTTGTTAATCTGTAGACAATAAACTAATGAAAACAAAACAAACATGTAAACAAACAAAAACAATAATAATAATAATAATAATATATGGAATTTATATAGCGCTGAATCTTGTAAATAAACAAACAAATCGAAGCGCTTGCACTCAATCATTTACAGGCATGCAACTCTCCTTAAACATAATGAACAACAGATTTCAAAACCATGCGCGCGCACGTATGCACGCATGCACGCACACACACGCACACACACACACACACACACACATACACTCACACACACACACACACACACACACACACACACACACACACACACACACACACACACACACACTCGGAACAACACTTAGAAGGTGAAAGATGCTGTTGAAAATTAGGGACAGATATGTTATGATCTCAAAAGACCGAAAAATTCAGGTGGGTTACAAGCCACATATAAAAAAAATACAACCAACCAAAAGAAAAACATTTACCACAGAAAATGACACACAGAGGTATACACACAAACACACATACACACACGCATGCACGCACGAGCGCGCGCGCACACACACACACACACACACACACACACAGCGCACATACACACATACCAGACGCAAAAGATTATAATGTCATACCACAAGAGCAATAACAACTATCATTATGTACTATATTACACTAAAATAAACAAATATATTTACAATAAAAATTCATTAAAAATTTTACAATAAAATTTCTCTGTCTTTCGAGATGATAAAGTAAACCAACACAAAATAAACAAATATACTTACCCTAAAATTTCACTTTAAAAAATTACACTAAAATTTCTTTGTCTTTCGAGATGATAAAGCAAACCAACACAAAATAAACAAATTTACTTACACTAAAATTTCACTAAAAAATTTACACTAAAATTTCCCTGTCTTTTGAGACGATAAGGTAAACCAACACAAAATAAACAAATATACTTACACTAAAATTTCACTAAAAAAATTACACTAAAATTTCCCTGTCCTTTGAGATGATAAACCTACACAAAATAAACAAATATATTAACACTAAAATGTCACTAAAACAATGCACTAAAATTTCTCTCTCCTTTAAGACGATAAGGTAAACCAACACAAAATAAACAAATATAAAAGGTAAAGGTAAAGGTGTCCCATAACCTATAAGGTTGTAGGGGAGCGAGGCGTCAGAGACCTCACTTCTCTAGGGCCAGCATATTGAGGGCGGCGCCCATCTCCTCCCCCTCGCTGCTTTACCTTCCCTGACCCTAAAGAGGACAGGTACCCATTTACAGCTGGGTGAACTGGGGGAACTGTACTGAAGCCAAGGCGCGCAAACGGTCACCCATCCAACTGGTAACCACGCTCGACGCTGCTTAACTTGGCTGGGGGAAAGCGAGTGCTCCGACCACTGAGCTATCCCGTCCACCTACACTAAAATTTCACCCAAAAAATTTACACTACAATTTCTCTATCTTTTGAGATGATAAAGTAAACCAACACAAAATAAACAAATTTACTTACACTAAAATTTCACTAAAAAATTTACACTAAAATTTCTGTCTCTCAAGATGATAAAGTAAACCAACACAAAATAAACAAATATACTAACACTAAAATTTCAATTAAAAAAATTTACACTAAAATCTCTCTGTCCTTTGAGATGATAAACCAACACAAAATAAACAAAATATACTTACACTAAAATTTCACTAAAAAATTTACACTACAATTTCTCTATCTTTTGAGACGATAAAGTAAACGAACATAAAATAAACAACTATACTTACACTAAAATTTCACTTTAAAAAATGTACACTAAAATTTCTCTGTCTCTCAAGATGATAAAGTAAACTAACACAAAATAAACAAATATACCTACACTAAAATTTCACTAAAAAATGTACACTACAATTTCCCTGTCTTTTGAGACCATAAAGTAATCCAACACAAAATAAACAAATATACCTACACTAAAATTTCACTAAAAAATGTACACTACAATTTCCCTGTCTTTTGAGACCATAAGGTAAACCAACACAAAATAAACAAATATATATACACTAAAATTTCACTAAACAATTTTCACACTTAAAATGTCTCTCGTCGTTTAAAGGTAAACAGACACCACACAAACAACCAAACAAACAAACAAAGGCCACATACAGTGAGTGAGTATGCGCGTCTCCTCGCCGATGTCGGTGAGGAGGTTGGCCACACTGTCCTGACCAGCCTGTCGCAGACTCTGGATGAACAGCGGGTAAGCCTTGTCCGTGCGCCTCTCCACCATCGTCTTCATCAGACTCCCGTTCCGCTTCTTCACGTCGTAGATGCCCTGCCAAGTCAAGCCAAGTCAAGCCAAGTCAAGTCAAGTCAAGTCAAGTCAAGTCAAGCCTAGTGGTTAGAACATTGTGCTCGCAATCTGACGACCCCAGTTCGATTCCCATTCAAGGGGGATATTTTCCCCCTGGAGTTAACGTTAGTGCAGACTCCATTCTCCCCAAAAGTCCTTCGGATGAGACTATAAACCGAGGTACATCTTGCGCACACGTTTAATCCTGTTCCGCTTTTCGTAAGAGTAGGCCATTGTGTGCCGGTGGGAACAGATGAAATTTACAAAACCGCATACACACGGGGACTAGATGTAAAAAAAACACATAAGTGCTCATTCCATTATCCTCGATATAAAAGAATAAGATAAATAAGAAGATAAAGTCAAAAAACACTTTAATCATCCTATGAAGGGCAATTAAGGAGGACCAGTGAATCAGGGTCACAATGGCTTCGTCTTCAACTTTGTAAAGGTTTATTATGGAATCTCGGCCATTTTTGTTGTTGTTGTTGTTGTTTCGTTTGGTTCACCTCACCTCACCTATCCCGTGGTCTTTTGGACCGTGGGGGCCTAATGAAGATTCTGCAACCAGCTTCCTCCACTCCCCGCGGTCCTCTGCTTTCCGTAACGATTCGTTCCACTCAAGGCCAGTCCACTCTCTGAAGTTGTCTTCCCATCGTTTTCTCTGTCTGCCTCTTCGTTTGGTTCAGTGGCTATTTATTATTCATAAATAACGGACTCTGTTGCTAAATGGTTCAGACCGTTCGACTTCAATCCCGTGGGTCCATGAAGTCGTGAGTTCGAATCTGGGCGGTATCTGGTGAATTAAGGGTCCCATGTTAAACTTCAAGTGCAGACCTGCCAGTGCTTTGATTCCCTTTACGTATATACGGGATAGCTCGGTGGTCAGAGCACTCGTTTTCCTCCAGCCAAGGTTAAGCAGCATCGAGTGTGTCACCATTTGGATGGGTGAGCGTCTGCGCGCTTTGATTTCAGTGTAGTCCCCCAGTTCACTCAGCTGTAAATGAGTACCTGCCCTCTTTAGGGTTAGGGATGGTAAAGCAGTGAAGGAGAGGAGATGGGCGCCGTCCTCAATATGCTGGCCCCTGGAGAAGTTGAGGTCTCTGATGCCTCGCTCCCCTACGACCACTGAGGTTATGGGACACCTTTACCTTTATATACACATACAGAAGATTAAATGTGCATGTTAAAGATCCCGTAATTCATGTCAATATTCGGTGGGTTACGGAAACATAAAGATACTCAGCATACATTCCCGAAGTCGGAATGCAGCTACCTACATGGTGGGCAAAAACGGTCGCATATGCAAAAATCTCACCGTAAAATAATAATAGACAAGAAATGCATTTTTTTTTTCTCCCATCACTGTGCAGGATGGTTATGACGACATGGAGGTTTTTCTGTCGATGTCTTGTTCATTATCTGAATAGTGTCTCTTAAATAAATAAACAAATAATAATAATAATGATACATGGAATTTATATAGCGCCATATCTTGCAAAAAAAACAAATCAAAGCGCTTTCATTCATCCCACTCATTCACATGCAGCCAGTTACAATTAATAAATTTTACAAATTCAAATGTATTCACACGCACGCACGCACACATGCATACACACGCACACACACATAAAGGTTGTACACTTCTCCAAGGTGGTGGGGGTTTTGTCTGTTGAGGGCAGGGACAAAAATGAGATGGAACAAGAGGGGAGAATCTTAGATTTGAAATACATGTGTCTTGTTGCCGGATTTAAAAGCGCCATAAGAAGGCTTTTGGCGATGGAAGAGAGGGAGGTCATTCCAGATCGATGGACCAGAAACAGAGAAAGAGCGATCGTGTTGATTGTGCAATAATTATACACTATTTCAGTTACCAATAGGAGGGTTCTTCACTAAATCAGTGCTCAGAAATATCAAAATGACATTTTCAACAGCTCGGAAAGAAAAGGACCGTGGGGAGTGGAGGAAGTTGGTTGGAAAATCTTCAGTGGTGCTCCCACGGTCTACAGGACTAGGGGATAGGCGAGGTGAGGGGGGAAATAAAAAGGTCACGGAGGACTGGTACTGAGAGATAAAGCAGTCCAGGGGAAGCTACTTTGGTTATCATTGACGGATTTGAAGTACTGTGTACTGTCCCTTGTTGCTAGTTCCGTTGTGAGTGAGTGAGAGAGAGAGAGAGAGAGAGAGAGAGAGAGAGAGAGAGAGAGAGAGAGAGAGAGAGAGAGAGAGTGTGTGTGTGTGTGTGTGTGTGTGATTTTTTTTTAAAATTCGAAGATAATGCAATAAGCACTCATGTGCTTTTTTCCATCCAGTCCCCGTGTGTATGCAATTTTGCAGATTTTGTCATTCGTTCCTACCTACTGTGTTTATTTCATGTTTTTTTTTTAAAACTTATTTTATTCTTTTATTTTGAGGATAATGGAATAAGCACTCATGTGCTTTTTTTCATCCAGTCTCCATGTGTATGCAGTTTTGTAGATTTTGTCATCCATTCCTACCTACTCTGTGTGTGTATGTGTGTGTTTTGGACATTTATTTTTTATATTTATTCTTTAATTTCGTGTGTTTTTTGTTTCTCTTTTACATTTATTCTTTTATTTTTTTAATGTATTTTTATATTTTGTGTCTATGTGTGGCTTTTTTTTACATTGAATTTTTTCATTTTCTAGTTATTCTTTTATGTGTGTGTGTATGTGTGTGTGATCCCATTAAACATCAGCATAAATTAGCGTCTACTGGCTCTCTCTCTCTCTCTCTCTCTCTCTCTCTCTCTCTCTCTCTCTCTCTCTCTCTCTCTCTCTGGTGTGTGATACTAAACAGTTGCAGTGTTAATTTATCTCTCTTTCACACACACACACATTTACAAAAACTGCATATACATAGGGACTGGATGTAAAAAAATTTTAAAAAGCACATGAGTGCTTATTCGACTATCCTCGAAATACAAGAGTAAAATAAATAAACTCTACACACACACACACACACACACACACTTCACTACCACCACCACCACCACCATCACCACCACCACACACCACACACACACACACCACACCACCACCATCACACACACACACCACCACACACACACACACACCACCACCATCACCACCACACACACACACACACACACCACCACACACACACCACACCCCACCACCACCACCACCACCACCACACACCACCACCACACCACCACACCACACACACACCACACACCACCACCACCACACACAACACCAACCACCACCACCACCACCACCACCACAGACCACACACACACCACCACCACCACCACCACACACACCACCACCACCACCACACACACCACCACCACCACCTTCTCAAACCCACCCTACCCCTACCCGCTCACCACCACCACCCCCCACCCTCCTCCTTTCAACACTTCCCATCGAACCCCCTCACCACCACCACTACCACCACCACTACAACAACAACAACAAAAAACAACACCCACAACTGATCCGCTCACTCACCCGATACTTCACGCAGTCAGCGATGTCGATGAGGCCGTAGCGAGTCATGAGGTCCAGAAGGTCTGAGCTGACGTCCAAGTGCTTCAGAACCTCGGCACGGTTCTGCTCGTACTTCACCTTCAGGGCTTCCACGCTGGCTCCAGTCATCCTGCAGTCTTCCGCTGTTGCAGGACACACCGCACCACGGTCTTCTCGGGTTATATGGTATGTATGTATGGTATGGTATGGTATGGTATGGTATGGTATGGTAGGTGGTATGGTAGGGTATGGTAGGGTATGGTATGGTATGGTATGGTATGGTAGGGTATGGTAGGGTATGGTATGGTATGGTATGGTATGGTAGGGTATGGTATGGTAGGGTATGGTATGGTAGGGTATGGTATGGTAGGGTATGGTATGGTATGGTATGGTATGGTATGGTATGGTATAGTGTGGCTTGTGATGCGGTTATGGTCGTTGTTTTCGGGTTATTGTGTTACATGATTCAGCGCTATATAAATTCCATACATTATTATTATTATTATTATTGGGGTTTGGTTTGTGGTTATGGTCGTTGTTTTCGGGTTATTTATGGTTTGGTTTGTGGTTATGGTCGTTGTTTTCGGGTTATTATGGTTTGGTTTGTGGTTGTGGTCGTTTGTTTTCGGTCTTGGGTTATATGGTTTGTGGTTGTGGTCGTTTTGTTTTCGGTCTTTCGGTTATATGGTTTATGGTTGTGGTCGTTTTGTTTTCGGTCTTTGGGTTATATGGTTTGTGGTTGTGGTCGTTTTTTTTCGGTCTTGGGGTTATGTGGTTTGTGGTGTGGTTATGGTCGTCGTTTTACAAAGTACTGCAACGCTGGTGTTTGATAGTATTGTATGGGAAGACCTTATCAAAGATTGGACTGGCCTTGAGTGGAACGAATTGCTACGGAAAGCAGAGGACCGCGGGGAGTGGAGGATGCTGGTTGCAAAATCTTCATTAGTGCCCCCACGGTCCAAAGGACTATGGGATAGGTGAGGTGAGGTGAGGTGAGGTGAGGTGAGTAGTGTATTGTCATTCACCAGTGTTCCACCTTAACTTGGCAGAAATGGTTGGGATCTCATTATCATTATCATCAACATCTCATCAACGACAATGACACTAAGACTGATAGTAGAAGCAGCAGAAAAAAGGAGAAAGAGGGTCGAGAAGGAGGAGGAGGAGGAAGAAGAAGAAGAAGAAGAAGAAGAAGAAGAAGAAGATGATGATGATGATGATGATGCTAACGACATAAGATAGACAAAGATGAGATGAAGAAGAAGATGAAGATGATGATGAGAAGATGAAGAAGAATGATACTTATGGAATTTTTACAGCGCTGAATCTTGTAAAGTAAACAAATCAAAGATAGCAGTTTTGTCACCAGCATCATTTTCATCTTTTATCATCACTGATTGCTGCGTCATTGTCATTAGCACTTCATGGATAGGGGGTGGGGAATCCGTCAAGAACTCAGTCATCCAAATGTCATGGAGTGTAATAGCTAGCGTATAGCTTATGCCAGACTAGTAAAGCTTATATAAATAAAACCAAGCCTTGAAAAGGGAAAATTAAGCGAGAGACAGAGACAGAGAGAGCATATACATGTGCACGTTCATTACGTCAAGCTCACCTTTTTTTCCCACAACCGAAACCTAATACACTTTCCATGTGTTAAATTTTCTTCTTTTCAAAACTCTTACGACAGACATTAATAGTTTTGGTGTACATTAAAACAATGACATTCTTAATCAATTAACTCAACTAAAGCTCTATTGACATTACCAGTTTTACCTCTAGTTCAAGAAATATCATGGGGAAAAAAGAGGCGCAAGTTCTGGACAAAACACCACCGTGCTAATTGTCGTCTGCCTGATAATAATGACGTGAGCATTAACTCCCCTACACACAGGTTTCCGATTCGCTTCTCTCTCTCTCTCTCTCTCTCTCTCTCTAACAAACACACCCTAGACACATTTATGC
Source organism: Rapana venosa (assembly GCA_028751875.1). Taxonomy (NCBI): domain Eukaryota; kingdom Metazoa; phylum Mollusca; class Gastropoda; order Neogastropoda; family Muricidae; genus Rapana; species Rapana venosa. Next base: position 30,743,588 of record CM054140.1, read on the forward strand.
ATCCACCCCAGGACAAACAAAATAATAAAAGGAAAGAAACCAGACCCCAAATGACAAAACTATCACATCCTCAGCTGTTTAAACAATTCTATGCAAAACAATAATCAGAAACAACTTGAAGCGAACTAGGTAGACCCTGAGATAACCGGCTAGCAGAATTGTAGATTATTGTTTCTAAAGGGAGAATATTTAAAACAAACAAACAAAACAGCTCACTTGTCGAACTCTTGATTATCATCTTTAATTTCAGGGAAATGTGATGGTTGAAAATAATTTTTCTTAGTAATTAAAAACAACCTTAGCAACACACAGATCATACACACCTTGCCCACAACCAGATCCAACGATTCGACAGAACTTCTTTTTTAAAGGTGTGTTTAAATTACGGGTGCTGGCACACAGTTCAAGAACAGCCAAACTCAAACATGTTGTTTTGTTTGTTTCTCACCAAGCAAACGCAAACTCTAAAACCTCTCTGATTTCACACTACACACGCACACAGACAAGAAACTCGAAATCAAACGGGTCTCTATCGAAAAATCGAAGTACTCCTGATTTTCTTCTTTCTTTTCTTTTTTTTAAGATAGAAAGGGTGTTCAGTAGGCCTCGTGGGTTTTTGCTTTCAGTGCCGTTGTTGGTGGGGGTTGATAAGAGCTAGTGTGGCGGTGATAGATTGGATTTGAAATGAGCCCCCCTTTCTTTTGCCGCCTGTTCCGTTGGGATTGGCAGTACGCCTTCTACCTATTTATGTACCTGCATTTACGTAGGTACTTGCCATGTGGCAGGTCCCCTTAGCTAAACGATTTCTGTGTGTGTGTGTGTGCGTGTTATCGGGTTTGTTGGGTAGGAAAGTCATGTATTTCAGGGGGGGGGGGGGGAGGTTTGACCCCGATAAAGTGACGGCGTCGTGGCTTTGGGGTAATTTAATTTCATATAAGGCACGGTGCAGGGTGTGTTGTTATGTTTCTGTTGTATGTATGGTTTTTTACCATTGCGTGCACATGTTTTGTTCTGTTCTGTTATGTTCTCTACCATGTGTGTGACCCACCGATTTATATATACTTTGTTGCACCACGTCAAAGCTTTATCAAGTATATATCTATCTAGCTCAGTATGTGTTTCACTGTGCCTATCTTTATAGCTGTGTTCTATTACATGCACGTTCTGACATGTCTACAATTCGTTATGCCCATAGCCCATTAAGCATGATGTGTTCCGCTAGTTCTATGTTCCACCAGGGCTACTGTGTTTATATTCCACTGTGACCATTGTTTAGTGTGTCTGTTGAGCATGTCTACGTTCATCTCTCTCTCTCTCTCTCTCTCTCTCTCTCTCTCTGGGCTGTCTGTCTGTCTGTTCCTCTCTCTCTCTCTCTCTCTCTCTCTCTCTCTCTATATATATATATATATATATATATATATATATATATATATATTTATATATATGCAGGCAAGAAAAAGTTATACACACACTCACACACCCATGCACACACTCATACACGCGTGCGCGCACAGCACACACACACACACACACACACACACAAAACACAAACACACACACACTTAACCCTCTGATATCACTTTTTGTGGAAGGACGTTAACCTGAAGGACTAACTAACATGGCAAAGCAAAGCAAAGCAAATTCTTTATTTGGAAGACAATAGAAAGATACTCGTGTCCTTTTTTGACATCCAGTCGCCGCCACAAAGAGAGAGAGAGAGAGAGAGAGAGAGAGAGAGAGAGAGAGAGAGAGAGTTGTTGCACATGTTTATGTTACAAATGTCTGTTCTGTGTTCTATGTCATTATTATTTTCATCCTGTTTATGTTTCACCATGTCACCTCTCTCTCTCTCTCTCTCTCTCTCTCTCTCTCTGTATTCCTTTCCCTTATTCTCTCTTCTGTCTGCACCCTTTCTGTCTCAGTCATTCCGCACACAACATTCCTATAGTTTTTGCCTGGGCAAATTACTGAACATATATTTTCATTTCATTTTTCATCCTTCATTTTCGAGAATAATGAAGTAAACACTCATATGCCTTTTTTTTCTTGTTTACATCCAGTGCCCTGTATGCATGCACTTTTGTAAATTTTGCCACCTGTTTTTACTGACACAAAATGGTCTTCTCTTCTGAAATGTGCAATAGGTTTTAACATTTGCGCAAGATGTGTGGGTTGGCACACAGGACCTGGGTTTGTAGTTTCCCAATACAGCGGCAGTAGTTTTGTGGTTTAACTTCCCTCTTGAAGCACGCGCAGAGAAAACTGTGCATGGCTTTGTGCAGCCTGGCAGTTGACAAGGTTGACACTCTTCAGCAAAGGCAGTGACTGTAACTCAGTTGGGTACAATGATATAATCGTTTAAGAGGATGCGGGCGTTTGGGGATAATTCTTGTTTGGCGTTCTCAAGTTGAACATCCAGGGAGTCATCCCAAACTTACCGTGTTTTAACACAGGAGTCTGTGTCACACACACACCCTGTGATTGTGTTTTAAAGACAGCTTAAGGTAAGCAGTTTTATGTCGCAAGTTGCGTTACTAAGAAACCGGTCCTAATTTACTAGTCGTTGTTGTTTTTAGCCAAACTTTTTACTAGGGGAGATTAGTGTCACGAGTGATGCTACTTAAATCACGGGTCCAAATCACCTTAGTTGTGTTTTAGTGAAGCTTGAATGGAACCAGTCAGTATCCCGCAAAGTGTTATCTTCATCACAGTACCATTTCTTGAGTGAGGTCTCTTTTCATAACGCAAGGAGTTTAGTGTCATAGTTAATCAATCAGCTAGTTTCAGTGTTTAAGGGAAGCTTGATTATAAGTTGTTTAGTGTCATCAATTGTGTTAATTCACCAGGGGGGTCGTAATTAGCTTGCCAATGTGCTTTTAAGAAGCTTGAATGGGGGGGCAAAAATCAGTTGTGTGTGTGACAAGGGGGTGATCACACCTGAGACATTGACATAATAATTATAATTGTTGTATATTTCTAGAGTGAGGGCTATTGTGTCTTGATTGTGTGTGTGTGTGTGTGTGTGTGTGTGTGTGTGTGTGTGTGTGTGTGTGTGTGTGGCGCGCGCGCGTGCGC
>CM054140.1:30751662-30754162 GCA_028751875.1 Rapana venosa
GCATTGGCAAGAATGAAAGCACTCTGAAAATTAAACTGAATGCAATATCATTGTCCTCAGTGCAAAAAAAGTGCTTAAGTCTAACAAACTTTCAGTTGACATAATATGTCTGTGGGTTTTTTTTAAGCTACTGATAATAGAAACCGGACACAAGGCCTAACAAAAAAGAAAGAAAGAAAGCACCCTACCATTAAGTAGAAGTTTCTCAGAACAAAATACCGTGTATTCATTTTCCTTCCTTCCTTCCTTCCTTCCCAGAACGTGATGCGCAGTTAACACAGGAAGTGAGGAATTGTCCCCCTTTGCTAAAGAACGTGATAGACGACGCTGGAGGGCGCTACTTTGGGGTGAACAACATGGCGTCTCATGCAGAGCGAAACAAGCAAGCTGACTTCCTGCTGAAATATATTCAGGTTTGATTCTTTTCCTAGTTACCATTGCTGGACGATAATTATTGAGGGTGTTAATCGTTTTCAGTTCTCTCAAAGATGGAAGTGTTACACCAAGCACAATAATAAGTATTCACTTGGCAGATGTTCCACTGCTGTCCTCCTCAAAACCCTTGGAGTCATGCAAGATACTTTCGTGTTGTCCATACCACTGGTCATAACTGGTCAATGCTGTCACAAAAAAAACTGAAATGGAAGTGTTGTTGATCTTTTTAAAATCTAACATGCACACAAAATGTTGCACACGAAATGGTTCACGCTTCGATTTATGGTCTTATCACAAAAAGCTATGATGGTGGTAAGAGCGACAGTGAGAAACTGATGGAGACAATATCGGGAATGATAATTGTATGACAACGACGACGACCACAGCGGTGACAGAAGGAGACTGAATAATAACGAAAGAACGATGATGAGCATGAAGTTTTATGCAAGAGGAAAGCGACGATTAGAATGACCATGATAATGGGGAGAATGATGCTTGTTGATGTAATGTGACGAAGTTAATTAGTAAAAGAGTGTTGTAACTATGGTGATGCAATGCATTTCACAACGTAAAACACACGATGACTGAATATGCAAGCACATACACACACACAACTACAAACAAAAGCAACCATGCACGCAGGCGTGCACTGAAATAGGGGTAGGTGGATGGGGGAGGAGAGAGAGAAGGGGAGAGGCACAGAGAACGAGAGAGACAGATTCACAGAGGCAGACATACAGAGACAGACACAAACAGATATTTCATCATAGTCCACTTCACTCTCACCCACCAACCCCCACCCTGCAAGCCTCCTACCACCCCCACCCACCCCTTCAGCTTCCACCACTTTCCTTTCCTTGGTAACCCCTTCATCACCTACCCCCCTCCCCCCCCCCCCCACCTCAAACCAAGTGCAGTAGCAACTCTCACAACACTATCTTCTCCTTATAACTCCCTCCCTCTCTCTCTCCCTCCCTCCCACACAGATCCTGGTGACGGAAAACGCGGGCAACTACTTCAGCAGCCAGCTGTGTCAAGACATCGACACGCACGTGCAACGAAACGTTCGTCAGCTCATGCAGGAAGATGACGTCACCTATGACGAAGCTTTGATGACGACCAAGGACAACGTCATCCAAGAGAAGAAGCCCAGTGGGGACTTTTTCAAGAAGCTGGTGGACACTGTAGGCAACTACGTGTTGCCCATCCTGCAAAAGGTTGTGGGCGTGGCGGCCAGCGCTGGTGTGTATTGTAATGTGATGTAGAGAGAGAAGCAGTGATGGTGTGTATTGTAATGTGATGTAGAGAGAGAAAAACACTGTGTATTGTAATGTGATGTAGAGAGAGAAACAGCGCTGGTGTGTATTGTAATGTGATGTAGAGAGAGAGCAACAGCGCTGGTGTGTATTGTAATGTGATGTAGAGAGAGAGAAACAGCGCTGGTGTGTATTGTAAAGTGATGTAGAGAGAGAAACAGCGATGGTGTGTATTGTAATGTGATGTAGAGAGAGAGAGAGCAACAGCGCTGGTGTGTATTGTAATGTGATGTAGAGAGAGAGAGAGCAACAGCGCTGGTGTGTATTGTAATGTGATGTAGAGAGAGAAACAGTGATGGTGTGTATTGTAATGTGATGTAGAGAGAGAGAGAAACAGCGCTGGTGTGTATTGTAATGTGATGTAGAGAGAGAAACAGTGATGGTGTGTATTGTAATGTGATGTAGAGAGAGAAACAGTGATGGTGTGTATTGTAATGTGATGTAGAGAGAGAGAAACAGTGATGGTGTGTATTGTAATGTGATGTAGAGAGAGAGAAACAGCGCTGGTGTGTATTTTAATGTGATGTAGAGAGAGAGAAACAGCACTGGTGTGTATTGTAATGTGATGTAGAGAGAGAGAAACAGTGCTGGTGTGTATTGTAATGTGATGTAGAGAGAGAGAGAAACAGCGATGGTGTGTATTGTAATGTGATGTAGAGAGAGAGAAACAGTGCTGGTGTGTATTGTAATGTGATGTAGAGAGAGAGAGAAACAGCGCTGGTGTGTATTGTAATGTGATGTAGAGAGAA
>CM054140.1:30761662-30766662 GCA_028751875.1 Rapana venosa
TCTTCTCGTTTTTTTCTTTTTCTTTTCTTTTCTTTTCTTCTTTTATTTCGTGGATAATGGAATAAGCACTCGTATGCTTTTTTTTTTTAACATCCAGTCCTCATGTGTGTGTGTGCAGTTTTTAATTTTTATTTATCTTCCGTTCCCATCGACACACAATGGCCTACTCTTCCGAGGAGCGGAACGGGTTTTAACGTGTGCGCAAGATGTTCTGCGTGCGTTCGCACACGGGACCTCGGTTTATAGTCTCATCCGAAAGACTTTTAGGGAGAGTGGATCTTGCCCTCTCTTCACAGGCTGCCTGTTCCACAAAGCGTGAAACTTTTACAAGACTGGTTCCCTACCTCTCCACAAAGCTGCACCCTCCTATCTCTGTAACTGTCTTCACCTGTACACTCCACCTCACTCCCTCCATTCTGCCTCAGATACCTTAATGCTTCCAAACATCCAGATTCCAGCAATCCACTGTTAGCCGTTGGCCTTTCTGTATTTCTGGTCCATCCGTTTGGAATGACCTCCCTCTCTCGCTTCGCCAAAAGCTGACATTTGATAGTTTCAAAACCAGAACCTGGATCTGCAGATCGTGAACGCAAGGCACACCCTCTAACCACCAGGCTGTCGCCCCCCACCCCCACCCCCACCCCACCCCCCCCCCCTCCACCCCATCATTGTTGTTAAAGCACACTATTCGCTTTGGACTGGTTGATGTTCTTTTTGTATATACATGTAAACGTGATGTACGACTTTCTGACTACAACTGGGTTTAAACACAAGTGAAGCTGGTAATAATGGGATATCAAAGACTGTCAGGCACGCTGAGGTGTAGGCAGCACCATAGTAATAATAATAATGTATGGAATTTATATAGCCCTGAATCTTGTAAAGCAACAAATCAAAGCACTCAATAGTGCCTGTGTCCATGCTGTTGAAGGAAAATGATAAGCAAATTGTTAGGTACGTTATGTTTATAAATGTCGGATTGGTAAAACAAAACCTCATGTTGGTAATTTTCTGAATGAACTAAAATATAAATATGAAATGGAAAAGCTGGAGCATAGCAAACAAATGCAGTTTACTAATTTTCAGAAAAAAAAATGGTTCCAGTACATAAACTTAGTAGAAAGTTGAGTACCATTTCAAAATATAAGAAAATTATGTATGTAATCTATAAATCTTGACATGACAACGAAAATGATGATTGATTCTTTTTGTACTTTGTGTAGCTAGTAGTCTTGTACGCCTGTAAAATGGACATGATGTAATGTTGTCTGGATGAAAAGTTAATTTGTTTGTTTTGAACTGTATATGTGTGCCAATCAAAAAGATTTTTTTTTTTTTTAAAGGTACGTTTTCGACTATTTGTTGTTGTTGCTGCTGCTCCTGCTGCTGCTGTTCCTGCCGATGCTGTTATAGCTATCTCTTTTTGCTGTTTTTGTTTGGGTGGGTGGGTGGGTGGAGGTGGGTTGTTTCTTTCCTGGGATGCAACCTGGTTTTCAGAAATGTACAAAAACAGGATGGCCGAAGGAGAAAGAAAAAGACAACCGCCCCCCACCCCCCACCCCCAACCATCCTGTCCTATCCGTCTTTACAACTATCGGTTTTCCCCGAAACTGGTAATGATGAATAATCAGGTGTAGGGGGAGGGGAGGGGGAGGGGGTAGGTTGAGCTATTTCGGTCACTGGAGGAAAATTGACCGCCAGCATAGGTCGGCGTGTGCATGTGCTGTGGACCCAGGAAGGCGTATGCTTACCTACACATGCCAGCACACACGTGTGCACGGGAGCGCGGACGCGCACGGCAGGCATGCACACACACACCTACACCTACACACACTATTTTACTCTTCTCCCCTCCCCCGCCCCCCCCCCCCCTCTCTCCCCTCTCTCTTTTTCTCTTATACACACACAAATTCTCTCTCTCATACACACACACACACACACACACAACACACACACCACAGCACAACACACACCACAAACACAACACAACACAGCGCAACACACACACACACACACACACACACACCACCACCACCACCACCACCACCACAACACACCACCACCCTCACCACAACCACCATAACCACCACAACAACCACAACAACACACAAAACACAAACACAACAACAACACAAGACATATTATTCCCTGTCTTTGTCCTTAATTTGACAAGAAACGAAGAGCTACAAAACATGTCTAAAGCAGCGGGGACCAGAGTATCTCGCTCTAAGAGGCAGCAGAGTAGTATAGTATAACAGCAGGAAAAAGTACTTCAGATCTAGTCATGCGTTGACATGACAGGGTGGTAGTGGCGTGGTGGGTTTGGGTTTGGGTGGGTGGGGGGGGGGGGGGGGGGGGGTTCTTTCTTTTCTTGTCTCTGTCACTTTTAATCTTCCCTTTTGTGGCATCAAGGGTGTTGGTTTTTTTCTTTTCTTTTTTTAGTACTGATTTGATTGGAGAGAAGAGGCTAAGAACAGCCAGCCATGGTAGCAGCTTATCTTAGTTAGCGCAACGTGCAGGCGAGTTTTGCTGTGTTCTGTGTTGGTGGTTTCCTGATCGTCAGTATTATCTTCCGGTATTGTGTTCCTCGGCTCGGTATATGTTGTGTGTGGTGAGTGTGTCTGTTGATTGGGGGAGGGGACAGGGGTGCAGCTAGTATAGTTAGCGAGGAGGCGAGGGGGGGGGCTGTGGTGTTCTGTGTGTGGTGTTTATGTTGGTAGTGTGGTGTGTGTGTGGTGTGTGTGTGTGTGGTGTGTGTGTGTGGGGTGGGGGTGGTGTGGGTGGTGTGTGGTCGTGTGTGTGGGTGGTGTTGGTGTGGTGTGTGTGTTGTGTGGTGGTGTGGTGTGTGTGTGTGTGTGTGGTGGGGTGGTGTGTGTGGTGTGTGTGTGGTGTGGTGTGGTGTGTGTGGTGTGTGGGGTGGGGTGTGTGTGTGTAGTGGTGTGTGTGTGTGTGTGTGTGTGTGTGTGGTGTGGTGTGTGGTGTGTGTGGTGTGGTGTGGTGTGTGTGTGTGTGGTGTGGTGTGTGTGTGGTGTGTGTGGTGTGTGTGGTGTGGTGTGTGTGTGGTGTGTGTGTGTGTGTGTGTTGGTGTGGTGTGTGTTGGTGGTGTGGTGTGTGTGTGGTGTGTGTGTGTTGTGTGTGTGTTTGTGTGGTGGTGTGTGTGTTGGTGGTGTGGTGGTGTGGTGTGGTTGTGTGTGTGTGAGTGGTGTGGTGTGGTGTGTGGTGAGTGTTGTGTTGTGGTGTGTGTTGTGGTTGGTGTGGTGTATGTGTGTGTGTGTTGTGTGTGTGTGGTGTGTGTGTGTTGTGTGTGTGTGTGTGTAGTGTGTGTGTGTGTGTGTGGTGTGGTGTGTGTGTTGTGTGTGGTGTGTGTGTGTGTTGGTGTGTGTGTGGTTGTGTGTGTGTGTGTGTGTGTGTGTGTGTGTGTGTGTGTGTGTGTGTGTGTGTGTGTGTCTGTCTGTCTGTCTGTCTGCTGTCTGTCTGTTTGTCAATCTGTCTGTCTGTCTCACTCTCTCTGTCTTTGTGTATTGGTATTGGCTTTATTTTACTTTATTATCATACATACCGCCTAAGGGCGGGGACAGAATGGAAAAAACACATGGGTGCTTATTCATTATCCTCGAAATAAAAGAATTTGTCGTAAAAGACTTTGTGATTGCCATTGTCATTGTCATTGTCATTGTCATTGTCTTTTCTCTCTCTCTCTCTCTCTCTCTCTCTCTCTCTCTCTCTCTCTCTCTCTCTCTCTCTCTCTCTCTCTCTCTCTCTCTCTCTGGAGGGGTAGGGGTGCCTTTTATTCTCAGATTGAAAAGAGAAAACTACTGATACAAATTTGTCATTGGAAACTTGTGGTAAATTCGGGTATAATAAAACTAATGATGTTTGGTCGGAACATATCATCTTTTACGTTTAAAACATCAATGGGAAAACATTTCAAATTGTTAATAGCTTGATTATTTGTGACTTAGTTTGTGTAAATTGCAAAATTACCATAAAAACACCACTTACGCAATGGCTTCTAAGGCCGTGTTAAGGTTTTGAAAGAACTGCCTGATAGAAATTTGATCAAAATCACTTGCCTTAAAAAACAGATAAGAGTCAAGTAATCCCAGTACGAAATTTATTTAACGGTTTATGAGAAAAGAGAGAGAGAGAGAGAGAGAGAGAGAGAGAGGAGAGAGAGAGAGAGAGAGAGAGAGAGAGAGAGAGAGAGAGAGAGACTTCAGACTTCAGACTTCAGACTTTTACTGTACATCGGCCTTAGGCCACAATACAAAGGAATGATGGGCGTATGGAGTGGAATTATGACATGAGTGTTATAAACACATTACTATCAATGTATGTAAATATGAAATGATATATCAGGAATGATAAAGAAATTACATCACCTATTTCTTGGATATTCATCACAAATGAATTCACGTTCGTCTCATCGCCAATGTTTTGAATGTAGTATTCATCAATATAAGGATCCATTTCTATAAAGTTATCTTACTTCTTCTGTTGGCTGCATGAAAAATAAATCGTGATAAATTATGTCTATCAGTAGATATTGTAGCTTTGAGTAGCACGTGCAAAGGAAGTCTCTTCGTTTCTTTAAGAAACTTATGTCTCAAATCTTCATAGACAGGGCAATTAAATAAAAAGTGTTCTTCATTCTCTATTTGGTCTTCACAAACAGGGCACTGCTTATCTTCATTTGAACTACTATAGCGATGTGTATTATTGTTTAGTGGTAGCGCATTCAATCGTACTTGAGTAACTGCAACGCGAAAACAATATGTATCCATTTCACTAATATACTTCTCTCTTTCAAAAACAATCTTAAAGTTTCTGTAACTATCATATCTACTGCGATCTCTGATGGTGCCAGTCCATTCCTGGGTAAACCAATCTACAAGTCTTTGTTTAAAGGCACGTAAGAACATTTTTATGTCTCCTACTCCTTGGTTTAACCAAACGATATTAAACCCAGTTATACAGAATATTTCCCTGATTTTAGAGAC
>CM054140.1:30774162-30779162 GCA_028751875.1 Rapana venosa
TGGGTTGGTTGGTGGATGGGTGGATGGTTTAGTTGTAGGGTGGGTGGGTGGTTAACTGATTGGTCGGGTGGCTAGATAGTGGATGGTTGGGTGGATGATCAGTTGCTTGGTTGCTTGTCTGGTTAGATTGCCTGGCTGCTTGGTTGGTTTCGTCTTTATTTGCCCATACATTTCGCATCTTCACTGAATCTTCTTCTTTATTGTTGAACGCTCAAACAGAACTATTGTGGTCTGTCATATGATCGAAAAAAGCGTTGTGCTGCCATTAAGTGCCTGACTAGTCAGGCCCTGCGCATCCTAGTTCGGCGTGAGAGAGAATTGTTATCTTTGTAGTCTTTCTGACAAAAAAGGGCTGGAGAATGGACCAAGAAGGCAGTAAACGGTACACAGAGGAGGTGACAGGAAGAAAAGGAACAATGCAGAAGCAAAGACAGAGATAGAAAAGAGGGAATTCCTAGCACAGAACTTCCAGCAGGTGGGGATGCTATTCCTACTGACAGGCCCCTGGGTGTCCCCACCATGCGATCTCTTCACTGAAGAAGGATGTAGTCATACTACACCTTACACAGTCACAAGATACCGAAACAACTCTACTTACCAGACGTGGAAACTTGTGCCATCTTCCACCTTCCACTATTGTCAAGAAATCCTGATGTAAACCTCACAAGACGAAACGCGTGGCATGTTGACACTCCGCTCCTGACTACATACATTCCATAGCTGCTGGGAAGAGTTGCAGAAAAGGACACCCATTCACCATCATCAGCACCAGACTGATGGCGTAGCAATGCTCCTCAGTCCATTCAAGGCACTCAGCTTTCAAGCAAGTCTCAACTGGCTGAGAGAGCCTCCAGGATATGAAGGCACAGCTGTTCTCTCCATCACTTTCCACTGTTGTGCTTAACCGATAGTTTCGTTTTTGTTTTCCACTGAATTTACTTTCCTTTTTGTTTTCCGTTGGTTTTAGTTTCGGTTCCTTTTTTCATTAATTTTAGTTTTGGATTCTTTTTAATTGATTTTAGTTTCGATTTGTTTTGGATTTTTTCACATTGGTTTTAGTTTCAATTTCTTTTCCACTGATCTTCAATTTCTTTTCCACTGATCTTAGTTTTGATTTCTTTTCCACTGATGTTAGTTTTGATTTCTTTTCCACTCATCTTAGTTTTGATTTCTTTTCCACTGATGTAAATTTCGATTTCTTTTCCACTGATGTAAATTTCGATTTCTTTTCCACTGATCTTAGTTTTGATTTCTTTTCCACTGATCTTAGTTTTGATTTCTTTTCCACTGATTCTAGTTTTGATTTCTTTTCCACTAATAATATTTATTTCTTTTCCACATATTTTATTTTCAATGTCTTTACACTGATCTTAGTTTCAATTTATTGTATTTGCCAGTGTGAGATATGAAACAAGTGCATATTCTGGCTGGGTGGCCTCCATCCAGTTTGAACGTTTGTTTATCTCATGATTCACTAAGTGTTACGAATAATACAAAGTGCATTGTTCTGGATGTTTAAGCAGGAAAACATCCAACAACAGAAACAACAACACCACCATTCAGTTTACTCCTCCAAATGTCCACATACTGTTATCAAACACGACACGTTTCATTCTTTTTTCGTTTGTTTTGTTTTATTGAAGAACTATTTTCCATGTCATCCAACCCCTATAAAATTTCATCCTCTTCATGAACACACCACTAGTTAAAAATTGGCAAGCTTTGTCTCTGAATGAAACTGTTTCGTGATTCCTTGTAAAAGTTAATCATTATAAGACATTGGTAGGGATCAAGTTCATTCTAATACTGCTACTCTTATTGCTGCATTCTGTATTTTTACGTAATGTTTTTGCTGTTTGTTTTGTTTTGGGTGGGGGTGTTTTGGGGCAGTTATTCATAATAATCAATTCCTCGGTATATTGTCTGTGAAGAACATGTACAAAGTGCATTGACTTCCGGTTCCGCCACACGGATTGGTTGTTTCCTTACCAAGCACCTCTACCCCCTCCCCACTCAGACTGACCCCCCACCCCCACCCTTACCCTCATCCCCCTCTCCCCACCCCCAACGTGAGTCCAAAGCTAATATAAAAACGGTTTCACAATTAAATTCCCCGCCCCCACCCACCAAAAAAAACCCCCACCAAACCAAAACAAAACCCAAACAAACAAAACCAAAAAACCCCGAACCAACTAACCACAAAAAAATCCAGCTAGTACAGAAATCATCCCCCCCCCCCCCTCTATGTCTCTCTCTCTCTCTCTTTTTCTCTATCTCTTTCCTTCTCCCTCTCTCCCTCTCTCTCTTTCCCTCTCTCTCTCTCTCCCTCCCTCCCTCTCTCTCTCCATCTCTCCCTCTCCTCCCTCTCCCCCTCTCTCCCCTTCCCTCTCTCCCTCCTCTCTCCCTCTCTCCCCTCTCCTCTCTCTCCCTCTCTCTCTCCCTCTCCCTCTCTCCCTCCCTCTCTCCCTCCCTCTCTCACTCTCCTCCTCTCTCTCCCTCTCTCTCCTCTCCCTCTCTCTCTCTCTCTCTCCTCTCTTCCCTCCCTCTCTCTCTCCCTCTCCATCTCTCTCCCTCTCTCTCTCTCTCTCCCTCCTCTCTCCTCCCTCTCTCATTCTCTCCCCCTCTCCTCCATCTCTCCCCCCTCCTCCCCCTCTCTCTCCATCTCTCCCTCCCTCTCCCCCTCTCTCTCCCCCTCTCTCTCTCTCTCTATCTGAGCGCTTTGATTTGTTGCTTTACAAGATTCAGCGCTATATATAAATTCCATACATTGTTATTATTATTATTATTATCATTATTATTATTATTATCATTATTTATTATTATTATTATTATTATTATTATTTATTATTATTATTATTATTATCATTATTTATTATTATTATTATTATGATTATTATTATGATCATTATCATCTCCTATGCTGTGGGGTGGGGGGCAGGCTGGCTGGGATCGGCGTCAGGAGCACAGCGACGCGCTGCTGAAGCTGGTGAGTCAGCTGGTGGTGGAGAACGAGGGCCGGTGCTTCACCAACGACCTGGTCCACAAGATGGAGCTCAGGATCCAGGAGGAGATGGAGATGGAGGACAAGAGCCGGGAGACCGTGAAGGACGAGATCGTCCAGGAGAGGAACCCTTGTCTGCTGGGCATCATCCTCAACACGCTCACCTTCGGCCTGGTGCCCAAACACATCTGCAGCGTCATGTAGAGTGGGGGTGTGGGAGTGGAAGGGAGGAAGGGCAGAGTCTGAGCAACGACAGTTGTGAGATGTGTGTGTGTGTGTGTGTGTGTGGGGGGGGGGGGTTATGTATGTGTGGTGTGGTGTGTGTGTGGATGGGTGTGGATGGGGGTGGTTGTGGTTGTTGTGTGTGTGGGTGGTTGTGTGTTGTGTGTGTGTGTGTGGGGAGGGGGGGTGGTGTGTTGTGTGTGGTGTGTGTGTATGTGTGTGTGTGTGTGTTGTGTGTGTTGTGGATGGGTGGGTGGTTGTGTGTTGTGTGTTGTGTGTGTATGGGTGGGTGTGTTGTGTGTGTGTGGATGGGTGGGTGGGTGGTGTGTTGTGTGTGGTGTGTGTGTTATGGGTGGGTGGGTGTGTTGTGTGTGTGTGTGTGTGTGTGTGTGTGTGTGTATGGGTGGGTGGTTGTGTGTGTGTATGGGTGGTTGTATGTTATGTGTGGGGGGTGTTGTTTGTGTGTGTTTTGTGTGTGTGTGTGTTGTATGTGTGTATGTGTGTGTATCAACAGTTAGTTCAGAATGGCAATCGGGGTGTGTATGTATGTGGGTGTAGTTGTGGTGGATAGGTTAGGGGGTGGGGTGGGGTGGTGTTGGTGAGAGTGGGGGTGGGGAGTGGGTATGATGTATGGGGGATGGAGGATGGGGGGGGGGATAATTGACGGGTATGGAGTGGTGGTTGTGGTGATAACTGTTCTTGTAGTGGGTGGTAGTGGTGCTGATGGTGGTGGGAGTAGTAGTAGTAGTAGTAGGAGGAGGAAGAGTAGGAGTAGGAGGAGGAGGAGGAGGAGTAGTAGTAGTAGGAGGAGGAGGAGGAGGAGTAGGAGGAGGAGGAAGTAGTAGTAGTAGTAGTAGTAGTAGTAGGAGGAGGAGGAGGAGGAGGAGGAGGAGGAGGAGGAGGAGGAGTGGGTTTGTTCTTGCGAAGTTGTGTGTGTGTGTGGGGGGGGGGGGGGGGTCTATGTCTGTGTCTGTGTGCGTCTGTATGTCTGTACCTCTAATATCGCTGAATGGAGGTGGAACGAGGAACATCAGACCAGGAAAACACACACTGAAGATGATAAAGAAGAAGAAGAAGAAGAAGAAGAAGAAGAAGAAGAAGAAGAAGAAGAAGAAGAAGAAGAAGAAGAAGAAGAAGGTGGTGGTATTTTGCCTTTTCTTCATCTCTGCCTTATATCACCAAAGGGGAGAAAAGATGTCATACTTTAGTTGCATGGCACAGACCGAAGTGGCTGCGTTATATCACGTTGCATTATTGTGTGGTTTGTTTGTTTTGCTTTTTTGGTTTTTGTTCTTTTTTTTTTTTGGGGGGGGGGGTAAGGGGATGGGGGGGATGGGGGGTTGACCTCATCTTCTGTGACGATCCTGTCCGGCTGTCCCCACACCCCTCATTTCAATCTCTCCGCCGCTGGCATTTCTCTCGCATCCTCAGGGTGGGAAGTCCACAGGGAGCCCATCAATGTCAGGCCGCTGTAGGGCCGCCAGCTAGAGAGGCCCTGCACTGGTGCTGGGCCACTTCGGTGCCTGTTCTGAGCTAACAGGACATCTCCTGCTAAGCTCCCTTCTGACGGCAGTATTAGCTCAGTCGCGGAGCCAGACTGAGTGAGTCGCCCATCCGAGGTGGCGATCACCTCAACGACCCTCCTCCCATGAACCTCCATCCCCAAAGGCTTTGAAACAAACTCACCACAGGCACAAAAGTGTATAGGGAAACCGTGTCTGAAGTCACCATGAAACCAGAGCAACTGGGACCACCGAATCAGAGACATGTTTGTATT
>CM054140.1:30784162-30794162 GCA_028751875.1 Rapana venosa
GCCGTTATGGCGAGGTACTTGAAAACAATTTATACAGGTGAACTTTTGTCTGGTTATGTAGGCTGTAATTCACAATCTCAAGGTACTTGAAAACAATTTATACAGGTGAACTTTTGTCTGGTTATGTAGGCTGTAGTTCACAATCTCAAGGTACTTGAAAACAATTTGTACAGGTGAACTTTTGTCTGCTTATGTAGGCTGTAGTTCACAATCTCAAGGTACTTGAAAACAATTTGTACAGGTGAACTTTTGTATGGTTATGTAGTCTGTAATTCACAATCTCAAGGTACTTGAAAACAATTTATACAGGTGAACTTTTGTCTGGTTATGTAGGCTGTAATTCACAATCTCAAGGTACTTGAAAACAATTTATACAGGTGAACTTTTGTCTGGTTATGTAGGCTGTAATTCACAATCTCAAGGTACTTGAAAACAATTTATACAGGTAAACTTTTGTCTGGTTATGTAGTCTGTCATTCACAATCTCAAGGTGATTCCCACGTGGAATGGGTAAGACTGAGTGTACGTATATTCTGGGTGACCTCCAGCGTTGTTAAACTGGGGAACGCAACAAACAACAACAACAACAGCAACGACAACAACAACAACAACAAATCATTTCAACGAGATGATGGATACTGCACATCGTCATCTACTTCATTTTTCTCCCTGAGCATAGGACACGCTGGGTTTGTCCATGCTTCTGTAACCCGCTAACCGCTGTCATGGCGTCCGTACAGGGATTCTACTGTGCATGTCAATATGTATGTTGTGTGTATGCATAGGCACACAAAAGGGAAGGAAGACTCTGGCAGGTCTGCAGTCTAAGCTGACCTGGACGATCTTAAAAAAAATATAATTCCCACTTTTCATTCATCAATAGCATCTAAACATAAATAGCATCCCCACCTTCTAGAAACTCTGTGCTAAGAATTCCCTCTTTTCTATCCCTCTCTTTGTTTCTGCCTTGCTCCTTTTCTTCTTGTCACATCCTCCTTCTCGTCTATTTTCTGCCTTCTTGGTCCATTCTCCTGCCCCCGTTTTTCCCAGAAAGACTTAAAAGATTTTCTCTCCCATGCCGAAATCGGACGTGCTGGGCCTGCCTTGACAGGCGCTTTACGGCAGCGCAAAACGTATTGTCGCTCATATGACAGATATATATGACAGACACATATGACAGATAACAATGATTGCTATCTGAGCGTTCGACGACGACGACGACGACGAAGAAGAAGAAGAAGAATTCATCAGGCTGAGATTCGAACCCACAACTTCATGGATCCACGGGACCTGTCAGCCAAACACTCTTAACCACTCGGCCATTGCGTCCGTTGCTGTGACGAGCGGACAGAGCAGACTGCATGTGGGTCATTTCCGTCTGTCACAGACTCCACTCAGAGGACAACGAGAGGAAACGCTGAGCCTTGAGTCACGGCAGGAAGCTGGCAGCAGAGGTCATCTGCAGCACGCCTGCCTTCTTCTCACATCCTAAACCATGACCTCACCATCGCATCACAATCGTTAGAACTTGAACCATTCTCAAATCAGTTCCTTTTCCTAAAAATGACGATATTATATCTATAGTGCACGCAGGATTTAGGACTCCGGATGTTAATTGTAAGGCCAGGGGTCTGTATTATACAAGGGGTGGGGGTGGGGGTGGGTGGGGGTGGAGGGTTAACTATTCCTAGAAGAAACTGACTGAAAATATGACCCTACTACAGCAGCAATAGATAAGCATGGCTTTATTTAAGACTGTCTTTCAATGCAAGATCCAGGCAAACAGCTCAAAAGGCAGGTCTCTAGCTTCTCTTACTGGCAACATCACCGAATCCTGTGGCATGAGACTCCGTGACGTCAGCAGGCCCAGGGAAGACTGGAACAAGTGGAGAAGGAGGATCATGTCGATGACGTCAACAGCAGTGCAAAACACCCTACCCTGTGACGCCGACAGGGGGGGAAAGTGGAGCTAGCATAAAACAACATAAAGACACTAACACAAGATAGCATGAAACATCATGAACACACTAACACAAGCTAGCATGAAACAACATAAAGACACTAACACAAGCTAACATGAAACAACATAAAGACACTAACACAAGCTAGCATGAAACATCATGAACACACTAACACAAGCTAACATGAAACATCATGAACACACTAACACAAGCTAACATGAAACAACATGAACACACTAGCACAAGCTAGCATGAAACAACATGAACACACTAACACAAGCTAGGATGAACACACTAACACAAGCTAACATGAAACAACATGAACACACTAACACAAGCTAACATGAAACAACATGAACACACTAACACAAGCTAGCATGAAACAACATAAAGACACTAACACAAGCTAGCATGAAACAACATAAAGACACTAACACAAGCTAACATGAACACACTAACACAAGCTAACATAAAACACCATGAACACACTAACACAAGCTAGCATGAAACATCATGAACACACTAACACAAGCTACACACAGGGGGGGAAAGTGGAGCTAGCATAAAACAACATAAAGACACTAACACAAGATAGCATGAAACATCATGAACACACTAACACAAGCTAGCATGAAACAACATAAAGACACTAACACAAGCTAACATGAAACAACATAAAGACACTAACACAAGCTAGCATGAAACATCATGAACACACTAACACAAGCTAACATAAAACACCATGAACACACTAACACAAGCTAACATAAAACACCATGATCACACTAAAACAAGCTAACATAAAACACCATGATCACACTAAAACAAGCTAGCATGAACACACTAAAACAAGCTAACGTGAACACACGAACACAAGCTAACATAAAACAGCATGAACACACTAACACAAGCTAACATGAAACAACATGAACACACTAACACAAGCTAGCATGAACACACTAACACACTAACATGAAACAACGTGAACACACTAACACATTAACATGAAACAACATGAACACACTAACACAAGCTAGCATGAACACACTAACACAAGCTAACATGAAACAACATGAACATACTAACACAAGCTAGCATGAAACAACATGAACACACGAACACAAGCTAACATGAAACAACATGAACACACTAGCACAAGCTAGCATGAAACATCATGAACACACTAACACAAGCTAACATAAAACACCATGAACACACTAACACAAGCTAACATAAAACACCATGAACACACTAACACAAGCTAGCATGAAACAATGAATGCATTGATCACTTAGAGATTCATACAAATGCTGTCAAAGAAAGACAACTCAAGGCATTGTTTTTCAGGATAAGATTAAATGCATTCACAACAAAATTCAGCAAGGATGTTAAATGCTTATGTGGTGAATATATTTCAAATACCCATATCATACTTGAATGTGAGAATTTAAAAACTTATCTCCCTGCCTTTTCTGAGAATACCATTGACGAAGTTTTGAACAATGTAAAGCTAACGTTTGACATTGCTAAAGGTTTATTGTTAAGTCCTATAGGGCATTTATTGTAGTTGTAGTTCTGTTTGAATTTCTTTTCCTTTTTTTCCTTCTTTTTCTATTGTTTTTAAAATGTTGTTCTTGATCTGTTTATGTTAAGAATACTACTTGTGTATTTCCCTTGTTATTACTCTTTATTACACACACACACACACACACACACACACACACACACACACACACACACACACACACACACAAACACACCCGCACGCAACACACAGAGTAGATCTATCTATCTATCTATCTATCCATCTCTTTCATTCAGTCTCCTATTTTAGGGCCGTCTGGTATCACTTAAAGTGGAAAGACGTTAAAATTGAAGACTTACTTACTTACTTACTTAGCATGAAACATCATGAACACATTAACACAAGCTAACATAAACACACTAACACAAGCCAACATAAAACAACATGAACACACTAACACAAGCTAACATAAAACAACATGAACACACTAACACAAGCTTACATAAAACACCATGAACACACTAACACAAGCTAACATGAGACACCATGAACACACTAACACAAGCTAGCATGACATAACATGAACACACTAACACAAGCTAACATGACACAACATGAACATACTAAATCAAACGGGATAGCCTAGTTGTTACAACATTGCGCTCGCAATCTGACGACCCGAGTTCGATTCCCGTTCAAGGGAGATATTTTCCTCTGGAGTTAACATCAGTGTCGACTCTACTCTCCCCAAAAGTCCTTCGGATGAAGCTATAAACTGAGGCCCCGTGTGCGAACGCGGGCAGAATATCTTGCGCACGCATTAAATCCTGTTCGGCTTTTCTTAAGAGTAGGCCATTGTGTGCCGGTGGGAACAGATGACAGAATTTACAAAACTGCATACACACGGGGACTGGATGTAGAAAAGCACATTAGTGCTTATTCCATTATCCTCAACATAAAAGAATTTTTTTATAATTTAAAACAAGTCAAAAACAAAACCAAAACCAAATCCAAAATCAAACTAAAACTGGACAAATCTATAAACTATAAATCAAATCAAATGTGAAACAATTTTTCTTTAAAGGAAAACAAAAGAAACAAAAAAGGAAAGGAAAAGTGAAGAAATTCTTAAAAAAGGAAAAGTGAAGAAATTCTTAAAAAAGGAAAAGTGAAGAAATTCTTAAAAAAGGAAAAGTGAAGAAATTCTTAAAAAAGGAAAAGTAAAGAAATTCTTAAAAAAGGAAAAGTGAAGAAATTCTTAAAAAAGGAAAAGTGAAGAAATTCTTAAAAAGGAAAGTAAAGAAATCTAAAAATGAAAAGAAAGAAATCTAAAAAAGGAAAAGTGAAGAAATCTAATAAGGAAGTAAAAAATCTTAAAAGCAAAGTAAAGAAATTTCTAAAAAGGAAAAGTAAGAATTCTAAAAAGGAAAAGTGAAGAAATAACAAGATAACTAAGAAATAAGAACCAAAGTGAGAATAGAAAAGAAGAAAAGGGAAAGTGAGGAAACTAGCAGTAACATGTTGCTAGTATCAACATCACCTATTCAATAATGAGAAAGTCCGTCTGTACTCCGGATCTCCTGTGTGTGTGTGTGTGTGTGTGTGTGTGTGTGTGTGTGTTGTGTGTGTGTGTGTGTGTGTGTGTGTGTGGTGTGTGTGTGTGTGTGTGTGTGTGTGTGTGTACGCGCGCGCGCGCGCGTGTGTGTGTCTGTGTGTGTCTGTGTGTGTCTGTCTGTGTATGTATGTTGTGTGAATGTGTGTGTCTGTCTGTGTATGTGTGTTGTGTGGTGTGAATGTGTGTGCGTGCGTGCGTGCGTGCGTGCGTGCGTGCGTGTGTGTTATGTCATCTGGGGTGGAGTGGGGATTTTTGTTGGCCTTGTTTTGATTTGGTTTAAGTGTTTGGTCGGAGTCACCATTCTGACCTTGATAGTTTGTTAGGCTTGGCTTTTATGATATTTGTGTTCTGGGTTTGTTTCTGTTTTGTTCCTCTCTTTTTTTGGGGGGGGAGGGGAGGTAATCGTTAGTGATCGTGATTTTTCTGACTCCGGGTGATAGTTTTTTTAAATTTTGCTGATACCATTTTGGCCATACACGCTTCCATCTCTCTCTCTCTCTCTCCCCCCCCCTCTCTCTCTCTCTCTCTCTCTCTCTCTCTCTCTCTCTCCTCTCTCTCTCTCTCTAGCGCTCTCTGCTCTCTCTCTCTCTCTCTCTCTCTCTCTCGTCTCCTCTCTCTCTCTCTCTCTCTCTCTCTCTCTCTCTCTCTCTCTCTAGCGCTCTCTCGCTCTCTCTCTCTCTCTCTCTCTCTCTCTCTCTCTCTCTCTCTCTCTCTCCTCTCTCTCTCTCTCTCTCTCTCTCTCTCTCTCAACGACTTCACTTTGTGATCATGAGATTAAAATGTGACAACTGGAGTGCGCGCGCGTGCGGGTGCGTGCGTGCGTGCGTGCGTGCGTGCGTGCGTGTGTGTGTGTGTGTGTGTGTGTGTGTGTGTGTGTGTACGTGCTTGCGTGCAAGTGTGCGTGTATGTGTGTGTTGTTGTCGTTGTTGTTGCTCTTGTTGTTAGTGCTGTTGTTGCTGTTGCTGTTCTTTTTCAACAAGTCAGGATGCTTCGTGTTGTTCTTTGTTTGATTTTTGTTGAACCCTCTATGTTCCTCCAGTACTCTGAACCTGGAGATGAGGATGTTGTTAATAAGTGAATTAGATACTGTTGTCATTGTTTTAATGCTGCTGCTGCTGCTGCTGCTGCTGCTGCTGCTGCTGCTGCTGCTGCTGCTGCTGCTGCTGCTGCTGCGGCTTCTGCTGACGATCAATATGACACCCACGACAACGATATTGATAATGGCTATGACATAACGATGATAATAATAGTTGAAACTGCAACCACCCCAACCCCCTCAACCCGGACAAACTCACAGACACGCACACACTCTCCACACACACACACACACGTGTGTGTATGAATGTTTTGAGAAAAGGGATAAATATAAGTTAAATGCAACATGCCTATAGTGTACATCATTTTGAGCCAAAGAGATGATTATGACTGATGTTTGTTTGTTTCGTTGTGTCAAATAAGTCTACATGACTTGAATGGCAATTAACATATTCTGAATCTAAATCATACACACAAACACATGTTGTTCACCATGATAGAAACTAAAACAATGGTACAATACTACACAATATTATGAACTGACAACAGCACATCTCTCCTATCACGTTGATCATCAGACCTTGTTGTTACTGACGAGGAGGAAAAGGAAGAGGATGTATAATGAGCTACACCGCGCGAAACCTTCCAGCCACCAACCTTCTAGGAAAACAAAATAATGTCACACACACACACACACACACACACATACACACGTATAACGAGCCACAAGACAATCTTCCAATTTTTGTCATCTGACCGATATGCAAGATAACGAAAACGAAAGAACCCCCTCCAAAATTTGTTGTCAAGGAATGGGCGTAGTTTTGATACTGGGTTTCTTTCCAGAGCTAAAAGGAATTGAGATCGCGCAAAAGGGCACTGCAAGCATTCGAGCGACTCTTTAGAGGAAGCGTGATACGCCGAGGGACAACTTTGTGCGAAGGTGAGTGGGTTTACCAAATCTGGAAGAATCGTTTGAGTAATAATAATAATAATGTATGGAATTTATACAGCGCTGAATCTTGTAAAGGAACAAAGTGTAGAGAGAAATTGAGTATGTTCCCTGTGTTGACTGACAGCTTTTAGCCCGAGTAGTCTTTGCACGCCTGGAAAAGTAAGTATTGGATGAACTGCTTGGTGTTGTTCGGTTTGTTGGTGTGTTTAGTCATTTCTGTCTGCTACTGCTGCTGCTGTGTTTGCCGTCTTGTAGCGTGGGTTGCCGCGTCTTGCTGTGAAACATAACCGTATCTTTTTTTTCTTTTGTTTGCTTGTTTGTTATTCATTTCATGATTATTTCATTATTATCTGTTATTGTTGTTGCTGCAAATGATCTTCATCAAGACACAGAAAGTGTCGATTTGTTGTTCATGTGTTTACTGAGAAGTGTGTGAGTGTGGGCGGGCGGGCGCGTGCGGGTGTGTGTGGGTGTGGGTGTGTGTGTGTGTGCGTGCGTGGCGCGCGCGCGTGTGTGTGTGGTGTGTGTGTGTGTGTTTGTGTGTGTGTGCGTGCTTGCGCGTATGTGTGCGACTTAATGAGTGAATGAAATGTATATTAATATGCATTTTGACAAGATGATGGTGACGATCGTCTCAACCACAAACAACGATGATGACAAAGACAATGAAGATAACAACGACGACGGCGATGACAATGATGACAGCAAGCACCACTTATGACGAAAACGAATGATGATGATGTTTGTTATGATTGTATGAATGTGCCGGACGGATATTACTGCACCCCCCCCCCCCCCCCCCCCCCCCCCCCCCCCCCACCCAACCCAACCCAACCCCGCCAACATACTCGTGTGCATGTGACAAGGGAAGCAATCCATACCTCGGCAGAATTTTCACATACCGAGTTCTTGTCCCTCGTTTATTTGAGCTCTCTCTCTCTCTCTCTCTCTCTCTCTCTCTCTCGCTCTCCCCCCACACACACACACACACGCGCGCGCGCGCTTTTCAGAAGAGTAGGCCATTGTGTACCGGTGGGAAGGGATGACATAATTAACAAAACTGCATACACAGGGCCTGGATGTAAAGGAGCACATGAGTGCTTATTCCATTATCCTCGATATAAAAGAAACACACACACACACACACACACACACACACACACACTTTCTTCTCTTCCCATCCAGTCTGTTGTCACGCCATATTTTACTGTCTCTGGAACCTTAGTTTGTCAAACTGTTCAGAATGTGATAAACAATGATTTTGATCTGTTGTTCTGTAGTGGTGTGCTGTGCTGCGCTGTGCTGTGCCATGTTATGCCATACCGTAGGCTAAAGAAAAAGGTAAAAGTAAAGGTGTCCCATAACCTATGCGGTCGTTGGGGAACGAGATGTCAAGAGACCTCAGCTTCTCTAGGGCCAGCATATTGAGGGCGGCGCCCATCTCCTCTCCCTCGCTGCTTTACATTCCCTGACCCTAAAGAGGGCAGGTACCAATTTACAGCAGGGTGAATTGGGGGACTGTGCCGAGGCCTACTATGGTATAAAACATATAAAATCATGACATACTATACCCTCTATATCATATCTCATCTCTATAACCTAGTACAGCATACAGCAAAGTAACAGCACAGCACAGCATAACACAGCAGGACATAGCCACAACATACTGACATAACATGTTTCATTAAAATCCACCAACACTGTCCTGTCTTACAGTTTCCCAGCAGCGGGCAGCCATGGCCTCTAAAGAAAAGAACGACAGTGGCGGGCAAGGACAGGTCTTTGAGGAATCGCCGCTAGAGAGACGCCTGATCGTCCTGGGAAAAACCGGAAACGGAAAGAGCACTGTGGGTAATCTCCTCCTGGGTCAAAAGCACTTCCAGGTGGGGTTCAGCATGACGTCGACCACCGTGACCGCTGCTGTTGGCTCAGCGGATGTCCTTGGGTGGAAAATCAAGGTAGTGAAGGGGGGATCCATTAAGGGTTTGGGGCAGAACTAGTCGTAAACGCGTAGCAGGGGTTGTTATTGTTATGCATGCATGTAGGCTTGTCATTGTAAGTATGGAAAATACAAACATATGCGCATGTATACGCGAAGGTGTGCACATACATACACACACGCGCGCACGCACGAATGCATGCATGTATCCTTACTACTACCCTGCACACCCCATTACTGCACTGAACTCTACTGCACTGCTCACTGCTTCAATCCACCCAGCTACAAGACACTGCACACCATTTCCATCTCCTCCCCTACACTCTATCTGAAACTACCGGACAACAGTGAACAGGACTCTACGTGTCTTCACACCACTCCCCCCCCCCCTTTCACTACATCATCCACCTCACCCATCCACCCAACACCAACACCACTCCAAGCCACACCACTCCTTCCCACTCCAACCTACTCTTCTCACCCTCCCTACCCCACCTTAATCAACACTCCAACCCACCACACCACGCTCCACCTCACTCAACTCCACTCCACCCCACCCCCACTCCACATCGCTCAAATCCAAACTACTCCACTCCATTCCACCCCCACCACACTCCACACTATCCCACTCCACTCCACAACACTCCACTCCACCTAACCCCACCCCACCCCATCCCACCCCACCCCCCTTCACCCTCCTCCATCCACTTCACCTCCTCCACTCCACTTCACTCCACACTACTCCACTCCACTCCACCCCACATCACCACCAACTCACCCCACTCAACCCCATCCCACCCCACTCCACTCCACCCCAATCCGCTCCACTCCACCCCCACTCCACCCAACCCAACACCACCCACCCCATTCCACTCCACCCCACCCCACCCCACCCACCCACCCCACCCCCACCTCACCCCACTCTACCCCACCCCACACCACACCATCACCAGTCCACTCCAGTCCACAC
>CM054140.1:30799162-30806662 GCA_028751875.1 Rapana venosa
CAAAATGAAGATAAAGTATGTGAAAAGTTCATTTGGAATGAAGCTATAGAGATGAGTTTATAAAATCATGGGAGAGCAAAGATATCCAAAATAGAATGTTGATAGCCATGAAGGATTTAGAGAAAGATGTAGACAGTGCCCTTGATATATTTGTAACATTGTCTTAAAGATGCAAGCAAGTGTATGGTTAAACAAACTGGTTTTCACAAAAAGAAAAGATCAGCATGGTTTGATGATGAGTGTAAAAGCATGAAAAAAGAAACTAGAAGAAAACTTAACCACTTTCGATTTACCGGGAAGGAAGAAGATAGAATTATTTATGTTGAAGCTAGAAAGAGGTATAAGCAGTTGCTAAAAGTCAAGAAACTCACTTATAACAGGCAACAAACTGAAAAGTTAGAAAATTTGAGGCGAACAGTCCCTCTAGTTTTTGGAAGGAATTACGTAGATTGGGTCTTGGAAATAAGAATAGAATTACAAACAACATTACCACAGATGACGGGTTTTAAAACCACTTTAAAAACATCTTTCAGGGTAATAATGATGAGTGTATTGATGAATGTGACATTGTGAATAATTTATCCGAAGAAATAGACCACGTGTTAAATAAAGAGATAACAGAAGAAGAAGTTAGTCATGCTATAGAAGACTGAAAAACAACAAAGCAAGCGGCATTGATGAAATTTCTGCAGAAATGATAAAAAATGGTGGTCCAAAAGTAAATGTATTTTCTGGTAAAGCTATTTAATGTAATTTTTGACCAAAGGGCATATACCCTCAAGAATGGTCTAAAGCCATAATTATTCCTTTGTATAAGAAAGGAATCCTGAGAATGTTGATAATTATAGAGGAGTTTCTCACTTAAGTATAGTACTAAATGTTACACTACCATATTAAATGTTCGATTGTATGACTGGTTAAAAGTAATAACCTAATCTCAGAATGTCAGGCAGGTTTTCGTCAATCATATTCTACAGTTGATCAGATATTACTTTGTATGCCACTATTCAGAACTATATGACTAAAAAAGGAAGAAAATTGTATGTTGCCTTTGTAGATTTTAAAAAGGCCTTCGACACAGTTGAACATGGCAGGTTATTAAGTTATATCAAACAGCAAGGTGTAAAGGTAAATTTTTTGCATCACTTGGGCTATGTATAAGTCATTATCAGCATGCATTCGAGCAAATTCTGAATTAACTAATATGTTTCAAACCCCCGTGGGGGTAAGACAGGGATGTGTTCTAAGCCCAACATTATTTTCTATGTTCATTAATCAGTTAGCAAACGTTATGAATGAAAAAGGTAAGCATGGTGCACAACTGTTTCCAGATATTTTTGAGTTGTTTATCTTGTTATTTGCTGATGACGTAGCATTAATGTCAACTACACCTACTGGTTTACAAAATCAATTAAAGGTCTTAGAAACTTGTTGTGATAATATGAAATTAAGTGTAAACATAGACAAAACTAAGATTAAAGGTATTTAGGAAAGGGGGCACTTAGGAAAACGTGAAAAATGGTACTTTGATAATAAGAGATTAGAAGTAGTTAACAATTATTGCTATTTAGGATTTAATTTTACATCTATGATTAGCGTAAAAAGAGGTACATCACATTTGGTTACTAAAGGTAAAAAAGCAGTTACTCAGCTTAACAAAGTTTTTCAGAAGTGTAAAGAAATGACAGTAAATACATTTTTTAAAATTTTTGATACCAAAATCCAACCAATACTGTTATATTCAGCTGAAATTTGGGGATTGAATAGACTAGAGCATCTAGAAAAGTACATTTAATCGCTTGTAAAAGATTTTTAGGTGTTCCTGTCAAGACACCAAATAAAATGGTGTATGGGGATCTGGGCAGGTACCCATTATATGTAAATACGTATGTTGCATGCGTAAGATTTTGGTTTAAATTATTACATATGGATTCTGAAAGATTGCCACACAAAGCTTATTGTATGTTATTTAGAATTAGATAAAAAGGGCAAACAATGCTGGGTCTCTAAAATCAGAGAAATATTCTGCATAACTGGGTTTAATATCGTTTGGTTAAACCAAGGAGTAGAGACATAAAAATGTTCTTACGTGCCTTTAAACAAAGACTTGTAGATTGGTTTACCCAGGGAAAGGACTGGCACCATCAGAGATCGCA
This sequence comes from Rapana venosa, assembly GCA_028751875.1. Taxonomy (NCBI): domain Eukaryota; kingdom Metazoa; phylum Mollusca; class Gastropoda; order Neogastropoda; family Muricidae; genus Rapana; species Rapana venosa. The sequence goes on from CM054140.1 coordinate 30,801,319, forward strand.
GTAGATATGATAGTTACAGAAACTTTAAGATTGTTTTTGAAAGAGAGAAGTATATTAGTGAAATGGATACATATTGCTTTCGAGTTGCAGTTACTCAAGTACGAGTGAATGCGCTACCACTAAACAATAATACACATCGCTATAGTAGTTCAAATGAAGATAAGCAGTTTCCCTGTTTGTAAAGACCAAATAGAGAATGAAGAACACTTTTTATTTAATTGCCCTGTCTATGAAAATTTGAGACACAAGTTTCTCAAAAATGCGAAAAGACTTCCTTTGCACGTGCTACTCAAAGCTACAATATCTACTGATAGACATAATTTATCACGATTTATTTTTCATGCAACCAACAGAAGAAGTAAGATAACTGTATAGAAATGGATCCTTATATTGATGAAAACTACATTCAAAACATTGTCGATTATGACGAACGTGAATTGATTTGTGATGAATATTCAAGAAATGGGTGATGTAATTTCTTTATTATTGCTGATATATCATTTCATATTTATATACATTGATAGTAATGTGTTTATAACACTCATGTCATATGTCCACTCCACACACCCGTCATTCCTTTGTATTGTGGCCTAAGGCCGATGTACAGTAAAAGTCTGAAGTCTGAAGTCTGAAGTCTCTCGCTCTCATCTTTGTTTTGTTTTGATTTCTTTCGCCGCGCGCATCTATCTCACCCACCCACTCAGGTGGTGGATACCCCAGGTCTTCAAGAAGACACCGGGAGCAAGGACTACCACCAGGCGCGGCAACGAGCCTCCCAGCTCCTCAGACCGGCACCTCACGCCCTCCTCTACGTGGTCCGGCACCAGCAGGTCACCCAGAAAGACCTGGAGGCCTTCAGGACCTTGAAACAGGACCTGGGGCAAGGTCTGAGTCACCACACCATCGTCGTTCTCGTGGGAGCGTCGTGGGCAAGGTCTTCAGGTCCTCCTCCTCCTCCTTCTCCTCCACCCCACGATCTGGAACAGGCTCCTCCAGTAGAAGTAGAAGAAGAAGAAGAAGGGGAGGTGTTCCCAGTTCTTCTTCGGGAGGCAGGGGGCAAGTGGTGGATGGTGGACAACGAGCTGAAAGTAGGCGCCAAAGACTGGCAGAGGCAGCTGAGCGATCTGATGAGTCTCCTGCGAGGCATCCTCAATAACTCCGGGGGAGATTGTTTTCACTGGGAACAGGCGAGGGACAGCGACACCGCCGGTAGAGGGAAGGAGCGTTCGTATTTGAAGGAGTTTTCCAGAAATTCGTGTTCCCTCCTGTAAAAAAAAAAAGAGAAATATTTTGGAAAAAAAGGACTCTGCGTGAAAATGAAAATGACAGCGTTTTTTTGTTGTTCTTTTTATTCTTTTATATCGAGGATATCGTGGAGCGGAGTGGGGTGGGGGTGGAGTGGAGTGAGATGGAGTGGAGGGGAGGGGAGTGAGATGGAGTGGAGTGGAGCGGAGTGGAGTGGAGATTAGTGCAGTGCAGTGCAGTGCAGTGTAGTGTAGTGTACTGTACTGTAGTTTAAGTGCAGTGCAGTGCAGGGCAGTGTAGTGTAGTGTAGAGAAGTGTACTGTACTGTACTGTACTGGACTGTAGTGTACTGTACTGTAGAGTAGTGTACTGTCGTATAGCATGGCATGGCAGGGTATGGTAGGGTAGGGAGTGGTATAGTAGGGTAGATTACAGTACAGTAGAGTGGAGTATGGCGTGGTATAGCATAGCAGAGCTGAGGAGAGCAGAGCATAGTACAATACAATACAATACAGTGCAGTACAGTGCAGTACAGTGTAGTATAGCAAAGTTACTGCAGTGTAGTGTGCAGCGGAGTACATCACAGAACAGCACCACACACATCAGTACAGTGCCACGCAGTTCATTATATTACAGTACAATATATCGCGATACATCAAATCTAAAATCCGCATAGCACAATACACGACGACATAACATACGTCAGTACAACAGTACAATACAACACAAGACACGACAAAGCAGTGTACGCGAGATGACAGTGCTGTGCAACACTACTTAAATAATGTACCGAGTGTTTGCTACATACAATGACACGTCCTTAAAGCTGAAAAAAAAATATATATATACATACGCATATACATATATACATATACATATATACATACATATATATATATATATATAGATATATTATATAGATATATATATAGATATATATATAGATATATATAGATAGATAGATATAAAGTCTCACCCATTAATATATATATATATATATTGATAAGTTGTTCTCTTTTTTCCCCTTACTTCATATATATATATACCGGGTGTTTTTTTTACCCACCATCAATTAAGGTAGCCGCATTTCACCTTCGTAGATAGTAACAGCTGGAACTGAAATGGACAAGCATAATATCGTCATAATGTTCAACTACATGATTACGAGCTGATAGATGATTTAGCTTAATGTTTCGCTGCTAGGAAGTACTGTATGCTGTAAGCTTTTTGCAGAGCTTTCACTTTTTGTTGACTTTTGTTGTTGTTTTTCAAAATAGATAATGACCACCACCCCCCACCCCCCACCCCCTACTCCCTTCCCCAGATAGTTCAGTGCAGTGCACTGTGAGTGGAGTGCAGTGCAGAGTATTGCATTGTTGGTTTTCCTTTTGTATTGGGGTTGGTTGCATTGTATTGTATTGTATTGTATTGTATTGTATAGTAATCGGTTGTATCATACTGTACTGCATTGTACTTCGTCGTAGTTGCATCGTATCATCATTCGCTATTATGTCTAATTGTATCACACCGGATTGTGTCGCGGTGTGCATCGTGTATTGTTTGGAACTGTGATCATTAGTGTGAAATGACTTACCATCAAAGTCGTAGGACGCTTCAATCCGTTAGTACTTATGTCGCCTAAATTACGACAGGGTTGGGTTTTTTTTGTTCTCCCCTGTTTCTCGCTCAGAGTTCCGTAGTTCGCCAATGGTCAGAGTTTGCGTATACAGCCGTTTTTAAGGTAGCCGCATTCCGACTTCGAGAATGCGATATATCAGACATCCCGGGGATGAAAGTAAATGTATTCATGGCATTGTGTTGTACTGTACTGATTCGTATCGCGTCGCTTGTTGCGCTGTATTAAAGTCGCATTGATTTTCCAAAATGCAGTAACATTGTTGTTTACTTGTTGTTTGTTTGAATGTGTGGGGTGTGTGGTGTGTGTGTGGGGTGTGTGTGTGTGTGTGGGTGTGTGTGTGTGTGTGTGTGGGGGTGGGGGGGGGGGGGGGAGAGGGTGAGCTGAAAGCGCGCACATATTATATGCATGTGTGTGTGGCGTGCATGCGTGCGTGCGTGTGTGTGTGTGTGTGGTGTGTGAGTGTGTGTGTGTGTGTGTGTGTGTGTGTGTGTGTGTGTGAGCTGATGGATCATTATGTATGCATACAGGCATGTGTATGAATGTGCTGATAGACGAAAACGTAACTGTATAGTGAGCACGCATACGCGCGCATGTGTGTGAGCGTGTGTGTGTGTGTGGGGGGGGGGGGGGGGGGGGGGGGGGGGGGGGGGGAGATTATATAGGTGCGTACGTGCGTGCGTGAGTGGGTGTACATATGTGCTAAAGTTGGTAGTACGCATAGGAGAGAATCTGCTCTATTTTTCAGAGGAATACCACTTACAGCAAACATCTGAATTTGCATATATCATTAACATAAAACGTCGAAACCTGCATACATAGTTGACATAAACCGTCTAAACTTGCTGACATCATTTCCGTCAACAGTACCTAAACTTCCATACAACATTACTTTTACTCCACATTCTATACATGCATCATTTACGCCAAAAATATTAATCTTACATACATCATTATGACAAATGTCCCAAATTTCATAATATTAAATCGTTTACGTCAAATATCCAAACTTTTACGCATCATTTACGCCAGACATCTAAATTTACAAACGTCATTTACGTCAAATATTTAACTTTGCATGCATCATGTACGTCAGACGTCTAAACTTGAGACATCATTTAAATATAACGACTACACATACATCGTGTACATCAACATCTCAGCTTGCATACATCATTTTTGTCAAAAGTGTCTTAACTTTGACACACACACAAAATACAGACTGTGTACACATGTGTCATCTTGACCAGCTATTTGTTTTTCGAATTAGCTGCTTCAACAGTGTGACCATGAACGGACATCAGACACACAGACAGGCAGCCAGACAGACAGACAGACAGACACACTATTCAAAAGATTTACAACAGAGAAGGAGGTGAGTGAGGTATGTGGGTGTCATGCAGCTCTAAAGCATGTTTGAAATAAATAACACGATAAGTTCTGTCTGGATTCATACAGTGTAAAGGGCCTGATGTATGGGTATCACAGAATTCCAGGTAAGGTTATCCTTTCCAAAAGGTCACTTGAAGGGTCAGGAGTTCGGGTGGCAGACAACATCCACCTATCAACTCTTCATTGACGTAAGCAGCATACCTACCCGTCACGGTACAAAGATTTGAATGCCGCACACAGAGATTCCAATGGACATATGCCTAACCATACTTTATTCTGACACTCATGAATGAATGAATGAATGAATGAGTAAGCAAACGCGTCTGTCAACGTTGTTGCTGATGCGTCTACACACGTGTTTATCATAGAACGCGGGTCCTGATGTTTGGTCAGCTATCGTGGCACCTGATAGTACCAGAGCATCAACCTTCCACTGACGCAAGCAAAAAACGCTATTGACGTACTTTAAGCTTCTGCAGTACTGAGAACAGGACTTCTTGACTATGAGGGCTACAATACACAGTTGGGGCAAAGCTAGTTAAGTTTATTTAACAAGACTTCTGTTTTAGATACATAATTATAGATAGGTATTGTCGAGTGGGATGACGTCAAAAATGGTATGACGTCAAAATGGTATCTCCCTCTGTGTGTGTGGCCAGATTGGCTGTTGTCAAAATGCATATTAACATGGATACAACAACACAACAGCCATAGAACATTCTGGACTTTTTCCCCATAAAGTTGCTCTCATACACGCAACACACACACACACACATATTATATCACAACATTCTTTTCTTTTTTTTAACAAATCTCTCCAGCTGGATTTTTAAATAGTTAAAAAAGATGGGGACAAATTAAACAGATAAGAAGTGGAAAGGAATGAAAAGGATGAGAAATCTTCTACTTCAGTCCCTGTGATAATATTTATCACCATTTGAAGCCATCTGCAGATTTATCTGGAGGTTTCTCCAGGGAGAGACCACCTCAAACCGAACCTCTGTGAAGAGGCTGTGAGAAACAGCTACAGACTTTTCATTTTCTGACCTCCTTCATAGAAGGTTGAAGAAG
>CM054140.1:30811662-30854162 GCA_028751875.1 Rapana venosa
GTGGATTGAAATTTAAAAAGATATGCAAAAGGGATGCACAGCCATTAAAGAAATATACTGATCGTGGCTTCCCTCTGTGGTTTCATTGTGAGTATAGCTTGTAACAGCTACAGCAGCAACCAGCTGAAACCTGTAATCCTTTTCCATTGTTATTGGAACAGAAGTGGGGGAAAAGACAAATATACAGACTGTAGACTTAGTTTCTAACTTAAACATACATGTTTTAAAAAAATATTCAAAAAATATTGTTCAAAAGAAATCTACAGTTACTAGTGACAACATCCAAAAAAAAAGTCTACCCATCAAAACAAAAACCTGGATCTCAAAGTGTTAAATCTTCCATTTCCAACAAAACCACCACCACCACCATCATCGTCAACGTCATCATGGACAGCAGCGGCAGTCCTCGTTGTGATCGTCCTCCTCAGTCATGGACGAGACTCTGGGTCCTGGTGGTGTTGGGCTTGGCGGTGTGCGTGAGTCCCGGGGAAGGGTTCAAGCTGTATGACGGCTACTACAACTCCCTCTTCCGGCCTGTGGTGGAGCAGTCCTTCAAAGCCAAAGTGGAGACGTTGGGCGCCATCTTGAAACGCCATGTCCAACAACTCCGATCGACCGAAAACAGACAGGTAGGTGTGTTCGGAGGAACGGGAAGGCGGGAATGGTTTAGTGCGTTTTAGGGGCTGGATTGAACTGAGAAGAGGAGAGAGAGAGAGAGAGATTCACACACACACACACACACACCGCACACGCATGCACTCACGCACGCACCACACACAAGAGAAGAAGACGCAGACACAACAGATAGGCAGACAGACAGACAGACAGACGTTTAGAGATATATATACAGAGAAAAGAGACCCAACAAGACACAGACACAAACTGACAGTCAGCTAGGAGTAAGGAAGACGACAGATACAGATGGGGCGAACTAATGGACGTGCAGTTAGACAGACAGGTGTCAGGAGGCACTCATTTGTTGCCTCTCTCTCTGTGTTCATACATGCACTTATGCGTGTATATGTGTGTGTGCGTGGGCGTATGTGTGTACATGCGTGTATACTCGCATGCAAGTGTATGATTGTGTGTGTGAGTGTGCGTGTGCTTTCTTACTTACATGTGTCTGTGTGTGAGAGCATGGGTGTATCCATTGACCAACAAGTACGTGTGTAAAGCGTCCTTAGCTGCGCAGACAGAGAAATTGAAGGGAGAGAGAGAGAGAGAGAGAGAGAGGAGAGGGAGGGAGAGAGGAAGACAGAAGAAGACAGACAGACAGACAGAGACAAAAACAGAGACAGAGTGGCTGAGACAGACAGACAGAGAATGAGTAAGAAGCCTTATGTTCCACATGCGCGTGCAAGCGGGCATGCAGATCAAAAGCTACATACATACATACATACAACACCTCATGTGCATTAGCTGGAGAGTTGGCCACCCCCCATTAATTAACCTTACTGATGCTGCTCTGACACTTCTTTCCTCACACTGCACTGACGAAAAGACTGCTGCGTGCCTATGAACATTGTCTCTCTGTTTCCTTGCTGCCTAGTCTTCTGTATGTTTACACTGTGTTTTTTTCTTCTCTCTCTCTCTCTCTCTCTCTCTCTTTCTCTCTCTCTCTCTCTCTCTCTCTCTCTCTCTCTCTCTCTCTCTCTCTCTCTCTCTCTCTCTCTCTCTGCTATTCCTACCTTCTGAAATAAAATTGAATCAAATCAAATTATAATCCCTCTCTCAGTGTGTGTGTGTTGTGTGGTTGTGTGGTATTTGTGTTGTGTGTGTGGTATACGTGTGTATGTGTTGTGTGAAAGGAGAGTAAGAAAGGAATGAGAGCCACAGACAGACAGACAGACAGACAGGCAGACAGACAGACAGGCAGACAGCCAGGCAGGCAGGCAGGCAGGCAGGCAGACAGGCAGGCAGATCAAAAACATAAGGACAAACGGACAAACAGACTTATTCTCTACCCCACCTTCTGTATCTTATCTGCTGCCTCGTTGCCTCTGGTCTGCCTGTCTTGGTCCGCTTACTTTCTTCCCCTTTACAGTTGGGTTTTTTTCTTGTATCTGCATCTCTCGCTTTCTTTTTAGTATGTGTGTATGTGTGCGTGTGTATGTGCGTGTGATAGTGATATTTGTGTGTGTGTATATTTGTGTGTGTGTATGTTTGTGTGCGTGTGTGTTTAGAAGCGCTTTGTAAACATTGTATTTCATCCATTTGTGTACACTTGTATGTAACAAAGATTGTCACTATAAAGATATTGGCATAATTATGTTGCCTACTGCCTCTATACTGGATCCTGCTGCTGCTGTTTCTGTCGTTGTTGTTGTTGCTGCTGTTATTTCTGTTGTTGTTGCTGCTGCCACTGCTGCTGTTTCTGTCGCTGTTGTTGTTGTTGCTGCTGCTGTTTCTGTCGCTGTTGTTGTTGCTGCTGCTGTTGTTGCTGCTTCTGTTGCTGATGCTGCCTCTGTCATTGTTGTTGCTGCTGCTGCTGTTGATGCTGCTGCTGCTAATGATGATGCTAATGATGCTGCTGATGATGATGACTACAACGATGAGGAGGAGGAGGAGGATTGTGATCTTGATTATTCAGAGTTTTGGGCGTTTCTTCATGATAATAATTCTTTGGAGGCAAATTCCCTTTTCCCCCCTCTGTGTGTTGGGCTACACGTCTTTCTCCTTAGCCTCGGACTTGAAGACTTAGCCTCTATCCTGGGAACGCCTCTTTAAGGCGCAGCACTGACCATTGCATTGCCATGTTGTGAATGAATCCCCTAATCCATGGATTCAGGGCAGCTCAGGCAGCGGTACTTCCTGATTCCATAGTGGGTATGTGTGTTAATGAGGACAGTATTGCTGATGGTTGGTTGTGTGGGGGATTACTGTTTTAGTCTATCGTCTAAACTTCAGAGAAATCAGTATGATTGTAATGATTCCTTCTTTGTCGTCAAAGTTTGACAATGAACAATAAAAACAACAGCAACAACAGCTGAGAAGAAGTAGGACAAGAAAAGAATTGAGTGGCGGGCATGAAAAGGAGAGAAATGGAGGAAGAGAGAGACACAGAGACACACAGCCACACAGCACTACGCACGCACGCACGCACCACATACACACACCACACACGCACCACACACACACAACACACACACACCCCACTAGCACACAACACCCACACACTGATGTTGGCTAATCTGGAGTCATCCACTCCCGAGAGATAACGCTTTTTCTGTCTGTCTGTCCGTTATTTTTATACTTTACTATTTCGTTTTACCTTTGTTGCACACGCGCGCGCGCGCGAACGCACACACACACACACACACACACACACACACACACACACACAAGTTAACGACAAACATATAGATATAAGCAGACTATAAACCGTGGTCCCGTGTGCGAACGCACACAGAACATCTTGCGCACACGTTAAAAACCGTTCCGCTTTTCGGAAGAGTAGGCCATTGTGTGCCGGTGGGAACGGATGACAAAATTGACAAAACTGCATACACACGGGGGCCTGGATGCAAAAAAAGCACACAAGTGCTTATTCCATTATCCTCGATATAAAAGAATAAATAAGATAAAAATCATAAAATGAACAAGTTAACGACAAACATATAGATATAAGCAGCCTAACAGCCTCTCAAAGAAAAACTCTCTCTCTCTCTCTCTCTCTCTCTCTCTCTCTCTCTCTCTCTCTCTCAGACTGCTGCTGCATTGTTTCATATTTATATACGTTGATAGTAATAATGTTTATAACACTTATGTCATATGCCCACTCCATATGCCCATCATTCTTTTGTATTGTGGCCTAAGGCCGATGTACAGTAAAAGTCTGAAGTCTGAAGTCTCTCTCTCTCTCTCTGTCTCTCTGTCTCTCTCTCTCTCTCTCTCTCTCTCTCTCTCTCTCTTACATTGCTTAAAACAGGTGGACCTGGTCTTCCTAGTGGACAGCTCAGCCAGCGTGGGCGGCGTGGACTTCAAGGAAGAGATCAAGTTCGTGCGCAAGCTGCTGGCTGACTTCACCGTGGACCTCAACACCACCCGGGTGGCCATCATCACCTTCTCTTCGCGGGAGAAGGTGGTGAGGCAGGTGGACCACCTCACCACGCCTGACCGGGAGAACCACAAGTGCTCGCTGCTCACCGAGCAGGTGCCGAGAATCAAGTATGTGGGTGGAGGCACCTACACCTTGGGAGCTTTCTTGGAGGCGAAGGTGAGGTTTAGGGGTGGTGGTGGTGGTGGAGGGGATGGGGAGGGGGTGTGGAGGTGGTGGTGGTGGAGGTAGTGGTGGTGGAGGTGGTGGTTGGTGGTTGGTGGTTGTGGTTGTGTTGGAGGTGGTTGTGGTTGTGGGGATGGGGAGGGGGGTGGTGGTGGTGGAGGCGGAGGTAGTGATGGTGGTTGGTGGTTGTGGTTGGTGGTTGTGTTGGAGGTGGTTGTGGAGGTGGAGGTGGGAGGGGAGTGTATGTGTAGGGGTAATGGTGGGCATGGGGTGGAGTGGGCAATGTGAGTAGCAGTAGTGGTAGTGGTGGTGGTGGATAGTGGTGATGGTGGTGATGGTGGTGGAAGGGGGAGTGTTATGTTTGGGGGGAAAATGGTGTGTAAGGTGTGGGATGGGTAGTATGGGTAGCAGTAGTTGTTGTGGTGGTGGTGGTGATAGTGGGGGGGTGGGGGGGGGGGGGGGGGGGGGGGGGGGGGGGGGGGGGGGGGGAATCCTGTGCGTGTGTTGTGTATGTATGTGCGCGCGGCATGCGTGTGTTTGTAAGTGTGTGTTGTCATTTATTTATTTATTTATATGTGTTCATCTCCGTTTTCTACAACTTGATGCGTCTGTTAGTATTTTTCCTCACATTTTCTCCATAATTGTCACAGTTTTTGGCGGACCTATGACATGTAACCTATAAATATTGGAAGGAAAACTAAGACACTAGACCGGCTATACTGAACATTATTGGGGAAAAAGACAAAAATAGCTTGATACACAATGCGTCAGCGAGATAAAACAGCTTCAATGGGAACATATTAAAGGGAGGCAATGGGGGAAGGAAGAGAATGTGTATTTAGCAAGGGGGCTTAATTAACAGTTTTCCTTTGGGAGCAATTTAGCCCGATAAATAAATACGTTCAGGTGTTTGATCCACTCAAACATGTACGTAAAAATAGCAAGGTTCTACTGAATGAAATCGACAATTTGCAATATGTAAATAAAATCTTAGTGCAGCTTCTCTGATAAGTACGCATGCGCCTGACCTTCACCTTTACCACAACTGTTCTATTTTAGTCCACAGAGCAGACGTTCGGTTTGAAGCTAGGTGAACATTGAAAATGAGCGTAGAAAACTTGTAAGATTGACAAAATTATGTTTGAGCCTCAAAGAAAACAAATGGTAGAGTTGTCGACAAAGGCAAAAAACAAACGATTATTATCTAGAGTCAGATCAAGTGACCAGAAGAAATCTGAAAATGCCAACTGAGTTTCCAGGTTAGTGTGTGTAATCCACATAAAATCATTCTCATTTCAATGATAAATTTTAAGGCTTGGAGAAAATTTGTGATTGCTGTTAAATTTGCAAATTCCAGTGACAATGACACTAACTAATAAGTCTAACAAACCTACGAAAGTCGAGACAGAGAGTGGTGGTTTGGAAGTTGGTTGGTTTTTTTGGTGTTATTTTTGTTTGTTGGTTGATGTGACTGGTTTGCTTCCTTTGGTTTGGCTTGGCTTGACTTGGGAGTTTTTTGTTGTTTGCTTTTGTATGTTGGTTGGTGGGGGGGGGGGTGGGGGGGGTCTTTTTGGTTGTTGTTGTGTTTTTTGCTTCGAGATCTATTCCCCACATGCATAATCTGGATGAAACAAGCACACGCTTTGAAAAAAAGATACTGTGTTGCTTGCGAATGTTGCTGTCCAACATATAGCAATAGGCCTAGTTGTCTGCAGTTTGGACAGAACCAGGAGCCTGTTTCCATACTCTTCTTCATGACATGTTTCGCACACATACAGATATTGATGTTATTCGGCCAGAGATTCTTCGCTGCTGGTTAGTCTGTTCTGTTCTTCTATCACTACATTGAATCATCCTCATTGGTGATTGTAATGATAATAATAACAACAACAATAATGATGATGATGATGATAGTAATAATAATGATGATTATGATGATGATGATAAAGAAGATTACTCATAACGCCTATTCCAATGCATACAAAAGCCCTAAGCGATTTTCCCAATTTACGTTAGTGAAAACAAAGCAAAACAAAACAAAACAATATGTCAGGTATAGTCCAGAAAAGCACTCAGGCAATATCGGAGTACGAATGTCATAGAATCTCAATCTCTCTCTCTCTCTCTCTCTCTCTCTCTCTCTCTCTCTCTCCCCTCTCTCTCTCTCTCTCTCTCTCTCTCTCTCTCTCCTCTTTCTTTCTTTCTTTTTTCTTTCTTTCTTTCTCATCAGCTTACAGATAAGAAAACTGGGGAGGAGGGGGTGGGGGTTGACTCGTTTTCCTTTCTTGAGCAAGTGCAGACAGAGGCAAACTACACGCAAGATTTATGACATAAATACTTTTTTTAAAAGACAGAACAAGAGTATGCTTATATATTAACATTACAAAGATGTCAGTGAGTTAGTATAGCAAGCTTCTCTTTCAGGGATGCATATTGTGATGTTGCATTCCTTACCACATGTAGTTTTTTTCGTCTAATTACCTTTAAGCCACTGAAGCCAAGGAATGGTAACAAACACAAAACAGATGTCAGTCTACCTATTTAGTCTTCTTTTTATTTGTCTCTCCTTTTTTTCTTTTTTTCTTTCTACAGATGTCAGTCTACCTATTATTGCTTTCTTTTTTTTATTTCCTGCCTTTTTTTCTTCATTTCTTTCCTCACTTCTTTCTACACATACCAGTATACTTTAGTCTTCTTATTATTTGTCTTCCTTTTTTTTCTTTTTTTCTTTCTACAGATGCCAGTCTACCTATTTAGCCATCTTTTTATTGTCTTCATTTTTTTCTTTATTCTTTTTTCATTTCTTTCTACAGTCTACCTATTTAGTCTTCTTTTTATTTGTCTTCCTTTTTTTTCTTTTTTTCTTTCTTCACTTCTTTCTACAGATGCCAGTCTACCTATTTAGTTTTTCTTTTTATTTGTCTTCTTTTTTTTCTTTATTTCTTTCTTCACTTCTTTCTACAGATACCAGTCTACCTATTTAGTCTTCTTTTATTGTCTTCCTTTTTTATTTTTTTTTTTCCTTCTTCACTTCTTTCTACAGATACCAGTCTACCTATTTAGTCTTCTTTTTATTTGTCTTCCTTTTTTTCTTTTTTTCTTTTTTCACTTCTTTCTACAGATGCCAGTCTACCTATTTAGTCTTCTTTTTATTTGTCTTCCCTTTTTTTTTTTTTTTATTTCCTTCTTCACTTCTTTCTACAGATACCAGTCTACCTATTTAGCCATCTTTTTATTGTCTTCCTTTTTTTCTTTTCTTTTTTTATTTCTTTCTACAGTCTACCTATTTAGTCTTCTTTTTATTTGTCTTCTTTTTTTTCTTTATTTCTTTCTTCACTTCTTTCTGCAGATGCCAGTCTACCTATTTAGTCTTCTTTTTATTGTCTTCCTTTTTTTATTTTTTTATTTCCTTCTTCACTTCTTTCTACAGATACCAGTCTACCTATTTAGTCTTCTTTTTATTTGTCTTCCTTTTTTTATTTTTTCACTTCTTTCTACAGATGCCAGTCTACCTATTTAGTCTTCTTTTTATTTGTCTTCCTTTTTTCTTTTTTTCTTTTTTCACTTCTTTCTACAGATGCCAGTCTACCTATTTAGTCTTCTTTTTATTGTCTTTCCTTTTTTTTCTTTTTTTCTTTCTTCACTTCTTTCTACAGATGCCAGTCTTCCTATTTAGTCTTCTTTTTATTTTCCAATTTTTTCATTTCTTTCTTCACTTCTTTCTGCAGATTTCAGTCTACCTATCTAGTCTTCTTTTTTATTTGTCTTCCTTTTTTAAATGTATATCTTTCTTCATTTCTTTCAACATATGTCAGTCTACCTATTTTTGTCCTTCCTTCTTGTCCTTACACTTCCTTCTTCTCTTCTTTCTTTACTTCTTTTTCATGTCTTTCTGTGCTTTGCCCCCGTTTTCTTTTTCTGGACCCACCAAGAACTGTTGACATTTTCAATCTGCACTTCCAAGATTATCTCGGCAGTATCTATGTCAGGATCTCTCTCTCTCTCTCTCTCTCTCTCTCTCTCTCTCTCTCTCTCTCTCGCTCTCTCGCTCTCCCGCTCTCTCATTCTTTCTTTTACTGCTTACGGTCGTCTGGTTTACCTGCCGGTTGAAATGGGTGCAGAAAGGGGAGAAGGGGCGGTAGAGAAAGTGGACGAATGTTGAGGGAGAGAGGATAGTGTAGCAAGCTGGAGAAAAGGGAGGTAAAAAGAGTGCTCTCTCTCTCTCTCTCGGTGAATGGATTACAGACACACACACAGACGTACACGTGCGCATGCATACACACACTGACACACATATACACTAACATAACCTCCCACACTCGCGCACGCATACAGGCGCCCAAACCACTTCACAAAACTCTCTTTCTCTCTTCGCTTACACACAGACATACACACAGATACACACACACATCTTGCGCACACGTTAAAACCCGTTCCGCTTTTCGGAAGAGTAGGCCATTGTGTGCCAGTGGGAACGGATGACAAAATTGACAAAACTGCATACACACGGGGACTGGATGTTTATTAAAAAAAAAAGCACACAAGTTCTTATTCCATTATCTTCGAAGTAAAAGAATAAGACAAAAGAAAAAATAATAAAGCCTCCCCCATGGTAAATTACATTGTAGCTTATGCAAAGTGACTTTTACATGACTGACGTTTGCATGATTAAATGTTTAATTGATCTGACTAACATAGAGACAAGAGGAGCTGTATCCAATACTTTTGCATGCTGTGACAAAGCTGTGCTATAATTATGATAACAATAAAATACGTAGTTTCCCAAAAGGGAAATTTCGTCAGTCGTGTGTCCCTAGGAAGAAAAAAGTTACTTTTTCCATTCGTATTCATAAACAAGGAGCAAACAAGCAGACGAGCAAGTGCGCACGCGCGCGCGCGCACACACACACACACACACACACACACACACACACACACACACACACACACACACACACACACACACACACACACACACACACACACACACATACTTTAAATGTAGAAACAAGACCCGATTTGATTATTGATATAAATTATTTGATACACTGCCTGAGAATAAAAGGTACAGATGTCAGTTTTTGTTGGGTGCCCGCTCATGTTGGTCTCTATGGTAACGAACAAGTTGATAAAGCAGCGAAAAAAGGCGCACAAAGTTTAGAACAGTCTTCTCAAGTTTTTTGTAAGTCCATCAGTCAAGGAATCCTTCCTCTTGTTAGAGAAAACTTCTTTAAAGCGACTTCATGATCGTACAAATGTGAAACTTGTATCACAGAAAAGTATAGCACCTTTAAATCATATTTTAAGACAAAAAACATCGTATTCTTCAATATTCTATGCGAGACTGATTACCACCATTTCTTACAGAATACGACTTAATGCTCTCAGAACAAAGTTTTGTAACATTGTTGAGTGCATTTGTGGAGAACAATTTTCTCTGGAACACTGTTTATTGTTTTGTCAGAAGCTTCGTGGTTTCTTACCCCAAAACTTTTTAGACAAACATGATTCTGAAGAAAATGTAGATGTAGTTCTGTCGGATGAAAACATTCTTTTTGCTATTTCGAAATCTCTTGTGCATAGCCCAGTTTTCGCGTTTCTTTAAAGTTATTTGATATTGTTTTCCCTATTTGCATTTTTGGGCGTTACATTGATGTTTGAATACCAGTTTGTTACATGACTCTCTTTCCGTCTGTCTTCTTTTTTTTTTTTGCAATAGGTCATCCCCTCCCCCAACCCCCCCCCCCCCCCCCCCCCCCCCCACCCCCCCTCCCTCTAATATCACTTATAGTAGTGAACAGACGTTAAATACAAGAACGAAACCACACACACACACACACACACACACACACACACACACACACACACACAAACACACACACACACCTTGTTTAAAGCCATATACAGTTAGCAACATCTATACATGTTCGTAACGAGCTGTCTAAAACTGACTTTGAAGCTCTGTATATGTTTGTTTATATTTCGGAGATAGGGCTGCGAAGGAAACGTCTTTTTAATAGACAGTTCGTCGGCAAGTTTCCCGACACGAGTGGGACGATAGTGATAAACAAAAATAAACAAGTGGATGACTGAAGATGGCCCACTTAGTTATAAATAGAAGAAAAACTGCAGTTGCCAGATTCTGTCGTGTGTGTGTGTGTGTGTGTTGTGTGTGTGTGGTGTGTGTGTAATGGACAGAAAGAGTTTTGTAACGTGGTTTGTGCGCCTGTGCACGTGCGTGTGGGGACTTATGTTAGTGTGTATGTGTGTGTCTGCGCTCGCGCGCGTGCACGTACGTGTACGTCTGTGTGTATGTTTGTGAGTCAGCAAGCGAGCGAGGAAGAGAAAGAAAGAGAGACAGAAAAAGATTTATTTTATGTTTATTTTATTCTTTTATTTCGAGGATAATGGAATAAGCACTCATGTGCTTTTTTTCATCCAGTCCCCAATATGTTCTGCGTGCGTTCGCACACGGGACCTCGGTCTCATCGGAAGGCTTAAACTAAGCTGTAGTTTGATGCTTCTTCCCCGCTTTAATTAGTTTTGTCTGCTTATTATGTATGTGTATTGATTTATAATGTTTAAACCAACTAATCCATTGATATCAAAGTCTAGTCACACACTGCTGTTGTCTTGTCATTCTTCTACCGTTTCTACCTGTCGTGTGCCACTCGGCTGAACTGGCACGAGCCGTGCGCACCTGGTCTTTAAGTAATTTGTGTTGTTTTCCTTCCTCCTCCTCCTCTTCTTCATCACCTTGTGTCTACACGTCCTCTTACTGGCATGGTGCCCCGATAGGCACGCAGTTTTCTGTAAGCCAGGAGCTAGATCCGGTGATGTGTTTTCGTGTAGTGAATTGAAAACAGGACCTGTTTTTGACGTGTGCCCTACTTTCGTTTGGAAAATCAAGGGGATATGTTGTTGTTGTTTCTGTTGTTGTTGTTGTTGCTGTTGCTGCTGCTGCTGTTGTTGTTGTTGTTGTTGTTGCTGCGCGTTCCCCGCAAAGAACCCTGACGGTCATCCAGATTATGCAATCGGACTGACCCATCCCACCAGGGAATCACTGTAGGACTGTAAGTACACACAGGATGAAAAGACTGCTTGTTTGACTCTTTTTCAAGTACCTCACCATATAGGCAGCCACACTCCGACTTCAGAGGATTTTTTTATCTTTTGAACATTAAGAGAGGTAGGTTGTTATGCAAAGAGCTTGTCGTGATTGAAGGCAACCGTAACATATGGTTACAAAGCATAACAACATTTTACTGTAGGCTGTGTCCCTTAACTTACATCAATAAGTGCCGAAGCTCTTGGCCCGGGCCAATATCAAGGAATAAAGGCAGGGACTGTTTACACGACTATATGTTTGTAGCGTCTTTGTTAGATCATCCTTCTCTGCCTCTGCTCTCTTCTCTGTGTCTCTGTCTCTCTCTCTGTCTCTCTCTGTCTCCCTCCCTCCACCCCCCACCCCCACCCCGCCTGGATGTAAAAAAAAAAGTGCTATATTTATTCTATTACCCTCTTACCCTCAGATAATAAAATTTCGTTGTCTCTCTCTCTCTCTCTCTCTCTCTCTCTCTCTCTCTCTCTCTCTCTCTCTTCTCTCTCTCTCTCTCACTCCTCCATCTCCTTCTTCTTCCTCTTTCTTTCTTTCTTTCGTTCTTTCTTTCATTTTTTTTCTCTACCTTTTCCTCTTCTTTCCTGTCTTTTTCTCATTATGTCTTTCCAATTATTTGCTTTGAAAAGCAAAGAGGTAATATGAAAAACAGTCACAACACGAAACGGTTCCCTTTGAACCAGCCATCTGTTTTTAATCTTTACTGACAGGTTGTTTACCTGATCAAAGACACCTTTATTTCCCAGAGATGTCTTTGTAATAGTTATAGCTCTGAACCAGCTCAGGAGCTAATGAACGAATAGGTCAATGAACATGAAAACAAAAGTTCATAAGGTTTGGTGGGATAGGGGAGGAGGAGGGGGTTGTGTTCTCTTTTGCTCTGTTTCTTCAGAGAGGGAAGGGTGGGGGGGGGGGGGGGGGGGGGGGTAGAGAGAGACACGAAGGGGAGGGGGGTAGGCAAAGACAGAGGGAGAACCACGTTGAAACATTCTGGAAACAAAATGATGGAAAACTAGCAGTGTGTGTATGTTTATTTATTTATTTATTTATACCCCTTTAAGTCACGAGATTTATCTGCGTGAAATTCGGGCTGCTCTCCCCGGGGAGAGCACGTCGCCACAAGAGCAGCGCCACCCTTTTTTTTTTTTTTGGTCTGCAACTGTATTTCTTTCCCTATCAGAGTGGCTTTTTTCTAAGAATTTTGCCAAGGACAACTCTCTTGTTGCCGTGGGTTCTTTTACGTGCGCTGCATAATTTTCTGTAACACACGGGACCTCGGTTTATCGTCTCATACGAAAGACTAGCGCCCAGACCACCACTCATAGTCTAATGGATGGGGGAAAAGTTTCGGGCCCAGACGGGATACGAACCACCGCAAACACCCGATCCGGACTTTTCGCTTTCTAGACAGGCGCGCCACCTCTATGGACATTATGATGTACAAATTTTGACAGAGACAAGCAGCAAAAAACCGAGACAGATCAATGAGAGATACCAAATCATACAACTGTACACATTGAACCATACAACTGTACAATCCAAATCAGACAACTGTACAAACCAAACCATACAGGCGTATACACAAAACCGTACACGTGTACACACAAAACCATACAACTGCACTGACAAAACGGTGGAATTTTGCAAACCAAACTATACTCTAGTACACACCAGACCACACAACTGTACACACCAGACCACACAACTGTACACACCAGACCACACAACTGTACACGATGATAGGGGAACAAAGACACGTGCAGACATGGAAAAAAACAAAACAAAATGGGTGGCGCTGTTCTTGTGGCGACGTGCTGTCCCAGGGGAGAGCAACCCGAATTTCACTCAGAGAAATCTGCTGTGACTGACAGTGATATGCAATACAATACAATACAATTCAAAACAATGCAATGCAATACAATGCAATGCAGTACAACAATACAATGCAATACAATACATCACAATACAATACAGAACAATCTGCTTCTTTCCCTGAACAGAGAGTACTGCGTTCAGCCAGACCAGACGCCGTGAAAGCAGTCTTTCTCATCACTGACGGTTTTTCCAACGGCGGAGACCCGAGGCCCCAGGCGCGGCGGTTGCGGCAGCAAGGGGTCAAGGTCTTCACCTTCGGCATCCGCAACGGCAACGTGCGCGAGCTGTGGGAGATGGCCTCGGAGCCCCGCAACGAAACCTGCTACATCCTGGACAGCTTTGAAGAGTTTGAGGCCTTGGCTCGTAGAGCTCTGCATTCTGGTGAGTCACAGTCAGGATTGTGTGGGGACCAGAGGAGTCTGACCGTTAAGAGTGCTGGGTTCCATATCTGACCGTTACCAGAGGGGGCAGGTTTGAGTTCTCGCTGAAGTGCCTTCGAGATGGATCATTTTTTTCTCTGGAGTTAATATCCCACTCTATTCCTCCGCAAGTCCTTCGGATGACACTGTTCATCAAGGTCATGTGTGCGAACGCACGTATAACTCTTGTGCTCAGGTTAGAAGCTCGTCCGTTTGTAGGAGAGTAGGCCAGCCATGGCCATAAGCAGGAATAACACAAATATACCTAGACCTTCGACCTTAACAGAGGTGAGTACCACGAAGCTAGTTCACCTTACCCAAGACACTCTACCTGAAATTTTAAAGTGTTGTCCTAATGGCCTCGCAACGACTAGAGAGAAATGGGGTTAAATGGAGAGATTGTATAGAGGGATGAACGAATAGATAGATAAGTGAATGCGTGAATGGACGGATGGATGAAAAGATGAATGGGTAGCTCATATTATTCTAAATAACTTTGAAGAATGTACGACTTTGGTTCAGAGACGTTTGCATTCTTGTGAGCAGGGATTGTGTGGGTGAATGAATAGACAAATGGAGGGATATAATTATGAGTGTATTGATGGGGAAATGGGTGGAAAGATGGATAGTTGGCTCACCACAACGGAATCTGCCACGTTCAGGTCACCTCTGGAGTGTTTGTGGTCTTGGCTTGAACATCTTTTCCTTCTGACGAATAGGAATCATTTGAGTGGATGGACTGAAGGACCAACGAGTAGATGAGTAACAGCTGGATGGATGGACAGATGGCTGATTGACTTTGATAGGTGGATGGATGAAATCAAGATTTAAAATTCGGTATTATTTGTGGATCATACGAAAAGGAAACAAAATGGTCGCTTAGTAAACTAGTTTCCTTGGTTACACTTGTAGTCGGTTGAATGCAGAATTGGATAATTATTGTTACTTGCAGTTTGGGCATTTGCTCCTCAGTCTTTAACTTTCACAGTTTCAAAGAAAGTTAGCTGTCGTGTTTTTAAAAGGATACATATTTTTTACCATCAGCAACAAAATTTGAAGAAGAAAAAAAAAAAGCTGATAGCCTGAGTTGGGGGAAAAGAAAAAGCTAATAGCCTGTGTGTGCTGTTGACCGTTGGTTGAATGCTTTTTATGTCTGTCTTCAGATCTCCATTCCGGCACTTACGTGCCCCAGGCACTCGACAAGTGCAACCGTCTGTGTGGGGAGGAGGAGGACTGTTGCCATGACAACTCCACGTGCATGTGCGGGACCCATACGGGAAAGTACAAGTGTCTCTGTAAACCTGGTTACTATGGAACTGGTCTTGGCAAAGAGGGATGCAAACGTGAGCCCTTTAATTCTGTTTATACAATTTTGGTAGCTTTTTAGCATGCCGTGTGTGGACCTGATGAAAGAGAGAGAGAGATAGTGGGGGAGGGCGGGGGGGGGGGGGGGGGGGTTTACAGCAAGGCAACATTACCAAACCTGAAAGTTTACCCCCCAAAATGTCTGGTTGTTTCACTAATCACTTAATTTGTCAGTAATTAATTGTTTAAGCCAGATTTCTTTCTTTAGTATTGTTTACATTGTTACGTTATATCCTCTCTGCTCAGAAAAGGCCACAAGATCAAATGTCTTCATTCTTGACACAGAACGTAAATAAGTGTAGTGTAGTGTAGTGTAGTGTAGTGTAGTGTAGTGTAGTGTAGTGTAGTGTAGTGTAGTGTGTGTGTGTGTGTGTGTGTGTGAGAGAGAGAGAGAGAGAGAGAGAAGAGAGAGAGAGAGAGAGAGAGAGAGAGAGAGAACACTCGTTTTTGTTCGTGTCTGCGAGCATTGGAACAAAGTGATAAAGGATCAGTGAGAGTAGAAGAGACTTTCCTGTGCATGTAGGATGCTTTGGTACGATTGCAGTTTTGTGTGTGTGTGCATTTTTCGTGTGCGTTGGTCAATTGCATGGTTCATTGACGTAATTTGGTGCTGCTTTTGTTTCTGTACTTGTTTGCTGTCTTTACTGTAACATGTTCAGACTGCAG
Source organism: Rapana venosa (assembly GCA_028751875.1). Lineage (NCBI taxonomy): Eukaryota > Metazoa > Mollusca > Gastropoda > Neogastropoda > Muricidae > Rapana > Rapana venosa. The sequence goes on from CM054140.1 coordinate 30,827,327, forward strand.
GACCATGTCTCTGAATCAGTTAACACTCTCATGAATGCTGTTTTCTCCCCCAATCAGCCTGTCCATCCGGGACGTACAAGAACTACACAGGATCTGGTGACGTGTCAGCGTGCACCCCGTGCCCGGATGAGAACCAGGAGACGCCGCCAGGGGCCACGCTCGTGCACGAGTGCAAATGCAAACGAGGCTTCAGGAACTTTAACTCCTCCGAGTGCACTGGTAAGTCACGATAAAGAGTTACCTGGCACTTTCGGCTTCTGGGTAGGCGGTCGCTCCTGGAAATTGATCTGTGGATGTTTTAGGGGTTGGTAAGAAACAACTGGGATGACTTCTTGGAGAATGGTTCGGATAGGTGGGGGGTTGGGGTGGGTAGATAGACAAATGGATGGATAAAGGAATGTATGGATAGACTAATGGATGAAAAGATGGATGGATGGCTCACCATAACAAAGTCTGGCACGTACGCTTAATACCCTATCCGTTTGGTATACATGGGTTATCAGTGCATCTCTAGATCTGTGGTTGCTGAGGGTAGGGTGGAGTGCGCTTTTGTTTTCACAGTCACCGTAGATAGCATGGCAAGATAGGAAAGATAGGTAAACATCTCACTACTCAACATCGTTGTTGGTGGTTCGTGGAGGTTGGCGATGATGAGAAAGGCGATTAAACCTCTCACTGTTCCGTGCTGTTGTTGTTGTGGAAGTAATTCCTTAATCTGGTCTTCGAGTAAAGGGGCTTGTTGGTCCGTGAATACAGCATCAGTCTCCAGTCTATTTTTACACTTTCTTAGATTCCAATTCCATCTCGAGAACTTTCTTATCTCAAAACAGAGAAATTCATGTGCAAGGTGATTGCCCTGCCAGATTAGCAGTCTACAGAAAATCTGCCCCTACAGACCAGCATCTGATTTTGATCACCATCAAGTAGAACACACTTACTTAGCTTTTGGAACGTAATTCCAGTTGAGCTGCGACGTTATCTGTGCAAGTGAGGATTAAGAAAGTTGACACAGACTATATGACGTAAAGCATTGAAAATGAATAAACATGAATGCTATCACCGATCAAGAAGGGATACACTGTGCAACTATTGGACAAGAATGAATACACTACACAACTATTGAAAACAGAATTAATACGTTGAGCAAGTTTTTAACAAAAACGGATACATTGTGAACAAGAATGGAGACATGACGCAAAGCAATGAACAAGAAAGGATACATGACGCAATCATGCTGCTGACGAATTAATACATGACGCAAAGCAGGGGGAAACAAGGATGGACACAAGAAGCAAGCTCTAGGCAGGAATGGATACAGAGACTGGTTCCTCAGTCTTCTTCCTCAACCAAAACCCAGCTTAAAGGGAACAGGATACGAACATTTTGCCATTAGCCAGGAGACTCAGAATATTCAAATCTGATAAACCTTTTTTTACATTACCGTACACTATAATCTTAAACCATATAAGTTTAGTGTAGATATATGCAAGTATAATTGCCATATAAAAGAATAACACTGTTGAGATCCTATTTTTGGTTCTCTGGAAGAACAAAACCCAGAACCAGAACATGTATGCTGCAGTTAATCACTTAATGCTGCAGTTAATCAGTTCTGAGAAAGTTGTGACAAAGGCTACAGAGACTCTTCACATCCCTGAAGTCCTAGCATTTTAGTACTAAAAGATCCTTTTTTTACAGCTATAGAGTAATCTGAAAAAATTCTAGGCAAAAGATCTTTTGCAACATATGAACAACTTTTGCCACAAAACTAAGAGCTCTATAAGAAAGATTGTAGAAATGATGGAAGGTATAAAAAAGAGCTTCGTTTTTAAAGCAACAGACAAAATAATTATGAAGTACGGAGCATCACTGACTTAGAGTAAGGCAGCAAAATGGTGGTAAGGAAAAGAAAGACAACAACAGAATATCTATTTACCGGGTGGTTTTGTTATTTTAAAATACATTTCACGAGTGTGTGCCATTGTAAGACATTATATCCTCATGCATACTACACTAACCGCATCTACCAAGAAATCCACAGATCAGTCTCAGGACCACCACATGGCCTAATGAAGTATGACGCTTTTAGCGCATGCTGGGTATGTTCTTGTCTCTACAACCCATCAAACCCCCTGACGAAATTATGCAGTTCAGAACATGCATGTTTGATCTCCATGTATAAACACACGAAGGAGGTCAAGGCACTGGCAGGTCTACATATTATATAGACTGACCAAAGATATCATGAAAAGTCCCTCTTATTTTCCAACAAGCAGGGTTTCTTTACACAAGTATGACTAGGCTCAAAAACGGGAAAAAAACAAACTGAAAAGAATAAGACAAAAAGCCTAACAGCGGACCTGCCAATAGATTTGACAGACTTTTCATCAACACAGTGATTACCTCTGACGAGGGCTGGTTAGGAAAGTTGGCAGGGAAATGCACCAGTGGAGGATGAAGGTAGAGTAAAAGGTAGCGCCGGTGGGTGATGAACATAGATAAGAGGTAGGTGAGCAGGTGGGGGAGTGGGGGGGGAGGGGGGGGGGAACCAGTAGCAGAGAGGAAGAGGGAGGGGAGGAGGGGAGGGGACTAAAAGCAGATCCTATGTTTTGGTTGGCAGGAGGTTGTAGTAGGGAATTGCTGGGGGGTAATTGTGAAGCCCTTCGCTTTGGTTCTCGCTGTTATGAATCAATCAGGCGCGGAGAGGTATGTCTGTGCCTGTCCTCTGCAATCATGTGAAAACGTAAATATTTGCAGCCAGGTGAAGAATGACAGGTAAAAGTGCCCCCCCCCCCCCCCTCTCTCTCTCTCTCTCTTTCTCTCTCTCGCTCTCTCTCTCGCTCTCTCTCTCTCTCTCTCTCTCTCTCTCTCTCTCTCTCTCTCTCTCTCTCTCTCTCTCTCTCTCTCTCCCTCTCTCGCTTCTCTCTCTCTCTCTCTCTCTCTCTCTCTCTCTCTCTCTCTCTCTCTCTCTCGCTTTCTCTCTCCTCTCTCGCTCTCTCTCTCTCTCTCTCTGAGTGTGTGTGTGTGTGTGTAAACACCTACATGCATGTGTGTGCACAGAAGGAGGATTGTATGAATACGTGTTTTCAAACGTTCAGCATTGCCGTATTTCCCTCATTTACTTAATCGCCTCTACAGGGTTAAGGTCAACAGAGCGACAGTAAAGGGGAGCATGTGTAAACAAACGGGAGGCTGGAAATAACCTCCCTCAGCCTGCCAGCTCCTCTTTACGCCAACATGCACCTGCGCCCCCCCCCCCCCCCCCCCCCCACCTCCTCCACCCCCCCCCCCCCAAAAAAAAAATCCACCCAAAAAAACAAAAAACAAAACTTCACCGCTCTCCGCCTTGCTGAATCAGCTATGTAGTGGGAGGAGAGGATGTTATTTTGTTGCAGAAAATAATGCAAAATAATGAAATAGCGTAAATCAAATAACAGAAGAACCATAGTGAAACATGTATTTATTGTCTGCTTTAACCTCCAAGAAATATTTTTTAAATGTCTGTTGAATATCGATGGCGGCCATGACTGCTGAGAAATATGTTTACTAATTGTTAATTTATCCACGGTCATGCATTTTTTTTCTCATGGATTGTTTGTTTGCTTTTAAATGTTTGTGTTTTTGGGTGGTGAAAAGCTTTACCTTCTTTGAAGCACTCGTTACTCATTTGCCACCACGAATCATGGTCTCTGCACAAAAAGCTCCTCCTGCAAATCCCTTAGAGCCTAGCCAGTAGGCCACAGGGATCCTACGGCATAGGACCTCAGCATGGCCATCAGCCAAAGGAGGCCCAGCACTGTTGCTGGGTCACTTCAGTGGTATTTGGGGTTGCATGTTCTGATCCAGCACTCACAGGACATCCTCAACTAGACGCCCTTGCTAAAAACCGATGATAGTTTAGTCGCTAAGCCAGGCTGGAAGGGGCGCCACTGGGAGAGTGAAACAGTTCGTGTTGTTTTGTATTGCACTTTATTGTACAGCCACCGTGTCCCCAGTCACATCTAGCTAGCCTCGTTTTGTCATTTTCCTAGAGGCCTATCAGTGTTGAGCTGCTTTGAGACCACCAGCCAGAAGAGTCTCTGCAGTACTCTTGGATTATTTCAGTGGTGCCTGATCATGACTCAGCATTTTATGTATGTCATGACTTACCTAAGAGCTCTCTTCCCACAACGTTGATTGACGGCATTAACAGAATCTAAACGGATCCCAGTCTTGAGTGATGACTAACGACCGGTTCCTCAGGACAAAAAATCTAACAACTTAAAGGACTTCTACAGGAAATTTATTTCTGGTATTGAATCAGGTGGCAAAGAAGCGTGGACCAAAGTTACTTTGAGATCAAGACACTAAGGGACACATAAAACGAAGGTCTATTTCGACACCACTTGCTAATCAATGAAAACTGTGATGATATTGCCAGTGTTCTGAAAATCCAGAGTGATTGGAGCCGACTTGACAGGGCTGTACTGTGTTCGATGCTGTCTTCGAGGATCAGGCCCGAAAGATACAGACACTTGCAGTTCTGTTTCTGTCTCTGGTCAGGCGCGTGCTCACCTCCTTACTGTGTATACATTCGAGAAGGACGGCATAACAAGGAAAGGGTAGTGATCAATCAATCATTTGATTTATGGCTATCTTAACGGTGGGTTAAAAACTGTCGCGTACGAACAATCTCGCCATCGGTGAACCTCGGAACTCCAGCCGAGGAACAACAACAACAACAAATTGATTAAAACAATCCTGAAGTCGGATTGCGGGTACCTAAATGGTGGGGGCAAAAACGGTCGCATACGCAAAAATCTCACCATTGGTGAACCTCGGAGCTTTAGCCGAGGAATCCACCCCCCAAAAAAATCATTAATTGATTAAAACAAAAAATAAACTATGTTCGTTTCAACATGTCACGAAGATGTATGCATAATCCCGCTCTTTGCTGGCAGTGTTCCGCTGCCCTGAGCTGAGGGAGCCAGACAACGGTTACTTCGTCAACAACCAGTGCAACAACGTCTTCAACGCTGCCTGCGGTCTGCGCTGTCGCCCTGGCTACGAGCTCCGGGGATCGGGCCTCAGGATCTGCCAGGAGGACGGGGCGTGGTCAGGACAGAACACCATGTGTGTTCGTAAGTGACGGTTTTTTGGGGGGAGTTGTTTGTTTCTGGTTTCTGTTTGCGTGCTTGTGTTTTGTCCTTTGTTTTCTTTGTTTCGATTTTTGGGTTTGGGTTTTTTTGTTTGTTTTGGTTTTGGGATTTTTTTGTTTGTGTGTGTGTGTGTGTGGTTTTTGGGTTTTGTTTTGGTTTGTTTTGTTGGGTTGTTTTTTTGGTTGTTTTTTGGGGCGTGGTTTTTTTTTTTTTTTTTTGGTGGGGGGGGGGGGGGGGGGTTGTTGTTTTTTGCTCTTAGTGTTAATGGACTCGTCATCGTGCTTGATTTTCTGTCTCAGTCTTTTTTCTTGGCGGTTTGCTTTTATTTTCGTTCCTGGGTTGGAGGTTCGAGGTTTACCAATTGTGAGATTTTTTTTTTATATGCGACCGCTTTTGCCCACATTATTTTAAGGTAGCTGCATGACCACTTCAAGGATGGTTTTCTTATCAAACCCTGCAGGGTTTTACAAGAAAATAACTCACGAATTCTTGAGAATATAATATTCTTATCAGCTGCATGCTCCATCACATGTTTTTTAAGCCAAAACAGAAACATTTGTAGCCCACACTCGCACTTTTTTATTTTTTTACGCCAGCTTAAATGCCCTCTCTTTGGGTTAACTTCCTTAATTAAAGGACTCCGTGAAGGAGTTGATAGCTGGTGAGAAAGACCCACAACACTCCACAGGTAAGTATGTTTCTATCATAATCATGTCGACCAAGTCAGGTAAGCCTTCACTGGAAGATATCCATCAAGATTTTTTTGTTTTTCTTCATTCGGAGCTGTAGGGTTTCAAACGCTCTCTCTGTATTGTCGCCGCGTATTTCCATCAGTTTGGCCAGACTATCTGTATTGTAGCGTATTTCTATCAGTGTGGCCAGACTCTCTGTATTATAGCCGCGTATTTCCGCCAGTGTGGCCAGATCAAAGCACCGACCCTGTCTTTTCTTTGGGCGTGCAGTGAAGACGTGCCCGGCCCTTCCCGCCCCGAAGAACGGTCACATGGTGTGCACGACGGACGACTTCAGGTTCCCCACGGTGTGTCGCTTCACCTGCCAGGCGGGCTACCAGCTGCTGGGCTCCAGGAAGCGATCCTGCCTGGCCATCGCCTTCTGGACTGGCATCGCCGCCCGCTGCCGCGGTGAGTGAGGGATTGACAATGACAATGACAAATTCTTTTATTTCGAGGATAATGAATAAGCACCCATGTGCTTTTTTTACATCCAGTCCCCGTCCTTAAGGATATATATGATAATAAAATAAAATAAAGCCCATAGCAATACACTTACACAGTATACGGAAAAAATATCTACACAAAAATCCCCACAAAAATCACCGAAGAGAGAGAGAAGAAAAAAAAGTATCAACAATTAAGAAAGAAAGCAGAACAGAAAACACAGAAACAACCGAAAAAAATAGCAAGAACCAAGAGCAAAACTAAAGCGGCAACAAGGGGGGAGAAGGGACAACCGAATAGTCACCCCTCAAAAAAAAACAACCCCAAACCAAAAACCAAAACAGAACCAAACAAAGCAAAATCTCCATAAAATAAAGAAGAACAAACCACGTAAATAGTTTCATTTTGGCTAACAGAAAGAAACGTCAAAAATTCTTTGTGCTTTTATGGAGTGGATGAGTGAGGCCGCAAGTCATGGTGATCGATCGACCAGCTGAGCTGTGAAAAGTCGTGGGATTTTATTTTCGTTTTTCGGCTTGAAAAGTCGGGGGCAGGGGGCGGGGGAAGGGGTGTCCCGGGTGGGTGGGTGGGAGGGGGGGGGGGTGTCCCGTTCATCGGCTAGAGCTTCGAGGTTCACCAATGGTGAGATTTTGTGTAATTATGCGACCGTTTTTTTTTCCCCCTCGCCATGAAAGGTAGCGAGTGTATAAACCGAGGCCCTGTGTGCGAACGCATGCAGAACATCTTGTTGCACACGTTAAATCCTGTTCCGCTGTTCGAAAGAGTAGGCCATCGTGTGCCGGTGGGAACAGATGACAACTTTTTTTTTTTTAAACCGCATACACACGCATAATTTTTTTTTATAATTCGTCTGAGCGCTTTGATTTGTTGCTTCACAAGATTCAGCGCTATGTAAATTCCATACATTATTATTATTATTATTATGGTTATTATTATTATTATTATTATTATTATTATTCAAGTCATGGTGATTGATCGACCAGCTCAGCTGTGAAAAGTCGGGGTTTTTTCCGTTTTTCGGATAGAAAAGTCGGGGGGGGGGGGGGGGGGGGGGGTTCCGTTCCTCGGCTAGAGCTCCGAGGTTCACCAATGGTGAGATCTTGTGTAATTATGCGACCGTGGGTTTTTTCCCCTCGCCATGAAAGGTAGCGAGTGTATAAACCGAGGCCCTGTGTGCGAACGCACGCAGAACATCGTGTTGCACACGTTAAATCCTGTTCCGCTTTTCGTAAGTGTAGGCCATTGTGTGCCGGTGGGAACAGATGACAAAATTTACAAAACTGCATACACACGGGGACTGGATGTAAAAAAAAGCACATAAGTGCTTATTCCATTATCCTCGATATAAAAGAAAAAGAATAAGAATAAGCCGTGTTCCGAATTGGGTGGATGAAAACTCTGTTTAAACGGTGTTTGTGTAATCCATGCCTGGCCGTATGGTTGTGAAGCACGTCTCAGGAACCGTTGTTTTGTTGGTGTTACCTTTTTTTTCTGCTGGCTGGAATCAGCGCTAAGACTAACTAGGTCTGTCCAAGAGTCTTAGCTCAGAAGTGTATAATCCCACTGTAGGTTGACTGGCGCGGAACTGGTGATCAGTGAAATCAGAATCATTCGCTGCTAAACTTCAAGACTCCTTTTTGTTGAAGTACTCATGTAAGCTTCTGCTTATATTCATTTCACCTATTGAAGCAAATTGAAAATTGCACCATCTGCTATGTGCCCCTGTGGAGAAGAACAGGATACGGCCCACATCCTACTCTCCAGACGCTAAGGCTGGAAGTGTGGCCTGAGCCCACGCCTCTGGAGCAGAAACTGTACGGCACGGTTGATGACCTGCAGGCAACTGCTGAATTCCTTAGAAGATCTGGTCTCACAATATAACCCAGGCAACGCAAAGAAGAAGACCTATTGAAGCTATGTTTTTCTGAACGAATCAAATGTTGTTTAGACCCAAGTCTCGCTGTCAGATGCCGACTCAAAGATTACACCCCAAAGCTCACAGGTCCTCACACGCACACCAGAAGTCAGTCAGTAGGACAGGAGTTCCTGGTACAGTCTGGGAAGCACACCCTGCAGTCAGTTAGTTCTGGTACCAGCGATATAATCATACACCAAGCAAAAGTCACTGCAGACGTCATCTGTTATTTGTCGGATTTACTGTAACCAGATGTGGAAATAGTGAACAGGGCGCATAGTCCTACAGGATTTAGCAGTTTGTGTTCAGAATCATGGCAAAGGCATGTTTGGTGTGTGTATGTACGCTAGTATGTACGTGTGCATACATACATACACTCGCGTACATGCAAGTACGCACGCACACACGCACACAATAAATACAACACACACACATATATATATATTATATTATATATATATATAATATATTATATATATATATATATATATATATATATATATAATTTGTGTGTTGTGTGCGTGCGTGTCTGTGCGTAATTCTATTGTAATAAACTATGAAAGTTGATATCGGTAAGAGGACACCTGATTATACGTTATCACTAATCACTACAAGGCCTTATATTGCACTGTTGAAAAAAAAGCAAATGCATTGCTTATTCAATGTCCCATCTGGGGGGAAAATTTGACTTGACTTGACTTGACTGACCACTATGAGGTTTAACAATAAGAATAATGAAACCAACCACACACACCCACACACACACACACACAACACCACCCCACCACCACCACCACACCAACAACAACAACACAAAGCAACAACAACAACAACAAAGCAGCGCACCTGCAGCAAAATGCAGTATAGAACTGTTAACCAAAATAATTTCCAGAAAACGAGAACGATGCGCGAAGAATACTGATGCAGGAAATACTAAGTCTCTTTGTCATATCCTAAACAGCGCGTTTTTGCACTCGTAACCAGTACACAAAAACCATATGTTATTTTGTCAGTGGGAAAGTGCGGATAGGTAAACGACTTCGTACAGACGTCAGTAATACACGCGTTGTCTAAAGGTGAAGTTGCCACACACACACACACACACACACACACACACACACACACACACACACGCGCGCATGCACACACACACACACAACACACACACACACACACACACACACACATACTCACTCACTCAGGCAGGCAAACAACATGACAGTCTGCGCGCGCTAACTATTTGCGGTGTGAGAGGTACGACATACTGCCGGCAGAAGAGGAAGTGATGAACGGAATGAGGAAACCCTCCACACATTTTGCACATCGTGCAAAATACCTTCGAAACACAGGGTGCAAAACCAGGGCACGCAAGTGCGCAAACGTGCGTGCTTGAGCGCGTGGGTGCGCGCGCACACAAACATATACAGAAACACATACATAACACACACTGTCGCGCGCGTACACACACACACCACACACACATTCAACACACACACATACACACACATACAACACACACACACACACCACACCACACCACACCACACCACACCACACACACACACACACACACACACACAACACACACACACACAACACACACACACACAACACAAACAGACCAACACACACACCAACACACACGCACACATACACACACACACATTCAACAACACATACACACATACAGCACACACAACATACACACACACACACACACACACACACACACACACACAACATACCACACCACACACACACACACACACACACTCACACCAACACACACCACACACCACACACACACACACACAAACACAACAACACACACACACCACACAACACACACACACACACACACACACACACACACACACACACACACGATTATACTTGCACTGAACAGAGAAAAGGATGAGGCAAGAAGAAATCACACAAATGCCATTATTTTCATTGCATACTGCTTAAGTAAACTCGGCAGCAGTATGAGCCAAAATTCCTGCAGGCATGAAATAGCTTACACAACATGCACCTTGTTCTCATAGATCATTATATAACACAGGCCTTGATACACAGAATGTAGGAAAGCACGTGATCTTGTCTGAAACAGTAATGAGTGACAACAAAGAAATTGTGTTTATTGTTTGCTGAAACGAAAAATAGGATATACATTATTAGAACGTCTGGCTTTTGCACAGCGTCTTTCGTAGGGCCTTTGTGTGTGTGTGTGCGCGCGCGCGGTGTGTGTGTGTGCGCACGCGCGCTTGCATGTGTGTATATGTGTGTGTGTGAGCGTGTGTGTGGTGTGTGTTGTGTGTGTGTGTGTGTGTGTGTGTGTAAACCTGTGTGTATGTGTTTGTGTGTATGCATGAATGTATGTCTGTAAGTGTATATAATTATGTGTATGTTTGGGGTTTTTTATTCTTTTATTTCGAGGATAATGGAATAAGCACTCATGTGCTTTTTTTCATCCAGTCCCCGTGTGTATGCAGTTTTGTAAATATTTTAATCCGTTACCACCAGCACGCAATGGCCTACTCTTCCGAAAAGCGGAACGGGTATTAACGTGTGCGCAAGATGTTCTGTGTGCGTTCGCACACGGGGCCTCGGCTTATAGTCTCATCCGAAGGACTTTTGGGGGGAATGGAGACGGCACTGATGTTAACTCCAGAGGAAAATATCCCCTTGAACGGAATCGAACCTGGGTCAGCGGATCAAGAGCGCAGTGCCCAGAGCTCTAACCAGCCAGACTGTCACATGTGTGTGTGTGTGTATGTTGTGTGTGTTGTGTGTGTGTGTGTGTGTGCGCGCGCGGGGTGTGAGCGTGTGTGTTAGTGTGTGCGTGAGCGCGCACGCGTGTGTATGTGTGCGTGCGTTCGTGTGTACGCGTGCGTATATGTGTATCCGCGCGCGCGCGTGCGTGCATGCGTCTGTGCATGTGTAATAAATCATTCCACACTTCCTTCCAAGAACATATTTTGAGAATCATGTTCCTTCCCATCGCCATTCCAGAAATCACCTGCCCGCCCATACCCGAGATCCGAGATGGTTCCATTCAGCCGGCGCTGTGTACAGAGGGAGAGGTGCCCTTCGGAACCACCTGCCAGTTATCGTGCGTGCGGGGCTATAAACTCCGCGGGCCCGCCGCCAAGCAATGTACCCCTGATGGCACGTGGTCATCTGTGTCCAGGGAACCCAATCAGTGCGTCGGTATGTCTGTTATTCTTGTTCGTTTCTCTTTGCCTGTGTGTTGGTATGTCTGTTGCGCTTGTTCATTTCTTTTTGTGAGTGCGTCGGTATGTCTCTTATGCATATTCATTTCTTTTTGTGAGTGTGTCGGCATGTCTGTTATTCCTCTTTGTTTCTTTTTGTGAGTGTGTCGGTATGTCTGCTATGCTTATTCATTTCTTTAGCGAGTGTAACGGTGATATGTTTGTCATGGGTTTTTTTCTGTCTTGGTGAGCTTGTTGGTGTGCTTGTCATGTTTTGTGTATCAATTTGTGTTAGTATGCGTGCTCTGCACTCACTCACTCACTCTCACTCTCTCTCTCTCTCTCTCTCTCTCTCTCTTGACCTCTACAACTTTTTCTCCACCCTATCACCTGTTTAGTTTGTCATTCATTTTAACACAATAATCATGAAAGAAATTCTTCATGTTGGTCAACATGGAATTTTCAGCTTATTAACAGGACCATATAACAATTGGCTTGTAGTTGGATCTTTTTGCTTGTGATACAGACGACGTTTATTCATTTATTTTTTCAGATAACACACCACCCTACATACAGTGTCCAGAAAACATAGAAATCACAGCAGATCCGGAAAACGTCACAACGGAAGTGACGTGGGCAGTTCCGGTGGCGGTGGACAACTCTGGGTTCATCCCAGTGCTGACGTCAGACCCTGCAGTAGTGCCCCCTGCCCATTTCCCCATCGGGTTCACGGTGGTTACTTACCGTGCTGAGGATTTGTCTGAGAACATTGCCAAGTGCAAGTTTTATATTCTGGTTGTGGGTGAGTGGAACCAGCCAGCCCTGTCATTCAAACTTTATTCCCTTTTTTTTTTAAATCATTGGTCCTTTCTTTTCCTGCACATCCTTTTACTTTAAGCACGCTGATTTGTTTTTACAAGATATAGTACTAGATAAATTCCATTTATTATTATTATCATCATTATTATTATTATTATTACGTCCTCCTCTCCTTGCTTTCTTTCTTTCTGGGGATTTTTTTTTAGGCCCTTGGGTTGGGGGTGGTATTCAATATTTTGTTTTGTATTTTTTGCATTTTTCGTTCTTTTTCATGTTTATTTTCTCTCTTCTGTGGTTTTATTTTATCATCATTATTTTTATTTTAGCATTATCGTTGTTGTCGCATTAATTGTCATCATCATCGTCATCACTGTTATTGCTTTCAGATTTATTCTCATGATCACTATATTGTTATTATGACAAGAGGATATAATTTTTAATATTGTTGTTGTTGGTAGTTGAAATAGAAAAAGTAGTAGAAGTAGTAGTAGTAGTATTAGCAGCAGCAGCAGCAAGTAGTGGTTATTGTTAGTGTAGCATTAGTAGAAGGAGGAGTAGTGATTGTTATTGTAGAAGTCGTAAGCGTACTATTAGTTGATGTACTTGCAGTAGTAGTAGTAGGAGGAGGAGGACAATCACCATCATCATACATGCTACCGATAAAAGTAATAACATCGACAGTTACATCCTCCTCATCCACCTCCACCTCCACATCCTTCTCCACCACCATCCTCACCCTCGTCATTCACACCTCCCCCCCCCCCCCCCTCCCCCCTCCCCTTACAGACGAAACTCCGCCACGAATCGACAAATGCTTCTCCCCGGACCCCGTGGTGTCTGCGGACAGGCAGAGCAACGTGACGTGGGAGGAGCCCATCTTTAGCGACAACTCGGGGCTGTCTGTGGAGGTGCAGTCCAGCCACAGCTCCGGAGACCTCTTTCCCCAGGGCCGCACCACCGTCACCTACACCGCCATCGACGGCAACGGCAACAACAACACCTGTGTCCTTGAAGTGGAGGTGTCGCGTGAGTGTCCTTGTTTTGTTGTTTTGTGGGTTGGGGGGGACGGGATAGCTTAGTGGTCAGAGCACTTGTTTTCCCCCAGGTTAAGCAGTATCGAGCGTGGTTACCATGTGGATGGGTGACCGTTTGCTCGCCTTGGCTTCAGTACAGTCTCCCAGTTCATCCAGCTGTAAATGGGTGCCTGCCCTCTTGAGGGTCAGGGAAGGTAAAATCAGAGAGGTAGAGGAGATGGGCGCCGCCCTCAATATGCTGGCTCCTTGGAGAAATGAGGTCTCTGACGCCTCGCTCCCCTACGACCACATAGGTTATGGGACACCTTTACCTTTACCTTTTTGTTGTGGACGTTGGTGAGTGAGGTTGTAGTGGGTGGTGGAAGTTTGTGGGGAGGGGGGGTCGTTTTGGTTTGGTTTGTTTGATGGCTTTTTTGTTGTGGTGGTGGTGGTAGGGGTTGTCTTGTGTGTTTTTAATGTCTTTTTGGTTGGTTGGTTTTCTCGTCGGATTTTGGTTGGGATTTTTTCTCTTGATTTATTTTTAATGCTGTTTTGGTAGCAGTGACTTCATGACTGTTACTTGTGCATCCAAGAAAGGGTTAGTTGATAATTAGACTCTTTGGTTTAACCATCATTTATTCAGTGCATAAGCAAACAACAAACACCAGGCCCGGGAAAGGCATCAAGCAACAGTTATAGACTATGATGTAAACAGAATTTTTTCATAAAAATGTCACAAAAATAGGCGCATACCTTGACAGGACAACAAGTAAACTTATGACAGTCCTGTCATATTCACATACACACGTTGTGACGGATAACTTCACATTGCAACAGATGACTGCTACATGATATACTGTCATTAACAGTTGCATATATTTAAGAGACTAGGCAAATCTAATGACTATATATAGACTCTTTCAGTGTTTTGTTAAAGATGCGCAAGCTCGCTGATGGATGCTTTCGTGTGCAGCCGCGTTTACTATGCACCTGTGCAAGTGTGCGCATGCAAAGGTGCACGTGCACACACACACACACTGACTCTAACCTTAACACTAACACGCACAGGCCTTGGGGACGCAATGAATATGGTTGCTGGTAGCTAGTTCACAGCAGTTATGTACAGAACATTAACTGGTAACCAAAAAAAACTGCTGTGAAAAAACTGTAGTAGTGCTAGCTGTAGTAGCAGTGGCCGTGGAGTTGTAATATGTTGTTGCCCTTGTTTTGTATTGTTTCATTGTGATTTCTTCTTGAAATATGATACTACCAGTCCTTCAGACTACTTTTGTAGGCTACACGTCTGTACTTCGTTCCCCCAGCTCATCCATGCCAGTACCCGGACCCCCCAGTTAACGGAGAGCGAGAGTGTCGAGACAGTGAGGATGGTGTGCACTGCGTGCTGTCCTGCCACCCCGGGTACGCCTTCGTCACCCCGCCACCCGAAGAATATTTCTGTGCCTCTGACAACGTCTGGACCCCCGCTGATCATCTGCCTTTCCCGGATTGTGCTGGTAAAGGGCTTCCATCTCACTGCTCATCTGCTGTTTTCTATATATAGTCTCTGGACGTGGTTATAGGACGAGATGAGTACCTCATCTTCCCGTGAAGGGTATAGCAAATGTAAAAGCGTTGTTTGTTTTTTCACGGTGGTATGTCAGGTGATTGATGTCCATATTGGGACGAAAAGCTGTTTGTAGTGTAACAGATTTGTCTAAAAATGTATTATTTATGCTGAAGCCTAGGAGGATATGAAATTTTGATTATCATGAAAATGACCTTTTTTTCTAGAAAGATTTAAAAGATTTTCTTTCCCTTGCTGAAATCGGATGTGCTGGGCCTGACTTGTCAGGCGCTTAACGGCAGCGCAACTCATTTTTGCTCATATGACAGACAGCAATAGTTGCTGTCTAAGCGTTCGACAAAGAAGAAGAAATTAAAAACAAAAACTGTGTGCAGTTTCAAAGCGACAAAGATTTAGATAGGCACAACGTTTCCAAATAGGGTACTTTAAAAAAAATGTATACATATATTACATTGTTTCTTTAAATATTGCAAATCAAAATATTACTAAGTGTATACTTTTTAATTATGTAAAATCAGTTATATTTGGAATTCCGTGTGCAGGCTGCCGGATATGACTGAGAATTATTTGGATTTTAAGATTTTTTTTTTTGAAAGGTTGGGGAAGGTTTTTTTTCAAAAATGATAATTATTTGGAAATGAATGAATATGCATATGTTTTGCTGAAATAGTATTTACTTCTAATATAAAAAGTGTTTCTGTGTGTTCGTTTTAAACGTATTGGCCTTGCAGACACTAAAACGTGATATAATATGAGGATTGATGTCATGTTAAAGCCAAGTAGGGTGTGCATTTTCAACACAGTTTTCCAACTTCTTTTTTGCCTCGAGTTCTTTCCGCTGTTGAAACGAAACTTTTTATAAAAATACACTCTGTTCTCATTTTGTGTGGATGATTCAAAAGCATCTGTCAGAACAAAACTACTGGTTGTGACTGCTCTAGCACTTTAAAAAGTAGGTTACTTTTACGTGTACGCCATATCTGTAATTCATGGATAATATGTTTAACCCGAGCACGGTGATTTACAAAAACACCCTGTTTCTTTCAGCTCAGCAAATACAACCTGTGTCTTTCAGCTCAGCAAACACAACCTGTGTCTTTCAGCTCAGCAAATACAACCTGTGTCTTTCAGCTCAGCAAATACAACCTGTGTCTTTCAGATCAGCAAACACAACCTGTGTCTTTCAGCTCAGCAAACACAATCTGTGTCTTTCAGCTCAGCATATACAACCTGTGTCTTTCAGCTCAGCAAATACAGCCTGTGTCTTTCAGCTCAGCAAACACAACCTGTGTCTTTCAGCTCAGCAAACACAATCTGTGTCTTTCAGCTCAGAAAATACAACCTGTGTCTTTAAGCTCAGCATATACATGTGTCTTTCAACTCAGCAAATACAACCTGTGTCTTTCAGCTCAGCAAATACAGCCTGTGTCTTTCAGCTCAGCAAATACAGCCTGTGTCTTTCAGCTCAGCAAATACAGCCTGTGTCTTTCAGCTCAGCAAACACAACCTGTGTCTTTCAGCTCAGCATATACATGTGTCTTTCAGCTCAGCAAATACAGCCTGTGTCTTTCAGCTCAGCATATACAACCTGTGTCTTTCAGCTCAGCAAATACAACCTGTGTCTTTCAGCTCAACAAATACAGCCTGTGTCTTTCAGCTCAGCAAATACAGCCTGTGTCTTTCAGCTCAGCAAACACAACCTGTGTCTTTCAGCTCAGCAAATACAACCTGTGTCTTTCAGCTCAGAAAACACAACCTGTGTCTTTCAGCTCAGCAAATACAACCTGTGTCTTTCAGCTCAGCAAATACAGCCTGTGTCTTTCAGCTCAGCAAATACAACCTGTGTCTTTCAGCTCAGCAAATACAGCCTGTGCCTTTCAGCTCAGCAAATACAGCCTGTGTCTTTCAGCTCAGCAAATACAGCCTGTGTCTTTCAGCTCAGCATATACAACCTGTGTCTTTCAGCTCAGCAAATACAACCTGTGTATTTCAGCTCAGTAAGCTCAGCAAATACAACCTGTGTCTTTCAGCTCAGCAAATACAACCTGTGTCTTTCAGCTCAGCAAATACAACCTGTGTCTTTCAGCTCAGCAAATACAACCTGTGTATTTCAGCTCAGCATATACAACCTGTGTCTTTCAGCTCAGCAAATACAACCTGTGTATTTCAGCTCAGCACATCTCCAACGAAGTCCTTCAGCCAGCTTCCATCACGCTGACCGGAGACCTGTCATGCGCAGACCACAAGTTCCTCAACCGTGTCGAACAGAACATTGAGGCCAAGGTCAATGATAAGGTCAGTTGTTTCCCTTTTCAACATTTTTATAAGTCATTTGTCGTTAACAAATACATAGATTTGTGACAAACATATTAACAGAAGTTAATCACGTACAGTCATTTGTTCGTGCATGCACATTATATATATATATATATATATATATATATATATATATATATATATATATATATATATATATATATAACGTGCATAAATATAACCACATGCATACATACATACACATAGTTATTTTATACTTATACACGTACCGTTTACATACCATGCATACTACAAGAAATGTGCATTTTTGGGGGCCAGAAGAGAGATCAACTGTATATGTATATATCAGTGGTTTTTTCGCAACAAAATCGTGCTTATAAGTGTTTAAAAAATAGGGTCTTCCTTGTTCGGGAGCAGTGGTTTCTTACTATTTTTGTGTGCCTGGAAACCATGGCTTATCAGTTGTTGCCTCCTGTGAATTTGTGTGTCTCGCTGTCATCATTGGGAACATCTGCATCGTCGTTGATGTTGCTCAAATGAACGAACAAAATACGGTTGAATGAAAACTAGATACACTTTAATAAGAAAGTGTGGCGTCTGCTGCTGATGTTTGTCACAAAATCCGCAAGGTACAAACACTCTGTTTTATGAAATAATTAATCTGTACTTCTCTGTTTTATGAAATAATTAATCTTTACTTCTCTGTTTTATGAAATAATTAATCTTTACTTCTCTGTTTTATGAAATAATTAATCTTTACTTCTCTCGTGCAATAGATGGGTAAGACTACCCAAAAACAACAACAAACAAACAACATCAAATAAGCCTCCATCATTAAGGGGGAGAAGAGGATGGGTTAGAGTCGTTGGCTGCACCAAGGCAGTGATATAAAGACGTCTTATGACATCGGCCAAATATTTTGTAATGATAATAATAGTTATGAATGGAATTTATATAGCGCTGTATCTTGCAAAAACAAATCAAAGCGCTTACCAGAAAATAATTATGGTTTTTTTTCATTCTTCTGTTAGTGCAGTTCGGCTCACCAATGTTGAGACATTTTGCGTACGAGACCTGTTTTCCACAATTCAGGTAGCTGCATTCCGTCTTTGGGGATGATGTTTAAACACAACACCTGTGTGCATGCGTGGTTTTGTTGTTGTTTGTTTTGTGTGTGGGTTGGGGTTTTTTTTGTCAATCGTTCCTATGAGCAGGCAGAGGCCTATTCTTTCGAAAGGTGAGACGTGTTTTACCTGTGCGCAAGATGTTTTGCGTGCATTTGTACACAAGACTTCGGTTTATTGTCTCGTCCCAAAGACTTTCAAGGAAGTGGAGTCAGTACTGGTGTTAATTCCAGGGGAAAAAATCACACAAATGGGCGTCTCGAACCCGGGCCGTCAGATCACGAGCTCAACGCTCTAACCACTAGGCTATCCCTTCCCTTTAATGAAGAAGTCATTTTTATCATTAATGTGCCCCTGAATGCCTGTGTGCACTCATCAGTGTATATGCTATGTAATCATATGTGTCACGTTGTATGCATGTGTGTGTGCGTGCGTGCGTGCGTGCGTGCGTGCGTGCGTGCGTGGCGTGTGGTGTGGTGTGTGGTGTGTGTGAAGATCAGTAGTCTGTGTGAGGAGATGCTGTGTGGAGTCAGACTATGTGAGGGTAGAGTGAGGGACAGACAGCAGACGAAGTGAGAGAAGGACATGCTGATGACTGGACAGAAGACCAGACAGACGGGAGGAGGACAGACAGGAAGGACAGCGGAGGGAAGACAGACAGACAGGAAGGGACAGACAGACAGGAAGGGACAGACAGACAGGAAGGGACAGACAGACAGGAAGGGACAGACAGACAGGAAGGGAGAGACAGACAGGAAGGGACAGACAGACAGGAAGGGACAGACAGACAGGAAGGACAGACAGGACAGAAACAGGAAGGAAGGAAGGACAGAGAGAGAGGAAGACAGAGTATGAGAAGAGAGGAGAGAGAGAAACAGAGAGAGACATGAGAGGAGAACACACACACACACACACACACACACACACAGCACACACACACACACACACACACACACACACACACACACCACACACACACGCACACAGGAAGAGAGACAGAGAACATTTTATTGAAAGGGAAAGAGAAAGAGGATGAAAGAGACAGACTGAGAAAATTTTATTGAGAGTCACAGCACGGAGACAGACAGACAGAAAGATTTTTAAAAAACAACCCACTAATATCATCACCAACAAATTACAGTAGTAACAATGAAGTAACGAACGTCTGCAGATTTCAACAAAATCAGCCTGGTGCCCAAACGACTCCGCCGATCTGCAGACAGGGTTGCCAAACGACGCCGACAGCCAACCGCCTCCCTCAAGTTTGACTTCACATTGGAAGGTAAGTATAGATAGATAAAGTCATGAGCAGACAGAATACAACACTGGAGAAAAAAAAAATAGTGAACAGTCACCATTGTGACTTCTCTTTTGATCATCAACCTGCACCCACATGTTCAGCTCAAACAACAACAAAAGAAAGAAGAACGCGAAAAAAAAATCACCCACAAAGTCTAACCCAAACTGCACGACTCCTTCGAGGTAATCCTCCTGACCTAGCCCTTACTTCTTCCCCTTTACTGCAGGCACAGTGAACAGCTCGGGGTCGGTAGAGGAGGCCTCCAGGCGGCAGGAGGAGCTCTCCAAGTCCATGAAGAGGCTGCTGCAGGGCCTGCAGACCCAGGCCAAGCAAGGGCACTTTGACGTCTACCTCGCCGGCCGCTGGCTCCGCTTCTCCGACATGGACTTCGACGACCGCCGACAGCGCAAGAGCTGTCCGCAAGGCTCTGTGCTTCTGGACAGCTCCTGTGGTGAGTAGTCTGGCCGTGGACGTCTGGAGCCTTGGTTTTCAGTTTGGTTGCATTATGCAAGGTTCTGTGCTTCTGAACAACTCCTGTGGTCAGTAGTATGGCCGTGGGTGACTGGAGCCGTGGTCTTTAGTTTGGTTGCCTATGTCAAGATCTGTGCTGCTGGACAATTCATGTAGTGAGTAATATGGACGTGAGCGGTTGCATATGTAAAGATCTGTGCTGCTGGACAATTCATGTAGTGAGTAGTATGGACGTGAGCGGTTGCATATGTAAAGATCTGTGCTGCTGGACAATTCATGTAGTGAGTAGTATGGACGTGAGCGGTTGCATATGTAAAGATCTGTGCTGCTGGACAATTCATGTAGTGAGTAGTATGGACGTGAGCGGTTGCATATGTAAAGATCTGTGCTGCTGGACAATTCATGTAGTGAGTAGTATGGACGTGAGCGGTTGCATATGTAAAGATCTGTGCTGCTGGACAATTCATGTAGTGAGTAGTATGGACGTGAGCGGTTGCATATGTAAAGATCTGTGCTGCTGGACAATTCATGTAGTGAGTAGTATGGACGTGAGCGGTTGCATATGTAAAGATCTGTGCTGCTGGACAATTCATGTAGTGAGTAGTATGGACGTGAGCGTCTGGAGCCGTGGTCTGTAGCTGGCTCTTTGTCATGTTCACCAACAACAGGAATATTTCGGTGGCTATGAAAGGAATCATTTCCATCTTTGAAAAAGAGTAGGGTTTTTTTGGGTAATATGTAATGATTAGTATATCGATTTTCAAAATCATCTTTTGGAAACGGCTTACTAGTATTTCTATTTTCAAAATCTTTCGGAAACAGCTTATTAGTTTTTCTGTTTTCAATATTATCTTTTGTAAACACTTTACTAGTATTTCTGTTTTCAATTATTACCTGTTGTGAACAGCTTACTACTATTTCTATTTTCAAAATTATCTTTTGGAAACGGCTTACTGGGGGTTTCTATTTTCAGAATTAAATTTTGGAAACGGCGTACTAGTGGTTTCTATTTTCAAAATTATCTTTAGGAAACGACTTAATAGTGGTTTTCTATTTTCAAAATTATCTTTAGGAAACGGCTTAATAGTGGTTTTCTATTTTCAAAATTATCTTTGGGAAATGGCTTAATAGTATTTCTATTTTCAAAAATTTATGAGTCGATAATAATCACAGGTGCCTGGATTGATATCTTCAGTTTAACGTCTATTCACATGTAGTGGTTTTAGACGGGGGAAAAACTGATCTAAACAAGAGAATGCAAACAATAACAGAAAAGTGTCAGATAACAGTACTTAATAAAACTAATTTTAACATACTACAAAAACTGAATTATCCGACTTCTTATCAATCCCAACAGTAACGATGGTTCAGACAAAATAGTGCCTGGATTGACTCTGTATGTGTGTGTGCGTGCTCGCGCGTGCATGCGTGTGTGCGATATGTCGGGACAGTGCTGTGCCCGGTGGGGATGTTCTACAACGTGGTGAGCCACCAGTGCCACAGCTGTCCCCAGGGCACCTACCAGCAGACGGAGGGACGCCTGGCCTGCATGGTGTGTCCGGACAAAACCAACACCTCCGCGCAGAATGCCCGCAGCCAGCAGGATTGCAGAGGTAGGTGCGGCATAGCCAGCCTAGTGGTTAGAACATTGCGCTCGCAATCTGACGATCCGGGTTCGATTCCCGTTCAAGGGGGATATTTTTTTTCCCCTTGGAGTTAACGTCGGTGCAGACTCCACTCTTCCCCAAGTTTTTCGGATGAGACTATAAACCGAAGCCCTGTGTGCGAACGCACGCAGAACATCTTGCGCACATGTTAAATCCTGTTCCGCTTTTTGTAAGAGTAGGCCATTGTGTGCCGGTGGGAACGGATGAGAAAATTTACAAAAACCGCATACACGCGGGGACTGGATGTAAAAAAAAAGCACATAAGTGCTTATTCCATTATCCTCGATATAAAAGAATAAATAAATAAATAAAAGTTATACGGCAGTGTAGCACTCGTGACTGCTGTGTCTGTGTGTAGATCGTAGCGTATAACTGGCTGACATGCACAAGCGCTTACGTATGTGTTCGTATACTTGTTTGTTTAGTGTCCTTAATTGTGGGTATGTCATCCCGTGCTTAGTTTCTGACACACACATGCATGCACACATACACACACATGCGCGCGTACATGTATGTTTGGGCACACACAAATATACGCACGCATACACACACACGCTCTCACGGGGGACGGGATAGCCTGGTGGTTGGAGTGATGTATTCGTGATCTGATGACCCAGGTTCGAATCTCGGTCAAGATGATTTTTCCTCTGGAGTTAACATCAGTGCCGACTCCACTCTCCCCAAAAGTCTTTCGGATGAGACAATAAACAGAGGCCCCGTGTGCGAACGCACGCAGAACATCTTTTGCACACGTTAAAACCCGTTCCGCATTTTGGAAGAGTAGGCCATTGTGTGCTGGTGGGAACGGATGACAAAAGTTACAAAACTGTATACACACGGGGACTGGATGAAAAAACACGTGAGTGGTTGTTCCATTATCCTCGAAATAAAAGAATAAAATAAAGAAAGAAATAAAAATAAACACACACACACGGTCGAAAATGCACGCACGATTTCGAACCTTTTTTTTTTCTCCTTTGCCTCAAAGATTAAAAACATTTTGTGAAAAATGCATTGATAAAGATATTTTTTGGAAAGAGTGGGGAGGGGGGGGCTGGTACTTTCTCATAATAATCTCACTAGTATTACCAAAACACTTTCTTTTGACGGAAAGACCCACAACTATTTGCGAGGGTTTGTTTCTCTCTCTCTCTCTCTGTCTCTCTCTCTCTCTCTTCTCTCTCTCTGTCTCTCTTTCTCTCTCTCATATATTTATGTTACTCATAACCAACTACAGTAGAGGTCTTACTGGGGAATACTATAATTATAACCTCAGCAGCTGATGTGATGAACTGCCGAGAGTCATATAAAACTTGTTGTTTTTCCTTTCAGCTCAGTGTTTGCCCGGCAGTGTGTCCCCTACAGGACTGGAGCGATGTGAGACATGCCACCTAGGATTCTACCAACCACAATACGCACAGGTCACGTGCATTCCTTGTCCGGACGGGTCCACTACTCAGAGGAGGGGCGCCAGGGGGAAAGACCAATGCAGAGGTTAGGCATGCTGACATTTAAAAAAAAAAAAAGTTAATTGCTGTGGGTGTTGCTGTTGAAACATCATCGGCATCAGCAGCAGCAGCAGCGGCTGTGGCAGCAGCAGCATTATCATAATTACTGTCGTCGGTAATGTGAGCATCATTGGTTTTTTGTTTTGTTTTTGTTTAATGTCCATTCACTACTTGGTGATAAGGACACACCCGCATTCAAACCAACATCTCTCTCTCTCTCTCTCTCTCTCTCCTCTCTCTCTCTCTCTCTCTCTCTCTCATCTCACTCACTCATATAGTATGTATATTTATATACTCACAACTATCTAAAGTAGAGGTCTTACTGGGGAAGAATATATAACCTCAGCAACTGATGTGAACTTCTGCGAGTCATAAAAACTTGAACAGTGGCATACTTTTTATGAATATCTATTCCTTTTCTTTTAAACAGGTCAATGAGGATTGGGCAATCAAACAATAAATGGTGGATTGAACGGGATAGAGAACATCAGCATGTCACATTTTTAGAACATTTGGTATTCCATGCATTTAGCCTTAGTACATATAGTAAAATTTCTAGTTTCCGTGAGCAAGAAATATTTTCAAAGTGTGTTTTCTTCATTTTGGAATGCATATAATTCATCATTTTAACATTAATTTCATGCCATGACAATGCGAGACTAGAATCAACCGTTTCAATGCTGCAATCATAGGCACCTTGTTTTACTAAAGAATCAACCAACTCAGTCCAATAAATTCAACAGTGAGAAGGGACCCAGCATAAAGTTATTTGGATGCCTCTGCTTGCAGTATAATGTATCAAGAATTTAATCTCAAATACAATATCTTTACTTATGTTCCCCTGCCAGTTCTTTAGTGCCATAAATACTGCTTTTGAGTCAACGCAAAAAAGAATGTGGCTCATATCAAGAGCAGTATTAGACATAAGGATTGTAAACAATTCACACGTAAAAATAGGAAAATTTTCTCCTAATGAAATGATTTTTGTACTTTTAAAACAGGAATCACAAATGCTGCCCCACTTCTGCCTGATTCCAAAACAGATCCATCAGTATATCATTGTCGTCGTCAACATTCACCATCCTATTAGTGGTATTGACATTGGGTTTACATTGCGTTTTTATCATAATGAAAGGAATACAGCCACCAACTGCTAGTCTGACAGACACTAGGGCACATTGTTCCGCTAGCTGTTTTGGTTAGTGTTTAGACTGCCGTTGCTTACTTATCTACCCCTTTAAAACAATGAAAACATGTATAGAAAGTGTTCACACACACACACACATTAACTCACTCTCACTCTCTCTCTCACACACACACACACACACACACACACACACACACACACACATAACGAGGATTAAACCTATTTTTTCCCAGAGCGCTGCCCAGAAGGGCAGGTGTCCAGAACAGGCCTGTGGCCATGCTACCCGTGTCCGCACGGTACCTACCAGCCCCAGGGTGGACAGACGGTGTGCATCAAGTGTCCTGCCGAGGCCGACACGGATGAGAGAGGCGCCACCTCCATCACCCAGTGCCTCGGTAAGTCCTCCTCCTCCTCCTCCTCCTCTTCCTCTTCCTCTTCTTCTTCTTCTTCTTCTTCTTCAGTTGGTTCGTATTCATTTTACATACTTACGTGGTGTGGCTAGGTTATTTAAGCAGCATCGAGCGCGGTTACCACTTGGATGGGTGACCGTTTGCGCGCCCTAGCTTCAGTACAGTCCCCCAGTTCACCCAGTTGTAAATGGGTACCTGCCTCTTTAGGGTCAGGGAAATTTGAAGCAGCGAGGGAGAGGAGATGGGCGCCGCCCTCGATATGCTGGCCCCTAGAGAAGTGAGGTCTCTGACGCCTCGTTCCCCTACGACCTTATAGGTTATGGGACTCTACCTTTACTTTAACGTGGTGTGGCTAGCAGAATCAGCCCTGCTCAGCATCATAGTGAGGCAAACTAGCCTATAATATATCTGTAGTTATTCCGGAACCCATGATTATTGTTGGGATATCAGGTTATGAAGAAGTGCAGAGTGATGATATTCCGACTGCTCAGAACGAACAGAAGCGTCTATGTTCTTGGTAATAGTTGTTTACATGTAAACTGTGGTTTGATGAGTTGAGCCGAAAATTATATTATAGTCCCAGCGGAATTGTTCCACATTTAGGGACTGTGGTCGCAAGTCATCCCACTTGAGCTCCTGGGGCCACCCTAAAAACAGTACAGTTCTGATAAGCAACTGTCAGGCCCGCACAGGCACGAGCGCGCCGCACGAGCCCCAACCAGACATTTTTTATTTCGTAAACTGTTGTTTATTTGTTTGTTTATATACCATGCTTGTGGTGACTCCAGACTATGAGGAAGTGCAGAGCTGCGATGCCAGGGGCTTTCATTTCGGAATAAACTGCAACAAGTTCGTTTTGTTTACGGAATTATTTTGTGGTTGTTTGCCTGTAAACCACTGTTTGGTTAGCTACTTGTAAACTATGATTGTGCTAACTTCAGCTTATGAGCAAGTGCGAAGCGATAATGCCAGGGCCTCTCTGAGCAAATAGCAGCAGCATTCAGAATCTTTGTTTGGGGGGGTTTTTTGGGGGGACTCGATTTTTTTTTTTGTGGGGGGAGGGAGTATCCTTTGTTTATGGGTTGTATTTGCGGTTATATTAATTGGGGTTTATTTATGGTTGTGCTTTTGTAAACCATTGTTTGGTTGGATGGTTGTAAAGCATGGGGTCGGGATAGCCTGGTTGGTTAGAGCGTTGCGCATTGCACTCGTGATCTGCTGACCCGGGTTCGAATCCCGTTCTAGGGGATATTTTCCCCTGGAGTTAACGTCAGTGCCGACTCCACTTCCCCCAAAAGTCGTTCGGATGAGACTATAAACCGAGGTCCCGTCTACGAACGCACGCAAATTATCTTTTGCACACGTTAAAACCTGTTCCGCTTTTCGGAAGAGTAGGTCATTGTATGCCGATGGGAACGGATGACAAAATTTACAAAACTGCATACACACGGGGATTGGATGTAAAAAAAAAAGTACATGAGTGCTTAATATTCCATATTCCTCGAAATAAAACAATAAATAAATAAAAGGTAAAGGTGTCCCATAACCTATGTGGTCGTAGGGAAGTGAGGCATCAGAGACCTCAACTTCTCAAGGGGCCAGCATATTGAGGGCGGCGCCCATCTCCTCTCCCTCGCTGCTTTACCTTCCCTAACCCTAAAGAGGCAGGTACCCATTTACAGCTGGGTGAACTGGGAGACTGTACTGAAGCCCAAGCGTGCAAACGGTCAACCATCCAAGTGGTAATGACGCTCGATGCTGCCTAACCTTAGCTGGGGGAAAGCGAGTGCTCTTACCACTGAGCTATTACGTCCCCTAAATGAATAAAATAAAGGAATAATAAATACATACATACACACACACACACACATTCACACACACAACACACACACACATTCACACACACAACACACACACACACACACACACACACACACACACACACCACCACCACCACCACCACCACCCCCGACTCCACCCCCCCCCCCCCCCCCCCCCCCCCCCCCCCCCCCCCCCACACACACACACACCCACACCCCCACCACACTCAC
>CM054140.1:30856662-30889162 GCA_028751875.1 Rapana venosa
TAACTTCTCGTTTTTGTTGTTGTTGATGGTTTGAAGGTAACTTGTTGTTTTTGTTGTTGTTGTTGTTGATGGTTTGAAGGTAACTTCTTGTTTGTTGTTGTTGTTGATGGTTTGAAGGTAACTTCTTGCTGTTTGGTGTTGTTGTTGTTGGTTTGAAGGTAACTTCTTGTTTTTGTTGTTGTTGTTGATGGTTTGAAGGTAACTTCTTGTTTTTGTTGTTGTTGTTGTTGTTGATGATTTGAAAGTAACTTCTTGTTTTTGTTGTTGTTGTTGTTTTTGTTGTTGATGGTTTGAAGGTAACTTCTTGTTTTTTGGTGGTGTTATTGTTCTTTTCGTCTTCATCTACTTCATTTTGCTGCTTCTTCTTCGTCGTCGTCGTCGTCGTCTTTGTCGTCTTGGTGCTTCTTCCTCTTCACTGTCTTTTGTGTCTTCTGTTTTTCTTATTATTGCTTCGTCTTCGTCTTTTGTGTCGGTTTTTTTTCTTCTTCTTCTTCTTTGTCTCCCGTCTTCTTAGCATTTTTGCATTCTTCTTCGTATTCTTTCTTCTTCTTCTCATTTTTCGACTTTTCTCTCTTTGTATAATAAAATCTTTCTATCATTGGATGGTTGGTTTTGACAGATTTTTAGTCATTGTTTGGCGAGGGATGGAAAGTTGGTGCACAGTGCACAAACGACAATACCTCTACGCAGTGTGTCATAATGCCCCGTGCACAAACAATATATCTACGTAGTATGTCATAATGCACAATACACAAACAATACCTCTACACAGTGTGTCATATTGCACAATGCACAAACAACCATACCTCTACGCAGTGTGTCATATTGCACACTGCACAAACGACAACTATACCTCAACACAGTGTGCCATATTGCACACTGCACAAACGACGACCATACCTCTACGCAGTGTGTCATATTGCACAATGCACAAACAACATCTCTACGCAGTGTGTCATATTGCACACTGCACAAACAACAATATATCTACGCAGTGTGTCATATTGCACAATACACAAACAATATATCTACGCAGTGTGTCATATTGCACAGTGCATAAACAATGTATCTACGTAGTATGTCATAATGCACAATACACAAACAATACCTCTACGCAGTATGTCATATTGCACACTGTACAAACGACAACCCTACCTCTACGCAGTGTGTGCTGCTGTTGTTGTTGTCGCCAGGCCAGAAGTGTGAACGTGACCTGGACGAGTGTGAGTCCTCGCCGTGTACAAACGGCGGCACTTGTGTGGACGGTGCGAACTCCTTCACCTGTAACTGCCCCAACGGCTTCCAAGGTCGGTCTGTGCTCGTTATATATATATATTATATATATATATATATATATATATATATATATATATATCTTTACGCCTCCTGCGTGTCCTGTCTCTCTCCTCTCTCTCTCTCTCTCTCTCTCTCTCTCTCTCTCTCTCTCTCTCTCTCTCTCTCTGTTTATTTTTTTAATTCTTTAATATCGAGGATAATGGAATAAGCACTTATGTGCTTTTTCATATCCATTCCCCGTGTGTATGCGGTTTTGTAAATTCTGTCATCGGTTCCCACTGGCACACAATGGCCTACTCTTACGAAAAGCGGAACAGGATTTAACGTGTGTGCAAGATGTCCTGCGTGCGTTCGCACACGGGGCCTCGGTTTATAGTCTCATCCGAAGGACTTTTGGAGAGAGCGGAGTCTGCACTGATGTTAACTCCAGGGAAAAATATCCCCTTGAACGGGAATCGAACCCGGGTCGTCAGATTGTGAGCGCAATGTTCTGACCACTAGGCTATCCCGTTCCCCTGTCAGTATACTTGTTGCGTCTCTCATTCTTTTATGTCTGGACTATTGCAATTCTCTGTTGGATGGTCTGCCAGCATCATCAATCCAATCCCTTCAACGTATACACAACTCTGCAGCTCGACTAATCCTCAGAAAGAAAAAATCTGAGCATATTACCCCTCTCTTGCAATCTCTCCACTGGCTGCCTGTGCCACAGAGAGTAAACTATAAGATCAGTACCCTCTGTTACAAATGTCTCCACAAAACAGCACCCGCCTACCTCTGTGAATGTCTTCACTTGTACACTCCTCATTCTCTCCGCTCTGCTGCAGATACCTTGTCCTTACGAATACCTAGATTCAACCAATCCACCATCGGCCGTCGCTCTTTCTCAATTTCTGGTCCATTGATGTGGAATGATCTCCCTCTCTCTCCGCCAAAAGCCTTCTTATGACACTTTTAAATCCAGTCTCAAGACATATTTATTTCAAACCTAAGATTTTCCTCTCCTGCTTCATCTCATAGTCTTTCCCTGCCTTCAACAGCCAAGATACTATTGCTCTGCCAGGGTGTGTGACCTCTGTGTGTGTGTGTGTGTGTGTGTGTGCGTGTGCGTGCGTGCGTGCACATTTGGACTTGATGGAACTATTACTTGTTACTGGTTGTATGACTGTGTAAGAATGAGTTGAGTGCAGGCGCTTTGATTTATCTCTGCAAGATATAGCGCTATATAAATTCCATCTATTATTATTATTATTATTATTATTACTTGTTTGTTTGATGTTCTGTTGTTTACTTGATATCAGGTGTTTGTGTGTGTGAGACTCTGTGTGTAAGTGTGTGTGTGTGTCTGTCTGTCTCTGCATGTCTGTGTCTCTCAGTTTGTGTCTGGCTGCGTGCACTGGTGTGTGTGTTGTGTGTGTGTGTGTGTGTGTGTGTGTGTGTGTGTGTGTGTGTGTGTGCTTGCATGGGTATGTCTGAGTATGACAAAGAGACAAAAGCCGTGGTGTTGAGCTCCTGTCTCTGGTCAGGGCAGGTGTGACGTGTGAGAGCGACATCAACGACTGTGAGGACCAGCCCTGCCTCAATGGCGGCTCCTGCCACGATGACGTCAGTGGCTACCGCTGCGCATGCCCAGAGGGTTTCACGGGCACCACCTGCGAGATCGAGACTGACGAGTGCCTGTCTGCACCCTGCGAGAATGGGGGGACATGTGTGGATGAGCCCAGCGACTTCAGGTGGGTTTCCCCCTCGTTCAGGCTAGGCCAGGAAAGGTTTATTCTGCAACCTCTTTATTACTAGGTACATGATGGAGTATATGTTGTACAGGTAACTTCACTCAAAACATGAAATATGGTCTGCCTTGGGGGAAAACTATTCAGCAACAATCATTGAAGCGAAAGAAATTAGAGTTAGTGCGTCAACAGGTTAGTAACATTTCGATAGAATGAGCACAAGAGCAGTAAGTTTAGGTGAGAGTTAAGGAGGGAAAGATACAGGAGGGAGAAGAACAACAGAACAGAATGGAAAGGTGTGTATACTGCGCAAGGTAAAAAGTAGAATAAGCAATTAGAGCATGTGAAACTTTTCGTAGAAAATTAACAGCCAGTCAGAATGTAGATTTGCAGACGGGAAAATGACGATGGATTACAATGTCACGTTCATCATATAATTATACCCTCTGTCCTGTCTCTCATTATCAGCATGTTTGTTTCGTGTTTACCTTTTTTTCCAAGGGATGGATGTAAAAAACAAAAAGTCTTGTACTTATTCTATTACCCTCAGAAACTAAAATTTTCTTAATCGTTACCTAGCCCAGTGCGGAAGTAACGTCTCTTTTAACAAAATCAACAATATTCAACTTAAGCATGATAAAAAAATTTAAAAACCCACTAAAAGCAGCAACAGCAAAAAAGCAACTGAAGCCTTGTTTGGTTAAAAGCGTGATAAAATATTGAAGTACTAAAAACAACAACAACAGCAACAAAACCAACATAACTGAAGCCTTGTTTGGTTTCAGGTGTGAGTGTCCAGGAGGGTACACAGGGAAGCAGTGTGAAAAGGACATCAACGAGTGTTCCTCCGAGCCCTGCCTGAACGGAGCCAAATGCGAGGACCTCGTCAACGCCTACAAGTGCCACTGCAACGAGGGCTTCACCGGCCAGAACTGTGAATCTGGTCAGTACCTTTGGCTGGCTGGATGGATGGCTGGCTGGTTCTCTGGCTGGCTGGTTCTCTGGCTGGCTGGTTCTCTGGCTGGCTCTTTGGGTGGATGGCTGGCTGGTTCTCTGGCTGGTTCTCTGGCTGGCTGGTTCTCTGGCTGGCTGACCGCCTGCAAGATTGTTAATATGCAAAGAAATAATTATGGAGACGTATGAAAGTACCCAGAAAAGTCAGTGCAAGTACAACTTCGATGGGCATATTATCTGAAAATCCAGTTTGTCTTATCTGTGTCTGTCCATGTCTGTCTGTGTGTCTGTCTGTCTGTCCGTTCTGTTTGTCTGTTTGTGGGTCTGTCTGACCTGCATTACGAGGGGAAACGTGAGAATCTGATCAACGCTTTGGAAATGCTGGTGCATGAACGGTTCTTATGACTATGGATGTTAACTTGAACCTTCCTTCTAACGCTCTTAAAGAGAAGCAGACAACTTCGGTTTACTTCTTCACGATTTAGGCTATGGAAATTGATATTAACAATGATGATTATGATACTGATGATGATGATGATGATGATGATGATGATGATGATGAATCAACGAATCCTCTTCTTATTATTAATACTTGCTCGGCATTTTAAAGAACATTTATGGAGAGTCATTTCGTTTAGGTCGTCTTTTAGGTTTCTAACCTAAACCTAGATATACAAATAGAACTAGATAATTATGTGTAATAAAATTTTAAATGCTGACACATACTCAGTAATAATAAATTCCTACAGCCTTTCAGCATACTTTAACAGTAGTAGTTAGTAATTTGGCATATCTGTAAGCTCAATAGAAAACAATCCAACTTCTTTTCACGGAGGCCAATGCCTGTAGTTCAATCTAGCTTGTCTGTATATACAATGATACATTCTTACTAGGCCTACTTGTCTACGGAAATGTACAGATGTAGCACAATTTGGCCTTTACATACACAATGACATACTCCCACTTCCACTGCCAGTCTACAGATGAGCACTTGTAAAACATTTGGCCTTTTGCATGCTGCATTTTTTTTTAAAATCTTGTATAAATTTACTGTCCACAGGGGTAAATGCTTATAGTGTAAGTCTGCCTATATGCATCCCTCGCAGTTTAGTTGACCATTGGGGCATCACTTAAAAATTTGCAACTAGCTTCCTCCACTCTTCGCGGTTTTCAGCTTTCCATAGCAAATCGTTCCACTCAAGGCTACCAGTCCACTCTGATGTTGTCTTCCAATCGTTTTCTCTGTCTGCCTCTTCCATCTCCCTCCTTGTACTGTTCCCTGTAGGACAGTCTCGGCCAGTCCAGATGTTCGTGTGACATACCTGAACCACTTTAGTGAGGAAGTGAAAACTAGAATTGAAAACTTATTTGAATACTAATTTGCAACAGATATTAGTAAAGGTGTCCCATAACCTATGTGGTCGTAGGTGAGTGAGGCATCAGAGACCTCATCTTCTCAAGGGGCCAGCATATTGAGGATGGCGCCCATCTCCTCTCCCTCGCTGCTTTACCCTCCCTGAGCCTTAACAGGCACGTACCCATTTACAGCTGGGGGACTGTACTGAAGCCAAGGCGCGCAAACGGTCACCCATCCAAGTGGTAACCACGCTCGATGCTGCTTAACCTTAGCTGGGGGAAAGCGAGTGCTCTGACCACTGAGCTACCCCGTCCCCATAATTTAAATTTTAAAAAACAAAGTCCCCTTGCCTGTCTACAGAGATGAACGAGTACTACCAGTTGGACTTTCCCACGGCCAGCACAGTGGACTACGCCATGATGTCCATTGAGAGGCCGCTGACTGCCCTCACCGTGTCCTTCTGGATGAAGTCTGACGACTTCGAGAACTATGGCACCGCCTTCTCTTACGCTGTGCCCAACATGGACAATGCTCTCTCTCTGACCGATTATAATGGGTAAGGTTGTAGGGTGCGTGTGTGTGTGTGGGGGGGTGGGGGGGGGGGGGGGAGGGAGTGTGTGTGTGTGTGCAGGTGGGAGGGTGAGTATGTATAATATGTGTATAAAAATGGGGAGCTGGAACATTGTGAACACAAGTGGCTGATCATATGTAATCGCTTCTTATTATCATTGGTCATCATTCAATTTCACAATTATTTTCTTCTTTTTTGGGGGGGGTGGGGGGGGTGGGGGGTTGGCTTTTCAACTGAGTTTCAAGATATATAGTACTCTTCATCAGATATCAGTTTTTTAGGGGTTTTCTCTCGACTTTCTCACTCTCTTTCCAACCACCCTACCCCGTCCTTTTCCAATTTGCTCAAATACTCTACCCTTCCATGCTCATATGCATACCAATCTTTCTTTATTTGAACTGCAATTAGTTTAAACCAGTTTTGTCTACCAGCTTTCGATTAAATGCTAGTGTCATAGCAGGCCAACTGATCAGAACAGTTAGCTGTGTATGTCTGATAACTAAAAACTACAGCACAACACAACGTCCAGTGCATGAAAAGACATATCCCCATCTTACACAAATGCTGCGTCTTCCAGAAGACACGAATAATTCCAAAATAGCGTCATCAAAGCACATTTCGCAACCCTAACAAGGGGAGGCGACTCCTGTAGCATGAATCACTCAGATTTTGTGTGTGTATTTTAAATGAATGACGTCACTATTTCTTCCCAGTTTCGCCTTCTACGTCAACCAAGAAAGCGTCATCACTGACGTGGCCACCAATGACGGTTTCTGGCATCACGTGGTCATCACGTGGTCCAGTAATCGCGGCAACTGGAAGATCTATGTGGACGGCCTGTTGAACGACAGTGGCTTTGACCTCTCCACCGCCAGACCTGTACCAGGTACATTGAAATCCTCTGTCTCTCCTAGTCTCTGTCTCTCTCTCTCTCTCTCTCTCTCTCTCTCTCTCTCTCTCGCTCGCTCGCTCGCTCTCATCTCCTTTTTCTTTCTATATTCTCTTTATTACTGTTTAGCTCACTCATTCAAAAGTGCATCTTGTTGGCCACAGAACATTTTCCACCATGACATTTTGTTTCCGCAGTAACGGACAGCGCTAGGCTAATCAAAACTTTAAATCTTTTTTTGAGAGAACCTTTCTATGACCAAAACAACCCCCCTCCCTCTACCCGCTAAAAAAAAAGGTTGGTGTCAAAAGCTCATTTCAGTTAAAAACGTTTTAAAACACACACACACACACACACACACACACACACACACACACACAAAGTCAACTCAACGTTGCAAACAACATTCACATCCTGTCAGCTTTCATACAACTCTTTTTTTTTTTTCGTTCCTCGGCTAGAGTTTCGACGTTTACCAGTGGTGACATATTTTACAGATGCGACCGGGTTTTTTTTCCCCTTACCATTAATTTAGGTAGCCGCATTCCGACTTCAGATATGAATACAACCGAACTAAGACCTTCTGGGGGACACACGCGAGATGGCTTGATGAAAAAAAAGCAAATGCATTGCTTATTCAATGTACCATTTGGAAATACAAATTTGACTTGACAGTACATGTGGGGACATTAACCCCCTCTTCTGACGACAGGCAAGGGCACGCTGGTGATCGGCCAAGAGCAGGACTCCATGGGCGGGGGGTTCAGCGCCAACGAGGCCTTCGTGGGCACCCTGACCCTCTTCAACATGTGGGACGAGGAACTGTCCCTCAGCACCATCGAGTCCATGCGCGTGTCCTGCCGCGAGTTCCACGGCAACATCATCGCCTGGCCGGACGTGCAGGGGTCTCTGAAGGGTTCCCTGTCTCCCCAGCCCTCCCCCTTCTGCCAAGGTAAACGCTGACCCCCTCTGCCTGCCTGCCTGGTGGGTTTCCGCCCCTGTTTTTTGTGTGTGCACTGCGTCACTACCTGTGTCCGGGATGTAAGCATGCCGCTTCACTGAATGATGAGTGTTAGGCTGTGTAAGGCCTGTTTTCAGGGAGTCTTTTCGATCTCTTTTTTTTATTTATTTTTTTTTTATTAAGGGGGGAGCTCGTTAACTTTTTCTTTAAAAAAAAACACCTCCGTTTTCTTTTTCTCTGTGTGGTGGAAATATCAGTGAAAATGAGAGTTTCAGGGCTTAAGGTCTATAATTATAGCTGTGGCTGTTTGTGACCAATCTTCTCCTCTTTTATGCTTTTATGTTATTTATAATTTTGTTTAGCTTATTTTGTTCATTCAGCAGCGCATGTTCGTCAACAGGACGTTTCTTTAATATCTTTTTTGGGGGGAGGGAAGGGGGTATTTATGTGCTTTTATAAGGTTTTCATTACAAGTCTGACATATGTGTTTAATCTGGAAATGAAAATGGAATAAGCAGGAATTAAAAACATTCATTAAAATGGATTTTTTTCTTTACATCTCAACGTTTTCGCTCATTCTTTTTCCTATCTGTCGCCCCATGAAAACTGGGATTTTTTGGTAATATCATTCAGATATTGGGAAATAATTATTTGTTTAGGCTTTTCGAAAAAGGCAGCACATCAAATGTCGTGAGCAATTTTGTGGCCTTATTTTGTCTAGGCTTGAAATCCAAAATATTGACAACTTTTTGTGGTATTAGAGACTTCCGGTTAGTCATCAAACCTAGTGGTAGCTTAGTAATGGTCTCAAACTGTCTTTCTGTCTTGTTCTCAGGCAAATCAAGCACAGGCTTTTCTTGGCTTGTGATTTTATTAAAAGATACGGTTTTGTCAGTCTCTGAATTGGTGAATGGTGAGGAAAGTAAACGAGGGCGCGTGTGTGGGAGATGTAAGTAAGTAGTACCAGTGTTTTTCAATCAAATCTTCCACCGCTGTCTGTCCGTCTGTCTCTCTCTCTCTCTCTCTCTCTCTCTCTCTCTATCTCTCTCTTTACAAGAAGATTTTTTTTTCATTAACGACTTGCATGTATTTAGACATACAACAAAGCATAACGACTCTATATCTCAAACATCTCAAACTCATCAATTAATAAGTTAACAGTATCGTGGTTTTTTTCAAGAATACCTTTTCCTCATTTATACTCGCTTTTATGCATTATCATTACCTATGGATCTCGTGCATGAAAAATTTTTTTTATCGCTCCTCGGCTAGAGCTCCGAGGTTCATCAATGGTGAGATTTTGTATGTGCAGCAGTTTGCCCTCCATTAAGGTAGCTGCATTCCGATATCGGAGACGATGTCTAAATAAGACACCAGTGTGTATGGGTTTTCTAAATTTTGACACCCGTTCCTACCAAAACGAAAAAGCCTACTCTTCTGAATGGAGGAACGAGTTTTAACATGTACGCAAGATGCTCTGCGTGTGTTCGGAACCAACACGGGACTTCGGTTTACAGTCGCATCCGAAGGACTTTCCGGGGAGTGTAGCGGGTACTGGTGTAAACTCCGGGGTAAAAATCCACCCGAATGGGTGTCTCGTGGTGGCTCGAACCCGCGTCGTCAGATCGCGAGCTCAACGCTCTAACCACTACGCCACCCCGACCCATATTTTTTTAATTTTTATAAAATGTTTACAGCCACGCATGAGGATTGTACTCTTATCAGTAATGATCACTTACATGTAAACAGTTGTGTATTGTCAATAATATCTCTTTATGTCTGTATCATATAACGTGAACTATTATGCACATATCCCTTTTTGCATGCTTTCACTATAAAATTATATATACATATATTCCGATATCGTGGTCAGTGTATATATACTTGAGGGGTTTTTTTGTCATTATTTTTTGTCTCAGTGAACTATGCAGATTTGCTTGTATACTAAATTTGTATCAATGTTGAAGAATATTTCAATAAATCGACTGAGATGGTGAAAGATGGTGTAAAATGTTTGTGTAAAGTGTGTTTATATGTGTTCGTGCGTGAGTGCGTACGTGCGTGCGTGCGTGCGTGTGTGTGTGTGTGTGTGTGTGTGTGTGTGTGTGTGTGTGTGTGTGTGTGTGTGTGCGTGCTTGTGTGTGCGCGCGTGTGTGTGCGCGCGTGTGTGTGTGTGAATTTACATTTTGCATGAGCAAATGCTTGCAGGTTGCATCTTACATATCGAACTTCAAACTTAAACGCATATTATGATATATGAAAGCCGCCATCGTCATTTGTGATTACCATAGCAAAAAAGTGTACAAGGTATATCTGTGCGCTTTGCACCCACCCCACCCCACCACCCCCCACCCCTCCCGATATCCCGATTGGGGTCGTGCCCGTGGATTTAAGAGGATCGACTCTGGCTTTAGCTCCCCCTTCCCCCTCCTCTCCGCTTCTCTCTTCAGTGGTGTCTATGATAGCTTTGTTTCGAGGATGGAAAATGGAGGGGAAATGACATTGTACAGGCCTATGCACCTTCTACGACTGTGGCTGTAGCATGCAGCCAGTTAAAGTGTGTGCCTGAAGTGTACATAGCGTATTGTGTAGAATGAGTTAGTGTCTTGTAGTATACTGGGGGGGCGCCAGGTTAAGCAGCGTCAAGCGTGGTTACCACTTGGATGGGTGACCGTTTGCGCGCCTTGGCTTCACTACAGTCCCCCCCAGTTTAACAAGCTGTAAATGGGTACCTGCCCTCTTTAGGGTCAGGGAAGGTAAAGCAGCGAGGGAGAGGAGATGGGCGCCGCCCTCAGTATGCTGGCCCCTAGAGAAGTGAGGTATCTGACGCCTCGCTCCCCTACGACCACAAAGGTTATGGGACACTTTACCTTTACTGTAGTATACTGGGCTTTTGAGAGATTGATTTTGTTCCTCGGCTAGAGCTGCGAGGTTCACCAATAGTGAGATTTTTTGTGTGCCACTGCTTTCTGCCTACAGTTAAGGTAGGCCGATTCCGACTTCGGGGGTTGGGTACATGTATTGACTTGTTATTATTGTATCGTATTGTTTTTGGATTGGATTGCGTTTCATTGTTCGCCAAAATGCATGTAGGAAACAAGAATGTATGTAGGAAACAAGATTTCAGTTTATCGCATCATCCAAAAGTCTGGCATCCAGACCACCGCCCATAGATTAGTGGATGGGGAGGATGTTTATCTTTGGATAGGAGTAGTTTTTCACTCAGATTTTTTTTTTTAAAACCTCCTCGCCTTTATCACCACCATGAATTAACGCCTGTGTTCTCTTCATCTCTGATTCCTACAACCAAGAACAGCTATCTTATCTCATTCCCCTATACACCTTTGTTTTTTATTTTAAAAAAAGAAAGAAAGAAAAACCACACCCACGACCGCCGATGCATTCTGACCATTGTTTTGAAACTACCAGTTCTGGAACAAGAAGTTTGACAGTGACTTGGAGGACCTACAGCGTACTGATGTCTTCATCGCAGAGACCGGAATGTCCAGCTGACGAATCCACGAAAAAAGGAATGAAAGGAATACGTTTATTACGAACCCATACTTTCCCCATAGTAGTTTATTTGCTGGTTAAAGAACATCATTTGCTGAAATAGTTGACCACCTAGCTGGATCATTTACACTTTTGTCATGGAGATCAAGTAGACCCCCCCCCCCCAAAAAAAAAAAAATATGGCATACAACAATTCCAAAGAAGGTGAGAAGAGTTAGCAAAGTCCTGTGATCTAAAACTACAGACAAGAACACATCAATATGGGGTGTTCCTAAAGCTAAACAGTTGAGAGTATAGCTCAGTGGTCGAACACTCGCTTTCCCCCAGCCAAGTTAGCACGGTCGAGGGCGGTTACCACTTGGATGGGTGACCGTTTGTGCGCCTTGGCTTCAGTACAGTCCCCCCCAGTTCCTCCAGCTGTAAATGGGTACCTTCCCTCTTTAAGGTTAGGGAAGGTAAAGTAGCGAGGGAGAGGAGATGGGCGCCGCCCTTAATATGCTGGCCCCTAGAGGAGTGAAGCCTCTGACGCCTCGCTCCCCTACGACCTTATAGGTTATGGGACACCCTTAAAAGGCTGCAACAGTGCTCTGAAGGCCCATATTCCACTGCATAGGTCCCAGCATTGTTCTTACCTCGGAAGTGTGTGTGTGATGAGCAGACGACTGTACCCGCTGGAACAGTACGGTAAGACGTGGAATCAACGTAAAGAAGATCTTATGATCAGTTCTAGAGAGAACAGGAGTTAGATAGATATACGTACGTGTGTGTGTGTGTGTGTGTGTGTGTGTGGTGTGCTGCGTGCGTGCGTGCTGTGGTGCGTGCGTGTGTGTGTGTGTGTGTGTGTGTTTAGAGACAGAGAGTGAGTGAGAGAGGAGAGAGAAGATTTACTAATGATAGTCGTAAACTTGATCAAGGTATATATGTATACATACATTTTCCACTGTTTACGTTTGTTGGTAGGTATCCTCTCTTCTCTCTCTCTCTCTCTCTCTCTTCTCTCTCTCTCTCTCTCTCTCTCTCTCTCTCTCTCTCTCTCTCCTCTCTCTCTCTCACTCACTCAATCACTCCGTCCTATCAAATTTCTGTATGTATTCACCACTAACAAAGTTCATAATTATTTCAAACACCCATGTTCATTACTCAGAGTGCCGCGTACCTCCTGACGTGGAGTTTGGCAGTGTGTCCTACTCGGCCTTGACCCCGGGGTCAGAGATCACCTACTCGTGTCAGCGAGGCTTCAACGTGGCTGGTCCCCCCTCCACTGTTGTCTGGTGACTGGGGAGTATGAGCTGCCCCCTCCTTCATGTCAACGTGGGTGACTTTTGTTGTTTTTTAAGATGAGTTTTATTGTGTTTGGTTGTGCTGTCTTGTTATTGTTGTTACTGGTGGTGGTGGTGGTGGTGGTGGTGGTCTTCTGCTTCTACTACTACTACTACTACTACTACTGCTGCTGCTTCTACTACTATTGCTGCTGCTGCTGCTGCTGCTGCTGCTGCTGCTGCTGCTGCTGCTGCTACTACTACTGCTGCTGCTGCTGCTACTGC
Source organism: Rapana venosa (assembly GCA_028751875.1). Classification (NCBI taxonomy): domain Eukaryota; kingdom Metazoa; phylum Mollusca; class Gastropoda; order Neogastropoda; family Muricidae; genus Rapana; species Rapana venosa. Next base: position 30,869,478 of record CM054140.1, read on the forward strand.
TGCTGCTGCTGCTGCTGCTGCTGCTACTACTGCTACTACTACTGCTGCTGCTGCTGCTGCCGCTACTACTATCACTACTACTACTACTTCTACTACTACTACTTCTACTACTACTACTGCTACTACTACTACTGCTGCTGCTGCTGCTGCTGCTGCTGCTACTACTACTACTACTTCTTCTTCTTCTTCTACTACTACTACTTCTTCTTCCTCTTCCTCTTACTCTTTTTCTTCTTCTACTACTACTTCTTCTTCCTCTTCCTCTTACTCTTTTTCTTCTTCTACTACTACTTCTTCCTCCTCCTCCTCCTCCTTTTTCTTCTTCCTCTTCTTCTTCTACTACTGCTGCTGCTGTTGCTGCTGCTGCTGCTTCTACTGCTGCTACTACTACTACTACTACTACTACCACCACCACTACCACTTCTACTCGTTCTTCTTCTACTACTACTACTTCTTCCTCCTCCTCCTCCTCTTCTTTTCTTCCTCTTCCACTACTACTACTACTACTCCTCCTTCTTCTTCTTCTACTACTACTACTACTACGTCTTTACTACTACAACTACTTCCTCCTCCTCCTCTCCTCCTCCTCCTCCTCCTCTCTCTTCTTCTTCTTCTACTACTTCTTCTTCCTCCTCCTCCTCTTCTTCTTCCTCCTCTTCCTCTACTACTACTACTACTACTATTGCTGCTGCTGCTACTACAACTACTACTACTCCTTCTTCTTCTTCTTCGCATTCTTCTTTGCATTCTTCTTATTTTTCTTCGTGGAAGTTATGCTTTCTGGACATTGATGTAAATGTTGCCTATTATATATAAGCGAGTGCACACTGCCTATTGATGAAAAGCCTTTTGGCCTAGATAAGCATTTTGGTCCATGGTCGTGTGTATGAGTGTACGTGCGTGCCTGCGCACTCATTTATACTGCGCATACACTAACGGATTTGTTTGTGCACATGTGTGTGTTGTGTGTGTGCGTGCGTGCGTGCGTGCATGTGCACGCCCATGAGTGCACAGTGTGTATATTTGCGTGTGTGTGCGTGCACGCACGCGCGTGCAAATTCATTTGTCTCTTCTTAAGTTATAACATTAGGGGGGGAAAGTTGATAGTGTATGGGGGAAAGAATCGCAACTTATTACAAACAAGACCCAGAAAATGTAACCACCTGCAGTACTAATTTCCTGGTGGGGGGTGGGCTGGTTTTCGACAGGTGTGGACTGTGGCCACCCGGGCAGCATTGACAATGGCTACTTCAACGAATGGCGTTTCCACTTCGACAGTCGGGTACGGTTCCGGTGCCAACGCGGGTACAAGATCAGGGGTACCGAAACACTCTACTGTAACGAGTATGGAGAGTGGGAGGGAGACCTACCCGAGTGCGTTGGTTAGTATACATGTGTGACGGGACTTTGTCGGGAGAGGTAGGGGTGTGTGTGTGTGTGTGTGTGTGTGTGTGTGTGTGTGTGTGTGTGTGTGTGTGTGTGTATGTGTGTGTGTGTATGTGTGTGTGTGTGTTTGTGTGTGTGTGTGTGTGCGCGCGCGCGTGTGCATCATTTTCCCCTGCCAACACAAAATGATATGTTGTTGACAACAATAGCAATTTTAGACAAGAACTTGAAGGCCGTAAGGATTGAACATGATTCTAAATTTGATTTTTGTACTTTTAAAACAGGAATCACAAATGCTGTCCCGCTTTTGCTTGATTCAAAGACATCAAGCAAAAGTAGACAACTTTAAGTGATTAAAAAAAATTAGAATCAAGATGACTTTTCACATCAGTAATGAGTAGATTTGGTCCCCATCTTTCTTTATATCTGTGTATTCAATGTCATATGTAGCTGACATTTGTTCCCATAGGACGTTATGTTCTACATCGCTCGTCTACTATATCGTAGTCACGTTTTTCAAGCTAATTAATAAATAAAAAAATTAAAAAGAACAGCAACAACAACAATATCATCAAGATATCAACAACAACATCGACAACAGTAACAACAATATCATCAACAACGGCAACATCAACAGCAACAACAATATCAGCAGCAACATCATCATCAACACCACCAACAACAATAATTATCGACAGCTACAACAACACCACCAACAACAATATCAGTAGGCCAGAAGAGTAAGCCATTGTGTGCCGGTGGGAACAGATGACAGAATTTACAAAACTGCAACAACACACGGGGACTGGATGTAAAAAAAGCATATAAGTGCTTATTCCATTATCCTCGAAATGAAAGAATAAAAACATTTTTTTAAAAACAACAACATATCAACAACAACAACAATATCATCATCATCATCAACAACAACTCCCATTACCCTGCCAAAGCCTACAACCTCTGTGTGTGTGTGTGTGAGTGTGTGTGTGTGTGTGAATGTGTGTGTGTGTGTGTGTACATTTGAATTTTGTTTAAGCTTTTGATAGTTATTGACTGCATGACTCTGTAAGAATATGTTGAATGCAAGCGCTCTGATTTGTCTTTGAAAGATATAGCGTTATACAAATTTCATTTATTATTATTATTATTATTATTAACTCGCTCACCACCTTTCCCCATCATCACCTGTGTTCAGAGATCACCTGCGCGCTGCCCCAGCTGTCGGAGAACACCTTGCTGAGCCCTCCGCGGAACGACCCCTTCAAGCCGGGCGAGAGGGCCAGCTTCGAGTGCTCTGTGGGCCACAAGCTGCTCACCAACCACGACTCGGTCGTCTGCCAGAACGACGGCACCTGGGACCGCAGTGTGCCCACCTGTGATCCCCAGACCTGCTCCTCCCCGCCCTTCATCCCTTACGGGGAGCCCGACACGGCTCAGGAGGAGTACAACGTGGGCGAGATTGTCAGGTAGGTAGGTAGGTAGGTAGGTAGGTAGGTAGGTAGGTAGGTAGGTAGGTAGGTACGAGGGCCTAGGTGTCTGTGGCTTTTTCTAGCTTCTTCCTCTCGATTCCTTGAGATTTTCAGAATGCGTGTCTTTGAGAAAGTCGATCCTGGTGGAGTTTATCAGGTCACGGGTTGAATGCTGGTTGAGTTTTTTTTATCAACTGTGCCATCTGCTTTTAAACGAAAATTATCATTATCAGCAGTAGCAGTAGTAGTAGTAGTAGTAGCAGTAGCAGCAGCAGAGCAGCAGCAGCAGCAGCAGCAGCAGTAGCAGTAGTAGTAGTAGTAGTAGTAGCAGTAGTAGCAGCAGCAGCAGCAGCAGCAGCAGCAGCATTGTTAGTATTATTATTTTTGTTGTTGTTGATATAACTACTAATGATATTGTTGGTAGTGTGATCATGATCATTATTGCTGTTATTCACCATCACCATTACAGGTACACGTGCGAATTCGGCTACACCCTCAATCAGCAAAGCGGCAACCCCACAGGAGCCCTGTCTTGCCTCCCTTCGGGACAGTGGGAATCACCGGAACCGGAATGCGTGCCGGTCACGTGCGACGAGCCCCCTCTGGTGGCGTACGCCAGCATGGAGGGCGAGGACCGCACCTTCCTGTCCACCGTGACCTACCAGTGCAACCCGGGCTACGCCTTGCAAGGTGGCGGCATCATAGAGTGCCTGGAAACGGGAGACTGGGACCCCGAACCCCCGCGCTGCGAGCCCGTCAACTGCGGGCCACCTCCGGACCTCCCCAACGGCAGTGTGGAAGGGTCCGACTTCTCCTTCAAAGCCGTGGTGACCTGCAGCTGTTTCCCGGGGTACAAGCTGGTGGGGAACATGCGGCGACGATGCAACGAGAGCGGGCTGTGGCACGGGCCCGACCCTGTGTGCAAACCCGTCACCTGCGGCCGACTCTCCGACCCTAACCACGGTGCGGTGAGCGCCCCGGACATCACCTTTCAGTCCGAGGCTGCGTACACCTGCGATGAAGGTTACATTCTTTCCGGAGACGCCAGCCGCACCTGTACGGCAGAGTCTCGATGGTCGGGGGAAGAGCCTCAGTGCCAGCCCGTGACGTGCGAAGACCTGCCGGACATTCCGTACGGGAGTTTCCAAGGTCCGGCCGCCTACACGTTCGGGGCTCGGGTGGTGTACAGCTGCCAGCAGGGGTACACGGTAGAGGGGGCGGCGGAGCTGGAGTGCACGAGCACCGGAACCTGGTCTCACGAGGTGCCCGTGTGCTACCCCGCGGAGTGTCCCTTGCCCACCTCCCCGGAGCACGGCTCGTTCACCATGACCGGCATCACGTTCCAAAACACCGTGAGCATCCTGAATTTCTGCTGAGTAGTTTATGCCAGGTGGTTTTTTATTTATTACTGCTACTTACTGCCTACCATTACTGCTGCTACTGCTGCTGCTACTACTACTACTACTACTACTACTACTATTGCTGCTGCTGCTACTACTACTACTACTACTACTACTACTACTACTACTACTACTACTACTACCTGCTGCTGCTGCTACTATTGCTGCTGCTGCTACTACTACTACTACTACTACTACTATTGCTGCTGCTGCTACTACTACTACTACTACTACTACTACTACTACTACTACTACTCCTGCTGCTGCTGCTACTACTACTACTACTACTACTACTACTACTATTGCTGCTGCTGCTGCTACTACTACTACTACTACTACTACTACTACTACTACTACTACTACTACTACTACTCCTGCTGCTGCTGCACTACTACTACTACTACTACTACTACTACTACTACTACTACTACTCCTGCTGCTGCTGCTGCTGCTGCTGCTGCTGCTGCTGCTGCTGCTGCTACTACTACTACTACTACTACTACTACTACTACTATATCCTGCTGCTGCTGCTATACTACTACTACTACTACTACTACTACTACAAACTCTACTACTACTACTCGCTGCTGCTGCTGCTGCTGCTGCTGCTGCTGCTACTACTACTACTGCTGCTGCTGCTGCTGCTGCTGCTGCTGCTGCTGCTGCTGCTGCTGCTGCGACTAGTAGTAGTAGTAGTAGTAGTTGTAGTAGTAGTAGTTGTAGTAGTAGTAGTAGTAGTAGTAGTAGTAGTAGTAGTAGTAGTAGTAGTAGCAGTAGTAGTAGTAGTAGTAGTAGTAGTAAAAAGAAGAATTATATGGAAATTTTATAGCGCTGAATCTTGTAAACCAAAGAAATCAAATCAAGTAATAAGATGTGTGTGCGACGGGGGGGTGGGTGGGGGGGGGGGGGGGGGGAGATGTGGCGCGCGCGCGCGCGCGTGTGTGTGTGCGTGCGCGCGCGCGCACTATAAGTACGTGCTTTTATGAAAGTTTTTGTTCAAGCAAGTTAGAAACTAGTTCATAACTAGTGGTTGTTCTACATTTTTGTAATTACATCCATTTGAGTTCGTTGTTGTTCTTGTTGTTGATATCTTTTTAAAAACGTTTTAGAGTTGATGCATTTTGACAATGAAAAATTGATTCCATTGTCAAATAATACTGGCACAAGAGAATCCGCTACACCGGTTATCGTGCTGTTTGTCAACTGCATATGTCAGCAGTATTTTAGTACAGAAAAATCACAGATTTTTAAAACCAGACGCTAATAGTATCTTTTTCTTTCTTTTTTTAAGTTTTCGATGAGCACATTAAAGCTGTTTTTACGTGACATATTTAAGATTTATTTTTTTTAATTAAAGTTGTTTTTTTTAAATTCCAGAATCTCTTATTGCAAAAACCAGCAATAGAAAATAGGTGATTTTCTTACCTTTTACAACAACAAAAAATGAATGCTGTTAACAACGATGTGTGACATATCTGTCAAGTTTTACGTAGTTTGTCTTCATCGAATCAGCCAACCACTAATCAAAAAATAAAATAAAATAAACATTCACTTTTATACTATCCACATAAGTTTGGTGGCTTTATCTGTCTGTTTTTACAGGAGAAAAACAGTCTAATTCTGTTTATTTTGATGATTTTGTTGGGGGGTGGGGTTACAGGAGAAAACCACCACGCTAATTTTGTTTTGGTGACTGTGGGGGAGGGGAGGGTTGTTTGAAGTGCTTTTTTTACAGGAGAAAAACGCTCTAATTCTGTATATTTTCTTCTGTTTCACAGGTAGAGTTTACCTGTTATCAAGGCTTCAGACTGGATGGACAAGCCGTACGCAAGTGCCGAGCAGACGGTACTTGGAGCGGGGAGAAACCAGTGTGTGTGTCAGTCACATGCGACCCCCCTCCAGAAATACCCAACGGCCAATATGATTACAAGGACCTCAAGGTACGCAGTGCTTTTTGTTACACTGTACTGTATTTGTTGGTCTGAATAAAGTTTACGTATTGTGTGTGTTTGTGTGTGTGCATGTATGTATGTATTTATGTGTGTGTATATGTATATATATAATTATTTTTGTGTATGTGTGTACGTGTGTGTGTGTATGTTGTGTGTGTGTGTGTGTGTGTGGTGTTCAAAACAACACAGTAGTCTTAGGTGAAAATGTAGGTACATCAAGGGAAAGCTTATAAAATTTCTTTTGTATTTGATATAGAAAGGAGTATTTGCGTTCGTATCCATTTATTTGTTGATCTATTTATTGGGTTGGCTTATTCATTTACTTATTATAGGGTAATAAAGTCTTTCAAATAATTCGAAGTTATGAAATATACAAAGAGATGTTGGGAAGTAAACTTGTAATTTTATCGTGTTGTGTTGTATTTTATTGTGTTGTATTGCATTGTGTTGTGTTGTATTGCATTGTGTTGTGTTGTATTGTACTGCATTGCATTGTATTGTACTCATAGTGTGTCAATAGTCACGGCGGATTTCTCTGCGTGAAGTTCCAGGTGTTTATTCACAAGATCAATTACTGGCGTGTATGTTTATTATCCAATCTCAATGTGTGTGTGTGCGCGCGTGCGTGCATGCATACGTGCGTGCGTGTGTGTGTGGGGGGGGGGGGGGGGTCTGTATGTGCGTGCGTGCTTGTCTGTCTGTCAGTCTGTCTGTCTCGAGCCTGTGACTAAATGTACCCACAGCATCCCTGTGTGTCTTCCTCTACGGCCCTGTGCAGATAGGGTCCATAGTGCGCTACAGCTGCAACAAAGGCTACAGCCTGGAGGGGTACGAGGTCCGCCGCTGCCAGTCCAACCTGACCCTGAGCGGCAGCGAGCCCACCTGCGTGTCCATCGTCTGCCCAGCCCCCACCCCGCCACTGCAGGGCTCCGTCACTCTCTCCGACCCCTCGCTGGTCGTGGGCACCACAGCCACCTTCGCCTGTCATCTGGGGCACTACTTGCGAGGGGAGGAGGTTCTCACGTGCGGCACTCGAGGCGTCTTCATCGGCACGCCTCCGAGATGCCCTCCTGTGGAGTGCGATAAGCCTGCAGAAATCATCTCCAACGGCCGGATGTTGGGAACAACCTTCACCTTCAACTCCACGGTCAGTTACGAGTGCGACGAGGGGTACAGGATGGAGGGGGACCCTGAACGGACGTGTCAAGCCAACAGGCAGTGGGACAGACCCATACCTGTCTGCATTGTGGTGGAGTGTCCACGGCCTTCGATCGTCAATGGATTCGCTTCCACTTTCCGCCGTGAGTTCGGGACCGTTATCACTTTTTCCTGCCGGCCCCGCCATCGCTTGGAAGGGCCGTCAGAACGGACCTGCATGGCGGATGGAAGTTGGAGTGGCGATGATCCTGTGTGTGTCAAAATTGTCTGTCCACCGCCCCTGTCTTTGGACAATGGAGTCTCCCGGCAGACAAACGATGTGACATTAACCTACTCCTGCAATGTGGGCTACAGGCTTGAAGGGTCCAACACGTCTACCTGTAACAGCAAAGGACTGTGGGAACCGGCTGCCCCTACCTGTGTGCTCATCACCTGTCCTGACATTTCCTCAGTGACTTTGCTGAACGGCATTGTCATTTTCTCAGAGGACATCCGAAACTACGGCAGCCAGATACAATACCAGTGCAATAGCGGGTACACCCTGATAGGCGCCAGTCAGCGTAGCTGCACACTGTCAGGCCAATGGGAAGGAGAGGCTCCCACGTGTGAAATCATCTCCTGCCTCCAGCCTTCCAGTATCTTGAAAGGGTCTGTTTTTGGGGATGTCTTCACGTTTGGCTCTGATATTGGTTACGAATGCGACGAAGGTCACAACCTTGTGGGACTGGCCGTCAGAAGATGCCAGGCTGACGGATCATGGGAAGGAGAGGACCCCCAGTGTGAACCCGTGGAGTGTCCTGAACCTGACGCAGTTTTGGAAAATGGTGTCGTGACTTATCTTTCCAACACTTTCGGCAGTCAGGTGAGGTACTCGTGCTCTCCTGGCTTCATGCTCCAGGGAACCTATGTCCGAAACTGCACAGCTTCTGGTGAATGGTCTGATGCAAAACCTGTCTGTTTGTCGGTAGAATGCGCACCTCCACCTCCTGTTGAAAGGGGCACCATTGTTGGAGATGACTACACCATAGGAAGAAGCGTTATGTACAGCTGTGAAATGGGCTACCGGCCTATTGGATCCACAGTCCTTGTGTGTCTCCCTAACCTCATGTGGAGCGGCCTGGCGCCTGTCTGTGAAAGGGTCAGCTGTCCCAAGCTGCCCCCTTTTCAGTTTGGAACTGCAGTAGGTGAGGGCCATCGCTATGGTGACGGGATTCTGTTTGTGTGTGACCCGGGCTACGAACTGATTGGTTACTTCAGCCTTTCATGTCAAGCAGATGGAACGTGGGACGGTGAACTGCCAGAATGTGCCCCGGTATCTTGCGGATTGCCACCGATGATTGACCATGCCATGCCAGACCTCGCTAATGGCACTCTGTTTCCTGCAGTGATTTCTTACACATGTGACGTCGGTTACAGACTCGAAGGCAATGAAGTGGCCTCCTGCTTAGTAAACGGGTCGTGGTCTGTTCCAGATTTTTCATGCCAGCTTATTACCTGTGCAGAAATTCGGGCTAGCTACTTTCAAAATGGGAAAATCTTGGGCGATGATTTTTCTTTTGGAAAGTCATTACTTTTGTTTGCAATATCGGGTATCGTTTAGAAGGCAGTGACAGTACTACCTGTTTGGCGGAAGGCATCTGGGATGCAGAACTGCCGATGTGTCAGTTAATAACCTGTCCAGAGCCTGAGGCCCTCACCCATTCAACTGTGACTGTTCAAGGTTACAACTATGACGAGACGGCCACGTATGAATGCATCACAGGCTATGAGCTGAAGGGCGTGGCCACTGCCAGGTGCACAGAAACTGGAGAGTGGAGTAAAGAGTTCAGGGAATGCTTTCTTATAGTGTGTGAAAGTCCTCCTCTCACCATACCTAACGGACATCTCCTGGGGGAGAAGATCAGCTACGAGTATCAAGACCTCGTTGAATATCAGTGTGATCTAGGCTTTGAATTGGTGGGAACTGGGCAGCTGACCTGCTCTGCTGATGGTATTTTCGTGCCCTCAGTCCCTTCCTGTTCCAAAATTCAGTGCCCATCCCCTGGAACCCCACAAAACGGGAACGTTCAAATCGTGAACGACACACTCCTCTACAGCTGCATACCGGGATATGAACTGGCGGGGTTGCCGCAGAGGCGGTGTTTGACAACAGGGCAGTGGGAAGGGGTGGCTCCTGTGTGCATTGCCATACTCTGCCCTCCTCCTGTGCACATTTCTGATGGGCACATCACCGGCAACGACTTCCAGTTTGGTAACAGCGTGACCTACAAGTGTGACCCTGGATTCACTTTACAAGGAGACGCCATCCGCACATGCACGGCGTTCCGAGCTTGGAGCGGCATCGAACCCGTTTGCCATCGCGTCTCTTGTGGACGTCCTCACCCCATTGAACATGGTAGCGTTCTGGCAGACAGCTTTCTCTTCAACGACACCATCTCCTACGAATGTCAACTGGGCTTTGCTTTGGTAGGTCAGCGAGAACGCGTGTGTTTAGAATCGGCTACCTGGTCCGGGGAAGACCCGTACTGTGACGAAATCATGTGCGAGTACCCTCCAGACATCATCAACGCCACGCACGACGCGGACTCCCCTTCAGTCTCCCACTTCTCCTTCGGGTCTCTGGTGATGTACATGTGCCAAGTGGGTCACTTCATGTCCGGCAGCAGCTCCATCCTCTGTCAGGAGGACGGGACATGGTCACGACCCTTCCCCCAGTGTCCGCCTGTCGTCTGCCCGTCCCTGCCGGGACTGGATCACGGCTCTATGACGGGCGATGACCACACGTTCGGGGGAGAGTTCCTGTTCGAGTGTGATGAGGGGTACCGCCTGGAAGGTCCGGATTCGCTGGTGTGCATGGAGGACGGGCTGTGGGACGATGCAATCCCTGTGTGTGTGCAGATCGTCTGCCAGGCGCCCGTGGTAGAGCATGGGTTGGTGCTGTTGTCAGGTTAGTGCTGCTTAAAGAAAGACCTGTGCATTAGTTTGTGTGTGTGTGTGTGTGTGTGTGTGTGTGTGTGTGTGTGTGTGTGTGTGTGTGTTTTTCGCCTCCTACTGCCCCGTGTCTCTGTCTCTCCTCCCGTATAGAAGTAGAAGTAGTAGTAGCAGTAGAGGGAGCAGCAGCAGTAGTAGTTGTAGTACTAGTAGTAGTTGTTGTTGTTGATGACGTTGTAGTTCATGGTGTAGTTGTTGTGGTTGTTATTGTTGCAGCTGCTGCTGCTATAGTAGTAGTAGTAGTAGTAGTAGTAGTAGTAGTAGTAGTACTAGTGTAGTAGTAGTAGTAGTAGTAGTAGTAGTTGTAGTAATAGTAGTAGTAGTAGCAGTAGTAGTAGCAGTAGTAGTAGCAGTTATGTTCTTGTAGTTGTTCTTGCAGCTGTAGTTAATGTTTTTGTTGTTGTGGTTATTGTTGAAGTTGTTGCTGCTGCTGCTGTTTTTTGTAGTAGTAGAGGAAGAAAACAAGTGGCGGAGTGTCTGTCCGGTAGTCTGTTGCATTTCATGCTTTGCTCCTTAACATTTTCCACTAAGCGACTGACTAGCTTTTTATCTACCCGCCCTTATCATTTTAGTATATGCTTCAGTCATTTCTGTTTCAGGCTTTTTTGTGCTTGCTTTTTCTTCTTCAATGATTGCTCTGAAATAAGATTTTTATCCATCTTCTTTATAGGTTCCTTTATCCCAGTCATTTTAACCCCTTTAATTATTGTTCGTCTGCGTATCTTACTTCGAAGTTCCGGAAAAGTGGGGCTGGCTCTGAAAAGATTGAACTTGTCTTCTCCATGTATTCCCTGAGGAATTATTGGGGCACTGTTTAGACAATGTGTTTGTAGGTAAGTTTGCTTTTTTTAAAATATGACGGAGCTCATCTCTCTTCAGATCGCTGACTGCACGCTGGGTGTGTTCGTGCCATCCATATCATCGGCCATATCTGACTTACTCTTCTGCAGAAGATGGACAGAATTTTAACACGTGCATTAGATGCTACACATGCGTCCTCACGCAGGGCCGTGGTGTATAGTCTCATCCAAAGAACTTGTGGAGCAGAGGGGTATGAATCAACGCTACCCCCAGAGGAAAAATACTCCCCCAATGGACAGTTGTGTCTTGGAGATTCGAACCCACAGCCTCATATTACATTAGTTCAATTCGTTTTAACCCCTTCCTCTTTTTCCGTGATGAAAGACAGAGCCTATTTTTCAAGGCTTCGTGTGTGTTTTTAGAGCCCAACCAATTTACAGAGACCATGTTAGGACTATCATTATACTTTGGAAGTTAAGCCCATAGAAAAAGATTTACAACAAATCTGAAATTGAACTCTCAGTTATATATAATATTACTCAATGTTATAAAGAAAACATTTGCTTCCAACCAATGCATTACATGAACAGATGGTTTTGTCTTTCAAAAAGGCTGAAGACAAGTTTTGGACATCACAGCCATTATCAAGCACTGTCATTGATGTGAATAGACACAGTGAAACCAGAAGACAAAGACTCAAGCATAGCCATCTTCATTTAAACCATAATGTCAAGGATTGATCAAACTTATAGTACGAAATTGTTAAATTAAGTTAAATAAAGAATTCATATTGCTGTAGAGTCCAGCAGTACACTTAAAAATGATTTCTTGTCATGATGAGTAATTTTCTTAGAAAATTATTTTTCACTTAAAATGTTAACAACCTTGCATAATTTTTACAACTCAGTTTCCAAAAGTAAACAGAATTCTAAGTTATAATGTACGCTCTCTTCTATAATTTATTACACTTCCCTTTGCAGGTCAAGGAGAAAACGAGCTACCCCCTGCAACATTTTTACCCGGAGAAGTCGCAGTGTTCCGCTGTGTCCCGGGCTATCTGATTGGTGGATCCACCGACTCCAGATGTCTCAAGGACGGCCAGTGGACCAACAGAGCCCCCACCTGCTTACAAGTTACCTGCGGACCTCCACCTGCCATTTTCCACGCGCAGACATCAGCAGTAGGCCCTTACTACGCTGGGGACACAGTTTCCTACAGATGTGATTTGGGATTCGAACTGGAAGGCGAGGCCACAATCTTGTGCGATGATAGCGGTTCTTGGGCAGGAACTTACCCGCGGTGTATCGATGTTATCTGTGAGGACCCGCCCTTCATCGAAAACGCTCAGGTGGTGGGCATGACTTCTCCAGGTCGTGGTCTACTCCGGCAGGGGGGTGGATCCAGTACGAGTGCCAAGACGGCTTCATGCTTCAGGAGGGTCAGGACGGACGCCTGGCGTGTCAGCGAGGCGGGTCGTGGAGCGCCGACCTTCCCCGGTGTATCCACATAGACTGTGGCCCGCCGCCAGTCCCCTTCAACGCCTCGGTATCGTTCACGGGCTCCACTGCGGGCAGTCTGGCTACCGTCACGTGCAACGCTGGTCATTACCTTCCTGACGGCAGCCGACAGGTGGAGATCGTCTGCGACATCAGCGGTTCTTGGGCAGGGGCTGGAGATGTTCATTGTGGGCCCGTGGACTGTTCACAGCCCCCTCAGATACCCAACACAGCCCCTGTTGGAAGCGTCTCCACGATGTACAAGAGCCAGGTGTCTTATCAGTGTCTGCCAGGGTACCATCTGTCAGGCCACAGGTCTCTGCAGTGCTCTGAGAATGGGTCCTGGGTCAGCCTTGGGAATCAGGCGCCTGTCTGCGATCCTGTAGACTGCGGGGTGCCTCAAACCAACATGGACATTGCCGGATCAGAGTTCACCTTCGGAAGTTCACTGACCTTGACCTGCCCTGAGGGCATGCGAGCTGTGGGGTCAGAAAAGGTCACGTGTTTGTCGGATGGTCAATGGAGTCCTGAACCCGGGAGGTGTGAAAGTAAGTTAACTCCCTTTCTGTGAGTTTGCTGCGAAATACTAGTGATAGCAGTCTGACTATGAATACAAATACTTTATTATCTTGTAAACAGAGAAATTCATTAAAGTTACCAGCAATCCATTAAAAGCATCCATAAATCAGAAATAAAGATCTACACCATTTTAATCAGATAACATTGTAGTGTAAAAAAATCGACGCACCGCCCACACAGTAAAAATATAAATTCTTATGATCAAGCTTAGCAATAACACACATATTTAGTGTTGAATATAATACTCTGTACTTAATACCATCGGCTATAGTGCACAAAAACCACGTTGATTAAAGATGTCTCTTACACACATTATATACATGACAAAACAGTTTTTTTCTCACGAGTAGTTAATTCATTTTTCTTCTTCTTCTTTAAACGCTCAGACGGCTACTTTCGGTGTTTGTCACATAAGCGAAAATGCGTTGCGCTGCCGTTAACTGCCTGACAAGTCACGCCCAGCGCATCCAACTTCAGCGTTAAAGAAAATTGTTCTTTTAAGTCTTTCTGGAAAAGGGGTAGGAGGGTGGACCAAGAAGGCAGACAACAGACAAGAAAAAGGTGACAGGAAGAAAAGCAACAGAGAAGAACCAAAGAGAGGGATCGAAAAGAGGGAATTCCTAACACAGAATTTCCGGAAGGTGTGGATGCTTTTTACACTGACAGGCCTCCAGCATCCCCAAAGAGGGATCACTCGTTCAAAGCATGCTTGTTGCATACATGCCAATACTAGATCGTGCAAAACTTGCTGTTAAGTGTTGTCGACCTAAAAATCGTTGCATTAGCCCCCAGAAAGATAGAAACATATAATGAGAGAGAGAGAGACTCTGTATGTGTGTGTGTGTGTGTGTGTGTGTGTGTTCTTCTTTCGATTTAATGTCTTTTCACTATATGTGATAATTATTAGACGAACTCTGTGCGTTTAGTGTGTGTGTGTGCGGCCAAATATATATATATATATATATATATATATATGATAAATGGAACTTATACAGCGCTATATCTTGCAAAGACAAATGAAAGTGCTTGCATTCAATCTAATCTTACACAGTCATGCAACCAAATGACGAACAATCAATAGTTTAAACAAACAGATATTACAAACATGGTACGCTGCAGACCAAATCTATGAAACAAAATTTCATTAGTCAAATTTTTTCAAAAGCACACTCACACACACACACACACACACACGCACGCACGCACGCACGCACGCACGCACGCACGCACGCACAGGTCATAAACTTTAGCAGGGTGATGGGACATGGGTTAGTGAAGGTGTGCGACAGTTCTTGTATGAAACAGGAGGGGGGAAATCTTAGGTTTGAAATAAATATGTCTTGAGGCTGGATTTAAAAGTGTCATAACTAGGCTTCTGGCGGAGAGAAAGAGGGAGTTCATCCAGGTCGATGGACCCGAAAGAGAGAAAGAGCGGCGGCCAACTATATATATATATATATATATATATATATATATATATATATATATATATATATATATATATATATATATATATATAAAGTGTTCCGTCGTCTAACCTCGAACACACAGGATCCACCCATCGCTGACACATCCCTACATTCTCCCCACACAGAATCCACCCATCGCTGACACATCCCTACATTCTCCCCCACACAGAGATCCACCCATCGCTGACACATCTACATTCTCCCCCACCCAGAGATCCACCCATCGCTGACACATCCCTACATTCTCCCCCACACAGAAATCCACCCATCGCTGACACATCCTACATTCTCCCCCACACAGAGATCCACCCATCGCTGACACATCCCTACATTCTCCCCCACACAGAGATCCACCCATCGCTGACACATCCCTACATTCTCCCCCACACAGAGATCCACCCATCGCTGACACATCCCTACATTCTCCCCCACACAGAGATCCACCCATCGCTGACACATCCCTACATTCTCCCCCACACAGAGATCCACCCATCGCTGACACATCCCTACATTCTCCCCCACACACAGAATCCACCCATCGCTGACACATCCCTACATTCTCCCCACACAGAAATCCACCCATCGCTGACACATCCCTACATTCTCCCCACACAGACATCCACCCATCGCTGACACATCCCTACATTCTCCCCACACAAGAATCCACCCATCGCTGACACATCCCTACATTCTCCCCCACACAGAGATCCACCATCGCTGACACATCCCTACATTCTCCCCCACACAGAGATCCACCCATCGCTGACACATCCCTACATTCTCCCCACACAGAAATCCACCCATCGCTGACACATCCCTACATTCTCCCCACACAGAGATCCACCCATCGCTGACACATCCCTACATTCTCCCCCACACAGAGATCCACCCATCGCTGACACATCCTACATTCTCCCACACAGAGATCCACCCATCGCTGACACATCCCTACATTCTCCCCCACACAGAAATCCACCCATCGCTGACACATCCCTACATTCTCCCCCACACAGAGATTCACCCATCGCTGACACATCCCTACATTCTTCCCCACACAGAGATCCACCCATCGCTGACACATCCCTACATTCTCCCCTTCCCCACAGAGATCCGATGCCCGCCTGTAGAGATGCCCGCCCAGGGCTACACGCTCAGCCGCAATGATGAGGTGGGGAGCAGGCTGGAGATCCTCTGCCAGGAGGGCTATCAGGTGCAGGGGGATTCCGTCCTCACCTGTCTCTCCAACGGCTCCTGGGACCTGCCTCTGCCCAACTGTCACCTGCTTAGAGGTAAAAGAAAGACACGCAGATAGAGTCTGGAGGTAACGCGATTACCTGCTTAGAAAGCGAGAAGACTCGGGGTTGATCCCTGTTTTGAACTCGTGTTTGTTGTTGTTGGTTTGGCTGGCTGGTTGGTTGGGGGTGTTTTTTTATGTTTGGTTATTGTTTTTTGTTGTTGTTTGGTTTGGTTAGGTTGGGTTGGGTTGGGGTTTTTTTTACTTTTTGGGAGAGTTTGGGTGTTGGGTTTTGTTTGTTTTGTTTTTTTAGCTTTGTTTTATTTTGTTGTTTGAGGGTTTGTTGGGGGGGGGGGGTGTGTTTGAGTGTGTGTGGGTTGGTTGGGTTGGTTTGTTTTGGTGGGGGGGGGGGGGGTTCGTTTGTTTTTTTTTTTGTTGGGGGGAGGGGGGAGTTGCGTCTATTTGTCTCTTTTACACATCATTGGTAATTCGACAGAGAAAGCAAGATCTAACTCTTTAAATGTAAGCACGGAAATCTGTTATTTGTTTCCCCATTCTGTTGCCTAATATAATTATGTCATCTTCTCTCTTTTTCTCTTCCAGACGTGACGCGATGTGTGTGAAATCGATTAGCAAGGAAAATGTAGTTGTTCCCCTGGCGATCACTTTCCGGGAGACAGTGCTGCCCTCCCTTGTCGCCCTGGATATCAACCCGAAGGAGATATGACGTCATTGTGTCTGGGCAACAGAACATGGACGGAGCCTGTTGGAGAATGTCGAAGTGAGAATCTTTCCACCACAATTACCATCGCTACCATCACCATCATCACCACCATCATCTCACCACCATCACCACTATCATCATTACCATCACCACCACTACCGTTAACACTACCACCATCATTACCACTACCATCATCACCATTACCGCCTTAACCATCATCATCTCCACCACCATTACCACAGCCATCATCACCACCATCGTCATCACCACCACTACCACCACCACCACCATCATCACCACCACCACTACAACAAAAAGTCGCTTCTTTAGTGTCACTGTATTGATACAGATGCTTGAAGTCTTGATTTTTTTAATTTAGTTTATGTTCATTAGCATTGTTTTCAGTTACAGGAACAATATTTTTGTGTTGATAATCTTTGTTTAGAATGAAAGTTGCTTGTTAGAATTTCCTTTTTCATCATTTACCCCATGAATGCTGCGCCACTGGGATAGGTGCGGGTGAAAAGCAGGATGACATGAACAGATCAGCAGCAGCAGCAGCAGCAGCAGCATCGTCATCATCATCATCATCATCATCGTCGTCGTCATCATCGAGATCGTTGTCGTCATCATCATCGTTGTCGCCATCATCATTATCATCGTCATCATTATCATCATCATCGATAAGAATTGCTGGTTAAGAACTGTTTTGGGGGGAGGGTTAGCAAATGTAATGGACTGCAGAGGCAGAAAATAAACACAAAAGAGATGTCAGGGGGGAGAAAAAACAAGGAGGGGGTTTGGAAAGAGATGGAAACAAGGGGAGTGATTGAAAAAATTAAATTCCCTGCACAAGGTTTGCAGGCAAGGATACTCCCCGCGGAGAAATGCCGGGAGAGGGGTGTCTTTCTGTACAAATAGTATTTCCACCTTCTGAAAAATATGTGCTAGATATTTCCCCTTTTCTATCGCTCTCTTTGTTTATGTCTTTTTCCTTATCTCTATAGCCTTTCTGTCTCGCTTATTTTCTGCCAAATCAATCCAATCTCCCACCTTTTTTTCTCAAGGAAGTCTGACAATGCCTTTTTGTGCATTCCTCTGCTAGAGCTCCCAGGTTCGCCAATGGTGAGATTTTGGCATATGGAATTTCTTTGAACACGTTACATGACATTTTGCCTGTCCTGTTTTGTAATGGTGACCAGGCAGTGAACATTATAAACACCGGGATTGCTACAGGATGCCCTTTCTGTAGTGTTGTTTGTCCATGATATCTATCCTTTCGTGTGTATTTTGATTGCCTTTGATAGAAGGGTTTGTTGGTCTTGCTTATTTTACGATCTTTTGTCACCTGGAAAAGATTAAACTACTCGGAATGGCCTGGTTGTATTTGCCTTTAGGTATAAACTTGTTAGGTGCTAAGTCATTCAATGTGGGGTTCTGGGGTGGGTTCTTTTAAGGTCGACAGCTTTTAATATCTGAAGGGATAAGTACAAGTCGTTCCTGTTAGTTTGGATTAAAATGACAGTTCATGCAAGATTTTGGTTTTTAGAAAAGAGACAGCCCCAACATGGTCTGTTGTCGGTAGGACTATACACAACATAAAATCCAACGAAAGGCAAAGACACTATTCTTCTTCTTCTTCGTCGAACGCTCAGACAGCAACTATTGTTGTCTGTTATATGAGCGAAAATGCGTCAAGACACCATTCAAAAAAAATCCCGGGACATCCCCATGGAGGAGGAGGCAGTGAAAGGGGTGGGAGGAGGGGGGGTTCTTGTCCTCACGAGTTTTCTAAATAAACTTTACCTGTTTCCTACCCAAAATTCTCCTTGATACAGTCAAATCATGACACGTACACACGCTGCCTTCCCCCAGAATCAATCTTCTTGATACACAAGAATCATAACGCCTTGCATCATCTCCCTCTCCCCGCAGGGCTGTCGTGCGGCCCCCCTCCGGTGCAGGACCGGCACAGGGTGAAGGTGTTCGGGCGTTCCTACCTGTTCGGGGACAGGGTGATGTACATGTGTCGTCGGGGTATGGCCCCAGCCCGGGTGCCCCCGGCCCTGATATGCACGGACACTGGAGAGTGGGACGGGGTGGCCGCTTGTGTGGGTAAGTAAGCCTGTGACAGGGGTGCGATGTTGTGTGACGTGGTAGTGGTGTGTTACTGCATGGCGTGAGGGTGATGTGGTGCGATGTTGTGGTGACGTGGTAGTGGTGTGTTATGCATGGCGTGAGGGTGATGTGGTGCGATGTTGTGTGACGTGGTAGTGGTGTGTTACTGCATGGCGTGAGGGTGATGTGGTGCGATGTTTGCGTGGCGTAGCGGGGATGTAGCACGACGCTTGTGTGGTGTGATGTGTTACGTGATGTGTTACGAAGAGATGGATTTGTGGTACGACGTATGTGTGGTGTGACACGTCGTATGATGCATTACGATCACATGAGATGGTGATGTGGTAGGACGTTGTGTGATGTGGTGGTGGTGGTGCGTTAATGTTAAGATTTCATGTGATAGTGACGTGATGCGACCTTTGTGTGATGTTACATCACATTTCTGTTTTGTTGTGATTATGTTGTACGGCTTGTGTGATGTGTGGTTTGAGTGTGTTTGTGTACGACATTGTGTGATATGTGTGGTGACATTATGTGATGTTGTGTTATTTGGTAGTGATGTGATACGTCATGCCGTGTTATACAACCTTGTGAGATCTGATAGTGAAGTGGTACATGTGTCAGTGGTGTAACGTCAAGCGATGTGCGAAGATACGGTACGATGTGTGGTGCGGTTAGACGTCAAGTGACGTATGATGTGACGTCAAGTGACGTATGATGTTAGGGTGGTGTGTTACAAATGCATGAGGTGCAGTGTTGTGACAAAAGGAGAATCACTTCACTTATTTTGGGAGAAATTAAGATCATTTCTAGAAATCACTAAAATAATTAGTCATTTTTCTCCCTATTGTAAAAAAAAATCATATCCAGAAATGTTTCAAATAATCAGTCATCTTGATCCTCATTTG
>CM054140.1:30896662-30921662 GCA_028751875.1 Rapana venosa
ATTATATAATGATTTTCACATAAACAGTGTGATTTAGACTAAGGAAGATTCAGTGTTTTGTTTTAAGAAACTTGGCAAAATATGATAATGACAAAGTGAAATTTTTAAAAATTACGTTTTTAGAGAAGAGGTATTTGTTCCTTTCACGCCTTGCATTGATATATATATATATATATATATATATATATATATATATATATATATATATATATATATATATATATATATAATATATGTGTGTTGTGTGTGTGTGTGTGTGTATCCTTCCATAATGAGAAAACGCTTTTTTTCTCTTTTTTTTTACTATTTACTGGAAAAGCCTGTATCTCCCTTGTGTCATTTTTCTGAATGAGTATGTGTTTGTTTGGTTTTGGTTTTGTTTTTGCATTGTTTTTTTTGGTTTTGTTTTCTTATCCAAAAACATAGACAAGGCTGGTGAGTTGGTGGATATAAAGGATGGATAAGGGGATGGACAAACGGACAGACAGATCTATAGAAGGACGGACATGCAGATGGACAGATGTATGGGTGGATATGAGTGTATGGTTGGATGGATACATTCATCCATAGATAAGTCGAATGGTTGATTGATTCATCGATCGATCGCACGATCAGTTGATTGACTGATGGATTGATTGATTGGTTGAGTTATTGTGAGTGAGTGAGTGAGTGATTGATTGATTGGTTGGTTGGTTGTCGCCAGCTGTGTGCAATCAACGGTGTGAGAACGGTGGACGGTGTCTACATCCCAACCGCTGCCAGTGTTTCCACGGCTTCCGACCTCCCTTCTGTCGATCATCGTGAGTCCTCTCTTTCTTCTCTGTGTGTGGGGGGGGGGGTCGGGGTGCGTGAGGTGTGTGGGGGGGGGGGGGGGGGGGGGGGGGGGGGGGTGCGTGAGTGTGTGTGTGGTGCGTGCGTGCTCGCGAGCGAGCGCGATTATGCGTGTGAGAGAGAGCGAGTGACTTTGTGTGTGTGTATATGGATGTGAGTCACACAAAGAGAGAGAGAGAGAACGAGCGCTAGTTTTCCAACTACATGCATTGAAAACTGATTTTGTTTTTCATTTTACCTCATGTATTTATTTCTGTGTGCAGGTGAATTCCGCCAGCCTCCCCATTTCCCAGAGTGAGGAGTCACACAATCCTTGGTTGACATTTCCTGTATATTGCACAAGAAACAAATTGAATGGGTATTTTTTATAAGTGTGTACATATCTCCACTACTTGAGTTGCGATTTTCATCCTCTGAAAGTGAAGATGGGCGAGCTTTTGCCATCTTTTGTGGACCAAATGTATGTGACTTTTTTTTTTATTATCATGCATTTATGACAGTACTCTGTGTGTTTAATTTCAGCGCCTATGATATTTCGTTATTGTCACTCGTGTTGTTTTATTTTGTACACACGAAATCAGAATTTTAAGTCGTCTGCACACCTCAGGACTATAACCAAAATTGTAGTTGAGATTAGGTCATATGGCTTGGTAATGGGCTCCATAAAAAATCCACTCTGTGTGGCATCATTTCAATATAATTGTTGTATGATTATGTTTTTTGACATATCTCTGTTAAACAGGCAAAAACAGATAATACAAGTCTTGAAAATAGTGACTGTTATTGACTGAAACTTGCTTCTTATTTCAACAGTGTTGATAGTTTAGTCTTTCATTTTACAACGTTTATGTGTATGTCTGGGGTTGTGTTTGTATTCTTTTGAATTGGTTTGAGGTGGAACGCATGGGGTGGAGCGAGGGTAAGAAGTTTATTTTTGTTTGTTCTTGATTTGTTTCTTTTTGCTGTCGTTGTTGTTGTTTGTTTTTTCATTTTGTTTTTGCCTGACTGTTTGTTTGGGTTGTTTTACAAGATATAGCGCTATATTAATTTCATTCATTATTATTATTATTATTAATTAAGAAACCTTATTTCCTCGTCATTCTCTCCAGTTCATTAAATGTAGGTTCATCTTTCGCACTTTTAGTGTCAGAATCCTGCAGAACAGGAAGGAATAGCTCAGTGGTCAGAGCACTCGCTTTCCCCCAGCTAAGGTTAAAGCAGCATCGAGCCTGGTTACCACTTGGATGGGTGACCATTTGCGCGCCTTAGCTTTAGTACAGTCCCCTAGTCCACCCAGCTGTAAATGGGTACCTGACCTCTTTAGGGTCAGGGAAGGTAAAGCAGCGAGAGAGAGGAGATGGGCGCCGCCCTCAAAATGCTGGCCCCTTGAGAAGTTGAGGTTTCTGATGCCTCACTCCCTTATGACCACATAACTTATGGGACACTTTACCCTTTTTTTTTTATCCTGCAGAAACTTTAATATTTGGCTGCCATAGAGTCACCAGCAAGACGAGGCTTTGCCTTTCTAATTGATCGCTCTGCAACATTTTTGGGGTAAACCTGGTTTGTGCGTGCCGCCACATATTACCCTTCACTCTTCAACTTCGTTGTGTACTGCAGAATGTGTTTCTGGAATTCTGTAAGGTAAAGACCGTTCACTATGTATGGTCCAGCGATAGTCTCCTGAATTTGTGGACCTAAAGAACGGACAAGAGTTCTTTGCAAACAAGAAACCAGAACTAA
This sequence comes from Rapana venosa, assembly GCA_028751875.1. Taxonomy (NCBI): domain Eukaryota; kingdom Metazoa; phylum Mollusca; class Gastropoda; order Neogastropoda; family Muricidae; genus Rapana; species Rapana venosa. The sequence continues at coordinate 30,899,237 of CM054140.1, forward strand.
GGTCACCACAGGACAATGTTGCTTTAATAGACAATCCTCAGAGTCGAAATGCGACTACCTAAGTGGTGGTTGGAGGCGGCGGGGGAGGGGGGGGTGAGAGAGAGAGAGAGCGGTGGCATACGCAAAACTCTCACCATTGGTGAACCTGGGAGCTCTAGCAAAGAAACCAAAAAACCAAAAGAAAACCATCGTATTTTTGTAGCTGTTAAATGCATAGAATCTATAGTTGATGTTGATTACAAAGTACAGGAGCTAATATCGAATATATTGGAGAATAGTGGGTAAAATACAAACTGAGAGGAAAAATATCTGACTGGTAAGTCTGTTGATCATCTGCTATCAGTGGCTGTTTTGTCTAATCGTGCATAACCAAGAAAGCTACTTCCATGTGTAAGTTTATTCGTGCTATATATGATATTTGAACAACCCTCAAACTTATAATTGTAGATACAGTAACCATAATAATGTTCCTGTCTTTTGTATTGAGAGTATGACTTCTTCATTGTTCTGTTTGCTCTTTTGTTGTTATCATGTTTGTCTTTTTAATTACAAATTTTTCTATGCGTTTGTTTTGGTACTTCAGTGCCATGTACTACAACGAAGATTACCATCTTCAGCGAATCAGTAAATATGACAACAATTATTGTCGACTGTGTGTGTTTTGTGCGTGTTGTTCCTGTGTGTGTGTGTGTGTGTGTGTGTGTGTGTGTGTGTGTGTGTGTGTGTGGTGTGTGTGTGTGTGTGTGTGTGTGTGTGTGTGTGTGTGTGTGTGTGTGTGCGCGTGTGTGTGTGTGTGTGTGTGTGTGTGTGTGTGTATGTGTGTGTGTGTGCGTGTGTGTGTGTGGTTTTTTTACCTGTTTTGTAAGCCTGTGTCATATCGCACGTCACAACACTAACAAGCCAAAATTACAGTCATTCAATTTCAGCATTTAATTTCGGTTTTGATGGCATAATAGCCATTAAACCAACCATAAAATCCTCTCTCTCTCTCCTCTCTCTCTCTCTCTCTCTCTCTCTCTCTCTTCTCTCTCTCTCTCTCTCCTCTCTCGCCCTAGTGAATGGTTATAATATCAAGCAGACTTTATCTGTAAATGTTTAATTTGAAACAGTCTACTTGCACACACAAACAAACTTTCATGGATTCTTTCTCTCTCTCTCAACCTTCCTGCCCTTCCACCCCCTGCCCGTGAATATGACAGACATTTCCTAAATGCTGTTCAAGTCAAATATGTCCTTGTCTACCTTCACTTTGGGAGAGAACACGTCTTCCAGGAAAGGATCGTAGCCAAAAAGTTCAAACTCCAGTTTGAACAGCTCCCTGATCCTGACCCTATCCTCCTTAGGAACTGTGCTCCACGCTGAAGCCAGCGCCATTTTTCTTTGCATTACCTGCGCCGACGTCCGCTCACGTGACCCGGCTTCCGCTGACGCTGATTGGTCCGTTTGCTGATCTTCCACGCGGAAGATTTCTTTGGTTTTGTTGTGGGCTTCGAGCGCAAGGTTGCGAAGGTTCATCCGTTTGAGGTCGTGGGTGTGCTCCCATTTGAGGGGGAAGGGGAGATGGAAGCTGATCAGGCCTCGCATCTGCAGCGCCCGCCAGGTACGGAGAAGGATTTTGTACTTGCTGATGCACCGGCCCCTGGACAGAAAAATAATAATAATAATAATAATAATGTATGGAATTTATATAGCGCTGAATCTTGTAAAGCAACAAATCAAAGCGCTTTTTTAAAAAAAATTTACGCGTGTGTATGCGGTTTTTTAAAATTTTGTCATTTTGTCACAGGCACACAATGGCCTACTCTTTCGAACAGCGGAACAGGGTTTAACGTGTGCGCAAGATGTTCTGCATGCGTTCGCACACGAAAATGGAACAATAACGGGTATACCGTTTTATATTATGTCATTCTTTTTGTTCGACTTTATTCTGTTTTATTTCATTTGGTTTGATTCCGCTCGTTAGTTACTAGATTATCTTATTTTATTTCGTTTGTTGGTTTGACTTGGTTTAGTTTGGGTTGTTTTTTGGGGGTATCGTTTTCAGTTGTGGTTTGAGGAGGGGGGGGGTATTTTGTTTGGATTTTTTTTTTGGGGGGGGGGCCCTTTTTTATATTGGTTTTGCTCTGTTGTATTTGTTTGCTATTAAATTTCTTTTCTTTGCAAGTTGCGGCTGAGGTCACAGTTGAGAGACATGAGGTTCATTTAAGTTAACAGTAGCACCAACTCAACACACACACACACATTTTCAATTAGGATGCCAGCAAGACCAAACACCGTCATCACTTACTTGTCATTAGTGAGAGTGAAGTAAGCACTGTAGACGTAACTGTTGATGATGTCATATTCGTCATCGTGCAAGTCGTCATACTGAGGGGCCAGGGTCAGATTGATGGTGGATAGGATGTGTGTAGCATCCTCACTGAAGGTCTCCATGTGACCGATAAAGTCGTAATCGTATTTACACACCTGTCATGAGATCATACAGAGCTACAAAAGAGATCAAAGAATGCCTGCAGGTTTTAGACGTCACAAAGTGCTGAAACTTCCATGTTTTATACCACATCTGTGAGGCAATAGAAACCGCTCCCTTGACTTCACCCCATCCCACCTCCAAAGCAAACCCATCAGCCTTATACATTATGTCTCAAGACAGTTTCACTTGCGCAAGCACACACATGCACGTGTCCATACAAGCACACACAGATGACACGCGTGCACGCACGCACGCACACACACACACACACACACACAGGCCATTGTGTGCCGGTGGAAACAGATGATAAAATTTACAAAACCGCATACACACGGGGACTGGATGTAAAAAAGCACATGAGAGCTTATTCCATTATCCTCGATATAAAAGAATAAATAAAATAAATCAAAAATAAAACACACACACACGTACACACACGCACGCAGACACACACAGGTGTTTATCTCTTACTTACCAACACTGTTACCACCAACAATAATCACAAACCCCAGATTCATTACCCAAATTGTTACTGACCACACCAAAAAAAATCAATCAATATCGTCCTAACAGCAACCGACATCAAGGAGGCATATCAACCCTGTCACCCCGTTGGGATATGAACGTAACCCAATCAGCAACAGCAAATAATAATAAGCGTATAATCATATCAAAATCCAGTCCTCACCTGACAAAGTTGATAAGAAGGCGTGAAGTAGTTGGAGATTCGCCGCTCGATCTCCATGCTGAGAATGACGTAACGAATGAGCTCGGCAAAAGTGACGTCACTGCCACAGGCCAGTTCGGCCATGCTGGGGTTGTCTCGGACAGTGGCCACAACAGGACCTCCGACAGCTGACCAATACTCCGGGTTAGGCAGCCATAGTTTGTTGAGGTAAGATGAGAGGAGGCGAGAATACGGTTCCCTGTGATCATCATTCGGTTTTTTTTCTTTACATTGATTTTTTTTTTATTTGTCTGTAGACTTCTTTCTATCACACAGACAGTAGTCTACATAACTGTTACAGCCAATATAGAAAACAAAATTACATGCTATGATTAGAGATATAGTCTTTGTGTTTTCGTTTTTAGCTGCTGTTAAAAAAAAATCCAATATGTATCCCTACGTCGTTGAGACGCAAATCAAGTGGTTTTGCTCGTTGGGTTTTGTTGATCATTCCCATGTTTGATATTGCCTTTTTTTGAAGCAGAGATGGGACGTGTATTTTTTACTTCAATATACGAATACAATATTTAGTGATTTCATATTTTTGACAACGGCAAAATCAAGAACCAACATATGGAGGTTTTGTACGTGGTCATACAAGCCAGCTTTCTCATCAGCCTCGATCAGGTCACCGTTGATATCATCGTTGTCATCATCATCATCATCATCATCATCACATCATCACTCACCACCACCACTTTCACTGCTATAACTTATCCATCATTCACCACCACAACCGCCAAAATCACTGTCGTCAACTTTGTCTTCGTCATCTTTTTCAGCACCATCATCGTTGTCTTTGTCTAATATCACTTATCGTAAATAGACATTAAATCGAAGAACACACATCATCGTTTTCATCATCTCCATCATCATACTTGTCATCCGTGATGACACACGTCATTTCGTGATCTATCATGACAACCTGATAACAACATTTTCCATCATCACTACCACCATATTTGTTAAAAGGTTGTTTACATCCATCTTCATTGCTATTTATTATTCCGATCATCCTTTCATTTTCAACAGTATCATCACCAATCGTCATCATCATCGTCATCGTGTTGACAATAACCTGGCGAAGAAGAAGAGGATGGCTTTGTCGTATCCCTCTGGGACTTGCCGCACGTTGAAACGTTCTTTCCAGTTCACCCTGGCCGGGTCCATGCCGTTGGCTGCCGCTATCACCCTCCTCAGCAGTGTCGTCCCTGCCCGGCATAGACAGACATCAATGTGTGTGTGTGTGTGTGTGTGTGTGTGTGTGTGTGTTCTTTCTTTCTTTCTTTCTTTCTTTTTTCCTTTTTTCATTTTGCTTTCCCTTTTTCTGCATGATTATTTAAAATCATTTTTCCTTTAAGTTTATGTCTTTATATCTAATCAAATTAGTTTGTCCTCCTGTTGTTTCCTCCGTCTATTGTCATATAAATGTGTGTGTGTGTGTGTGTGTGTGTGTGTGTGTGTGTGTAGAACCACAGATGTTCCCAAATAAAATCACATACAAGGTATATATGTCTGCTCGTTAAAGCTCGTGTGTTGATCTGCTTTTCGCTTTGTGTGGCTTTGTGTTTGCTTTACTTTACTTAGCTTTACCTTTCTTTGCACTGCTTTGCCCCAGGTTTTTTTGTTTTGATTTTATTTATGGACTTGATTTGCTTTTGCCCTGACACCGCATTGTTCTTGTTCATTTTCTTCGCTATAATCTGTCTCCTCTGATTTGTCTCACTCCCCCCCCCCCCCCCCCCCCCCCCATCATCCATCCCCTTCTTGCCACCCCTTTCCTTTTGAGTTAAGTTTATAAATCGCGCTTTCAGGATGTCATTTGCATGATTTTATTCCCTATGTAAGTGTGCTAAGAAATTGTCATGGTTGAAGACAATGTTAACATTACATTTTACAACGAAACATTTTGATATAGGCCTAAGCACTTATTGTACTTTAATCACTGATTAAGTATTTTTGGTGTGGGCCAAGTTGATTTTAATATTATATTATAGCTGGGGACGGGATAGCTCAGTGGTCGGAGCACTCGCTTTCCCCCAGCCAAGTTAAGCAGCGTCGAGCGTGGCTACCACTTGGATGGGTGACCGTTTGCGCCTTGGCTTCAGTACAGTTCCCCCAGTCCACCCAGCTGTAAATGGGTACCTGCCCTCTTTAGGGTCAGGGAAGGTAAAGCAGCGAGGGAGAGGAGATGGGCGCCGCCCTCAATATGCTGGCCCTAGAGAAGTGAGGTCTCTGACGCCTCGCTCCCCTACGACCTTACAGGTTATGGGACTCCTTTACCTTTACCTTTTATTATAGCTGCACAGTTTCAACCTCACTTGGAACAATTCAACATCCCCGAAGTCGGAATGTGGCTGCCTTCATGGTGGACAAAAATAGTTGCATACGCAAAATAGTGCCATTGGTGAACTTCGGAGTTCTAGCCGGGGCAAAAACCACTAAACAAGGTAATAGCCTCTGTGGTTGGCTGGGCTATAAACAATCGGATGGGTGGATAGGACCCATAGTTCCTCAATCAGACATCTCCGCTGGAACGTAAATATAATCACATCAACAACATCATCAGCAACAAAGAGGACAGGACCTATAAGTTCACTATAAGCTGTTAGCTTGTTGCTGCTCCAAATGTATTGATTGTGTGTACACTGTGTTTTACATTGGTTTGTGATTAAACATTTGTTTAAACCAAGGGTAGGACATACATACACATACATACATACGTACATACATACAAACATACATACATACATACATACATACATACATACATACATACATACATACATACATACATACATACATACATGCATGCATGCATGCATGCATGCATACATATATACATACATACACACACACATACATACATACACACACATACATACACACATACATACATACACACATACATACATACATACACACATACACACACACACATCACACACACACACACACACACAACCACCACACACACACACACATACCCCACTCCCCCCCCCACACACACACACAAACCACACACACATACCCACACACACCACACACATACACAACACACTACACACACACACAACCCACAACACACACACATACCCCACACACAAACCACACAACACATACACACACACACATACCACACACACACACAACTACACACACACATACCCCACACACACACACACATACCCCACACACACACACACACACACCACACACCCCCACCACCACCACACACCAAACACAAACACCATACCACCCCACACCACACAAAACCATACCCCCCCACACACACACACACACATCCCACCCCCACCACACACCACACACACATACCCCCCCCACCCACACACACACACACAACATACCCACCACACCACACACACACACCACCCACACCACACAACACACCACACACCACACAAACCCACACCACACACACACACACATACCCCACACACACAACACACACACACTACCCACCCCACCACACACACAACACACACACACACACACAACCACACCACCACACACACACACACAACCACACACACACACACCCACAACACCCCCCCCCCACCACCACACACACACAACACCACACACCCACACACAACCACACACACACACATACCACCACACCCACCACACACACCACACCACCCACACACACACACTACACACACAACCCCCACCCCCACAACACCCACACAACACCACACACACCACACACACCACCCACCACACACACACAACACACACACATACCCCCCCCCCCCCAACCCCCCACCCACACACACACACATACACACACACACACACACAACACACACACACACACACTACACATACCCACCCCCCCAACACACACACACATACCCCCCCCCCCCCACACACACACACACACACACATACACACACACACACACACACACAACATACCCACCACACACACACACACACACAACCCCCACCCCCCCACACACACACACACACACATACCCCCCCCCCCCCCCACACACACACACACACACACACATACCCACACGGGCCACGGGGCAGTAGAGCACGGTGGGGGTGCCTGTGGTGGGGAAGAGGAGGCGGGCATTTTGACACTGGGCGGAATGGCGGCCACTGCGTTGTCACGTTCACGCTGACACACCTCCCGTAACCGTCTGTGACGTTCCTGAAACCTGCCCGTTAGGTTGATCGTCTGGCCGCTCTGTGACTGGGGAAGGAGAGAGAGAGAGGAGGGGGCGGGGTAGGTGGAAAATGTATGTTTATCGTTATCTGTACATTCATGCAGACACACACTTATTGAGATAAATAGATAGAGAGAGAGAGAGACAAACAGATAGACATACTGACAGATATGAATGTGTGTATGCATGAATATATATATATATATATATATATATATATTATATATATAATATATATATATATACTATAATATATAATAAATATATATGATATATATATATAGATATATATATAACAATATAATAGATAATTTTATATACTATGGGGAAAATATTCACAGTTTCAATATAGATTAATTATAAGTAACATTCGTCTCAGCATATTTGCTACAACTGCCACCGTTACATAGTAATATCAACAGTTACATTAACAGGAATGATGATGACAACGAGAATTGAAAAAGAATGGAGTGCAATAGGCATTGTTCTTTTTGTTTCCCATCCATTTAACCATCTCTCTCTCTCTCTCTCTCTCTCTCTCTCTCTCTCTCTCTCTCTCTCTCTCTCTCTCTCTCTCTCTCGCTCGCTCGCTCGCTCCCTCTCTCTCTCTCTCTCTCTCACACCACACATCACCCACCTGTGAGCATATAAAGACTGGGTTTTTTTCTAATTATCATTATCATCATTGTTGTTCTTGTATGCATAAAAAATGGAAAACATTTAAAGACCTATGTTGTATTGAGGATATGCACAAAAATCAAAACTGAAATAAAGAAAGAAAGAAGGAAAAAACAAACCAGACAAACAAACGCTTTCGTACCTTCTCTGGGTACGGCTGTACAATTTTTTCACCTGAAAAAAAGGACATTTTTTAAGCAATACATACGCATTCAAAACAGAAAATGATCAATGACTATTTCATTATACAAAGATTTTTTTTAATGCTAACTTCGTGTCAAAAATAGGCGATATTCAAACATATCCTAGAGATGCAGACACACACGAATTCGTTATTTTTGCGGTTATTATAGACGTCCACACGCGGACTCACACACAAACACGCACACACACCACCACCACCACCACCACCATAGCTTTGTCTGCAACCCGCTGCAAGTGTCTGTCATCGTTGCTCTACAATAATGATGATGATGCCGATTATAAATAGGCGACAGATAGACGGACAGAAAACAATGAGAACTGCAACAACAACGATATCCACAGTAATTGAAGACGACATCGCACCAACAATAATGACGATGATCACGCTAACAATAATGACGATGACGATTGCGTTGATAGAACAACGATGACGAGCGGAGATGAAGGTGACGAAGACAGCTATAATGAAGATGACGACACATTTGATAACGACGATTGCAACAACAACAAAAACACTGTAAATCATTAGGGATCAGTAACGAAGATAGTTTTACAACGAAGTCAAAACCCAAAACACATGACCCTCACCTTTACCCCATGGCGTGTCGTGAACAAACACATCCCAGCCGATTCTAGAAGATTCCTTCCGAACCCAGGTGACCACTGCCAAGACCATCAGTGACAGCACACAGGCTGCTATACGCTCCTTTCTCAGCATTAACTTAGGCATCGTTTCCGTTGACCTAAAACCATCTGGTCCAGCGTGTAGGCCTAATTTCGGTTGAGTTTCGCAAGAAAAGTAGAAAAAGTAGGACCTATCACGACTCGCATGTGCATGGTCGTGTTGTCTAGATGTGATAAATAGTCTCCCAGACTGCCAGCTGATGTCCGAGTATAAGTCCGCCGCTTGTTCTTACCAGTGATACTGTGTGCTAAGTAGGTTTATTTTGTGTGGTCTGAAGGAAATGTGTGACTTTCATCAATGTGTGTGTGTGTGCGCGCGCGCGCGCACGTACGCGTGCACGTGTCTATTTTACAGCAGCAACAGTCGCTTTCTTCTTCCAACGACAGTCCTTCAAGAACACGCAGACTTGAACACTCGGGCACGAGCCCACCTCAGGTATGGATATGGAGTAGGAACCAAAAGCGGGTCACCATGAGACCAGGGCAGAAAGTAACCCTCAACCTGAGACTTGTGCTTCTTTTTTGTGTATATCTCTGTTGCATAATTATGCTTATTGCTTGTGTTTAGCAATCCATGGTCAAGATGTCAGTGATAAGGCTGACGCAACACAGGTTCAGTCATGTTCCAGCCTATGTGACAAAACTGTAGGCTATTCTACGTCTCCTTTCACAAAATGTTATCATCTCGACATCAGGCAAGCCCAAGACATTCAGACAGACTGTCTAAAGTGCTGGTCAAAACATTTTTGGCAACTTGCTCTTTTTTTAAATTTATGTTTTGTGCTGTACGCACGAGAAAAAAAAAGATCCGGAATTAAAAAAATTTAAACAAAGAAATTTCAACAACTCTCAATATTATAATCTTTGAAGAGGATTACTCTCGACTATCGGGGTCATAATGCTCTTTGAATCGTTTTCCACTGAGGTCATAGCTCTTTGGGATCTGGGTCTGTGGAGCACCAGAAATATCCGAAAATAGAGTGGGTCTGACGGGGTTCCAACCCACAACTTGCAGTATTCAGCTTTCTAGCCTTCCTTACTATAATCTATATAGCTTTGTTTTCTTTGTTGGGTCTATATAAATAAAAGCATAAGATGCTTGTCTTGTTCATCAAACAGATCTATTACTTACTGTTGTCTTATCTCTTACCTACTGTCGTCTTTTTCATCAAATAAATTCACTCCTAATAGTGCCTTCAACAAATCCTATTTTCACTAAACCTGTTGTTAAACTTCCATTTGTTGGCCTTCTTTTTCTTTGTCTTTTTATAATATTAAACGCTCACTGAACAGTTCATTTTTTCAAATTGAAAGTCAGGAAAAACAGTCAATTTTTCCCCCAACAAAGAGTTGACAGTAGAGAGCAAATTCCCACTTTTCTTGCGTCTTCAGTGTACAGAATGTATCCGTTTGGCAGGAAAGAAACGCGCGCACTAAACAGCAATGATTATTTCTCCATAAACCTGACATTGCGCAGACGTTTAGTTCTCAACCATTGGAGATCTGACCATTTTTATCGCCGCACCAACTGTCGCCACGAGTTTTGCTGCAAAATCGATATTAACGGTTTTATTTTTGAAATAATATGACATAACAATTGCACATCTTGGGTGGTAGGATCTGGTCTGAGGCCTTTGTATAACTCATCTTTTTTACCCTTTTTGACAAAGTGTGCAGTTGTGTGTTTCGATTGTCATTAGCTCGCGGTTATCAATGATCACTAAAAACAAAATGGGATCCAACACGATTTTGATACCGTTGTTGAGAGTTTATAAATTTAACTTCAATCACGAGAACGTGCTTTCCTTCCATTGATGACTTTGTTACCAAATTAACAGCCCTAAGCAATCATAATCCAAAACGAAATGATAAGTCCTAAGACCCTTTCAATCACGTCTACTTTCGACTGTTTGTCTACCTGGTTCGCTCGGGTTTTTTTTCTTTTTGTGTGTTGTTTTGTGTTATTTTTCAGTCACACTGTTTTCAGGTTTGCCGATCACAAAGACTACAGCAGAACTGCAACAAAGACAACAGTCACACTATAAACTGTATACTGGTAGAAGTAGCGGATGGGGATGGGGGTTAGTTTGGTCGTCGTTTAAAAGTGGTGACAATACTTAAAGCTCCTGATATATCTAGTACCTGACCGGATCATAAACTCTACACACGTGTATGTCAAGACGGTCTGAAATACGGTAGATAGCCCTGTTGCTGAGCACTAAACTAGCATTCTGAAGACAGCAAGTTCGACTCCCAATCCCCGGCCCATAAAAGTGACATACCTACAGTGCACCTACACGTTGTTATAGTGTTGCGGTGCTGTGTTAGGGGGGGGAGGGGGGGGGGACACAGACCAGGGATGATTGTCTCTGTCGATCATGTCATTAGAGTGAGTGCCTACGTCAGCTAAAGGATATAAAATAAAAATTGACATTACCTTGTAGGCAAGTAGGTTTGGAAAATGAAAAGTTGAAAAATGGTATGACGCATTAGCTGACGTGTACGAAAATATACACTCAAGCTTGCAGGGGCGCCAGGTTACATACACATACGCATTATGAGTAACTCTCTCTCTCTCTCTCTCTCTCTCTCTCTCTCTCTCTCTCTCTCTCTCTCACACACACACACACACACACACACCCCACACACAGAGAGAGAAAGAGACGGAAAAAGTATATATTTTGTAAATGATACACTCCGTCATTTGTAAATTCATTTATTCGTCCATAAATATATGTTCACTTGCAAGATTTAACATTCAAGATTTCAAGATTTAATTCCTTTCACCCCTTTTGGGGTGTGGAGGATTACAAACAAATTGAACAGGAGAATAAACCTAACAGCAATATACCCAAAAATAATATGAATACTAACAGGAACTGAAAAGCAAGAGTTCATTGCAAAATGATAAGCAAACAGTATTAAAGACACAATACTATTTTTTCAAGTGTACACATTTCTTTAAAAGACATAATCTACACTTGTAAAAGACAATCAAAATTTAAAGAAATACCTGCAAACCTTATGAATTTTGGTAGCGACAGGAGAACACACGCACGTGCGCGCGCGCACACACACACACACAAACACACACAATACACACACACACACACACACACACTCTCTCTCTCTCTCTCTCTCTCTCTCTTCTCTCTCTCTCTCTCTCTCTCACCATCTGAAATTATTCATGAAAGTTCTCCATAACACATATAAAAGCATGTAGACATCCACAGTCTAACTTCACGCATTCAAATTCAGATGTATATTCTTTTGATACAACAACAATAACAACAACAGCATCATCACACTCACACACACATTCACACACACACACACACACACACACACGCACACACACACATTGAAAAGGAAAACTCAAACATTGGTAACATCAAATATTTTGGGATTCAAGGGAAAGGCAGGGGCAAACACATCCTTTGGTTGATATTCATATCCAAACATTTCAAACTCTTCCCTCAAAAGTTCCATCATTGTCATTTTGTCTGCCATGGAAATCAAACTGTACGCAGATGCTAACGCCATCCGTTTTTGAATCGTCCGCGTTGTCAGGGGAAAATCTGATTGGCTCGGGTTCGTGGCATGTGACTCCATACTGGGCGATGATTGGCTGTCGATGCTTGCTCTCAGTTTTTCAGTTTTTCTTACTGCTTCATAAACAGTTTTGTTGAAAATGTCTTTTCGCAGGAATCTGGTCATGGGTTCTGAGAAAGGAAAGGGGATGGACATTCCGATTAATCCACGAATTTGAAGTGCTCTCCAGGCTCTTAATAGAACGTGGTATTTTTTCTCGCATTTTTTTCTGAAACAAGAACCAAAAGGTTTATGATAAGAGCTTGTATAGCTACAGTCATCATTGTCAACGTCATAGTTGATGTGGTCTGGGCACTAATCATCATTCATTGATAACGTCAGAGTCACACAGTCTGCATTCTGTTGTCTGCATCATTGCTTTCATTGATAATCATTATTAGGGGAAACACTGTGAACAAGTTAACCTGTTTTGGGGGCTGTGTGTCTAAGAGAGAGAGAGACAGAGAATGAAAGAGAGGGAGAGAGAGGCAGCAGGGGAGAGAGAACCTGTATTTTTTGTGGCTATCTAACTGCTGACATATTCCTGTTAACCCCCAGGATGGCAATTTACCGCACTAGATCTAGTTGCTAACAAATTGGCCTGAGCTTGAAAAGTAAAGAGTGTGTTCTGGTCCCATAAAATGTAAGAGAAACGATGTACCTTTTTTGGGTGGGTTTTTTTTTTTGCTCTGAATTTTACCTTAGCTCCAAATACTCACAATAATTCATACTTCAAAAATCAAAAGTGCGCAAACTCACGCACGCGCGCACACACACACACACACACACACACACACAAACAACCTTACTTATCAAAAAAGTCCGTATAGAACGCCTGATTCACGTGATCCTTGATGATATCATCATCGTTGACGACATTTGGTGATGATGTCACGTTGATGATGGACAAAATATAGGCAGCATCTTCCCGGAAGGTCTCCAGTTTACCGATGTAGTCATAATCGTAGGTGCAGGCCTAAACACAGACCAGGACATCAGTTTAGGTTCTCAGATCCCTCTGTCTATCCTTCTGTCTGTCCATCTGTCTGCCAGCCTATCTGTCAGTTATTCTGTGTGTCTGTCTGTCTTGTTTTGTTGATCTGTCTGTCTAGCTTACTGTCAATCTTGTTTTTTTAAAAAGTCTCAACATGTAGATGAGGAAAATTGAAGTCTTTTCTAAAGCATTTGCTTCTTCTTCCACCCCCACCTCTCTCTCTCTCTCTCCTCTCTCTCTCTCTCTCTCTCTCTCTCTCTCTCTCTCTCTCTCTCTCTTTCTCTCTCTCTCTCACTCACTCACTCACTCTTTATTATCATATATATCCTTAAGGGCGGGGACTGGATGTAAAAAAGCACATGGGTGCTTATTCATTATCCTCGAAATAAAAGAATTTGTCATTTTCATTGTCATTGTCATTTCCAGCATCATCGTCATCATCGTCATTTTCATTATTTCCATCAACAGTACTCACAGTAGTAGTATCAGCAATATTAGTAACAGCAACAGTCGGCTTGGTAGTAGCTACTTTAAGCTTAGACGCTCTCTCTCTCTCTCTCTCTCTCTCTCTCTCTCTCTCTCTCTCTCTCTCTCTCTCTCTCTCTCACACACACACAACACACACACACACACACACTGTACACACACACACTGTACCTCCCGCACCCACACACTTACTGTACCTTACAAAACTTGTGGGTAGGCACCAAGTGCGTGTTGATACGCACGCCTTGCGTCATGCCCTGAATGAAGTAGCGGATGAACTCGGGAAAGGTGACGTCATGGCCGCACTGCTGAGAGGTTTCTGATGCCGCCGGACGGACCCTCAGCACCAAGTCCCGGCCCAACGCCCTCCAGAAGTGCAGGTTGGGGGACCACAGCTTGTCCACGTAGGCTGACAGGATCCGCGAATACGGCTCCCTGAGTCGACGAACACGATAGGGTGAGCTTGGGTCAGAGTTTGGGGGTGTTATTGTTTCGCTTGTTTGTGGTTTTTTCGTTTGTTTTGCAGGGCCCCAGGAGTGGGTGGGGGGTTGAGGTGGGGAGTTAGGCTGGGCTGTGTGTTGTTTTTAGAGTTGTATGTCTGGGAAGAAACGTGTGTGTGTGTGAAGGGAGGGGAAGAGGAAGGTGGAGGAGAGTGAAAATACATGGGAGCGTCGTGCTGAGCGTTTCTGTACGTGGAATTCTCGGAGCAGTAAGCAGCAACAGTTTCTAGGTAGCGATATAAGGGCGATGGTTAGCATTTTCTTACAGCAGTAGCATTCTCGTCAAAATTATTATCATTGTCGTTGTTGTTGTTGTCGTCTTCATCATCATCATCATCATCATTATCATCACGATGTACACAATTACAAAGAACAAGAGAGAAACTAAAAACTGGGATTCCTCTCTCTCTCTCTCTCTCTCTCTCTCTCTCTCTCTCTCTCTCTCTCTCTCTCTCTCTCTCTCTGCTGAGTTCTACAATCTCCTGTAGCCCTCCTCCCAGACCACTGACCTCAGTGATGTTGGCAATGTAGGATGTTGGTGGCCTGCCTCTTTTCCCTCTACCCTCAACCTTACCTTGAAAAACTGTCGCCCTCAGTTTTATTTGTGTGTTTCTGTTTGCATGACCAGCATATCTCAAGTCTGTGTGTAACATTAGCTAACATGTGTCTTTGTACTAAGAGTTCATCAAGAATTCTTTCATCTCAACATTTGACTCTTAACAGTTGTCTGTAGAACCACATTTCGCTGCTTTATTTTATCTCCGTCCATATATGGTAGAAGGCATTAATACAGGCTGGAGAGAGCTACTGCGGGCGGTGGTCTAGAGGTAATGTATCCGTTTAGAAAACGGAGAGGTCGTGGGTTCCATTCCCTTCTGCACCCCGAACTTTTTTCTCATCCATTAGAACATTAGTGGTGTCTAGATGAGATGAGATGATATCCCGAGGTCCTGTGTGCAACATGTGTTAAGCACACGTAAGAGAACCCATGGCAGCAAGAGAGGTGTCCCCGGCATAATTCTACAGGAAAAAAATGCATTCTCGTGGTAAACACATACACTAGCAGACGGGGGAAAAAATGGACAGCGGTGTTTTTTGAGGGGACGCGCTCTTCCCGGAGAGAGCAGCCCGAATTTCACGCAGAAACTACACTACACTACACTACACTACACTACACTACACTACACTACACTACGCTACACTACACTACACTACACTACACTACACTACATTACACTACACTACGCTACACTACACTACGCTACACTACACCACACCACACCTCACCTCACTACACTACATTACACTGCAATGCACTACACAACACTACATTACACTGCAATCCAGTACGACACAATTCAATAAAATGCAATACAGCACAATACAACACAACACAACACATCACAAAACGCCCTTCTAGTGGTGCCATTTGAACAGACAGAGCAGACGAGTGTTTGTTTAGTTGACCTGGTGAAGAAGAACATGATGGCTTCATCATAATCCTCCACGGGACGGACGAAGAATCGATCTACCCATATCACTCGTTTCATCTTGTTCGCTTCCGCGAAGGTCTTCTTCAGAAACGTAGTGCCTGTTACAAAACAAGAGAGAGAGAACTCGAACTCGAAAGATTTATTCACAAAAAGGCCATAGGCCCATACATGAAGGGGGTTGCCGAACTGCTTAGTATTTTTATAAAAGCAATAGTAACGACAAAATGTTACTGTATAACAAAAAGTCAGCTACGAAAATATGACTTAGGATAACAATATCTCTCTTATTCTGAAAGCTTTACACAAAGTGAGGCTGTGCACAACCTCAGGATGACAAGATGCCAGGAGTAACGAGAGAGAGAGAGAGAGAGAGAGAGAGAGAGAGAGAGAGAGAGAGAGAGAGAGAGAGAGAGAGAGAGAGAATTAAATTCAATGAGTGACTTTTATTTAAAGAGGGTAATGGCATAATTATGGAAACTTTTTCTTTTTATAACCAGCCCTCTGGACACAAAAAAGCCAGTTTTATTGAGGTTAAGGAATAAGTACACGTCATGATTTTTGTTTTGCTTGTTTTGTTTTGTTTTGTTTTAGCATTTAGCCCTCATTCAACAAAATATTTCATAATAAAAAAAGCCAACAAAAAACAAAACATCTGAAAGAAAAGGAACCACGCAATAAGATCAATATAAAGAAGAGAATGTCAATATGATAATCAGTTAGAAAGGTGACAGACAGACAGATAGACAGAAAGACAACACACTGAGAGGCAGACAGACAGAAACAAAGAAAGAGAAGAAAACAGCCGGGGTGATATTGATGGGGATAGTCATCATTTTTTTTCTAGGACAGCACTGGTTAAACTCTCTCTCTCTCTCTCTCTCTCTCTCTCTCTCTCTCTCTCTCTCTCTCTCTCTCTCTCTCTCTCCCAGTTTCATACCTGCCTCTCTGTTTCTTTCCTTTCTTTATCTTACTCTCCTTTCCTTTCTTTCGTCCTAAGTTTCTTCCAGTCGTTCTTTATTTTCTTTTTTTTTCCGTTTATTTAGGCTTGGTTCTTTTCTTTCATCTGTCTGTATCTTCGTCTTTCTGTTTCTGTCTACTGTCTGATTTTCTTTCTTTCTGTCTGTCTGTCTCTCTTGCTTTCTTTCTTTTTTCTTTCTTTCTTCCAGACTTTCTTGCTTTCTTTCGTTCCTTCCTTCTTTTCTTTCCTCCCCTTCCTTCCTTCCTATCTTCCTTACCAGTTTTAGGAACAGGGCAGTAGAGGACGGTGGGGGTGGTGTTGGTGGGGAAGACAAAGCGTTGGTCAGCGTGCCTCATGCCCCAGTAGTAAGTGCTGACGTTGAGGTTCTGGCAGGCCCCCTTCAAGCGGTGACGCCGCCGTTCAAACCTGGCCGCTATCGCCTGCCGGGGTTTACGGGTGTCGGGGGTAAAATATTGGGTAGAGTGAGTGATAAATTGATGATAATGATTATACCATTACTGCTGTTGTTGGTGTTGCTTGCTGCTGCTGCTGCTGCTGTTACAATTACTACTCTACGCTTCCCTACTCTACGCTATTCTACACGACTCGACTCGATTCTATTCTACTCTACTCTACTCTACTCTTCTACGACGGTGATGATGATGATGATGATGATGATGATGATGGTGGTGGTGGTGGTGGTGGTATCAAAGAATTGACAGTAGTTATAGAAGCTGTGGCAGCAGCAGCAGAAGCAGCCGCAACCGTATCAGCTGCTGCCTTGGTAACAGTAGTAATACCATAGCAACAGCAGCAGCAGTATAGTAGTAGTAGTAGCAGCAGCAGCAGCAGTAGTAGCAGTAGTGTGAGTAGTAGTCTCTCTCTCTCTCTCTCTCTCTCTCTCTCTCTCTCTCTCTCTCTCTCTCTCTCTCTCTCTCCACTTGGTGTTATTGCAGTCTGTACGATAGCCAATGGTTTAATTTGTTTCTTTAAGAGATCTTCCAGCACAAATACACGCAAATGCAATGAAGGAAATGGCTAACCTGACGTTTTAGATTTCCAAGTATGTCTTGATTTTCTGAAAAAAAAGCAACAAAATTTTTTATTAAAACATTCACACACGTTTTAAGCATTCGTCGTTTTTTGTTGATTATGTTAGAGTCCCAGCGGAGTTATCCAATTTAGGGACTGTATCAATCAACCACCACTTCCAATCAGTTCTCCTGCATTATAATTAACTATTCGTTTCTGGAGCAAACCTTTATGAATATATGGGAAAAGCACAGTTTCCCAAAGTCGAAGTGCGGCTACCTAAAATGACGGACAAAAACGGTCGTACGCGCGAAAATATCACCATTGGTGAACCTCGAAGCTTTAACCGAGAAACGAAAGCAAAATCAGAAAACAAAACAGTATAGTAAGACTAAGTAAAATGAGAGAGAAATGGAAAGATGAAGAAATGAGACAAATCCGTGAAAGAAGGGGAAAGAAGGAATACATGGCAGAAAGAAAGGAACACACACACACAACACACACACACACACACACACACACACACACACACACACACACACCACACACACACACACACACACACACACGCGCGCGCGCGCGCGCGCGCGCGCGCGGCGCGAAACGAAAGCAAAATCCGAAAACAAAACAGTATAATAAGACTAAGTAAAATGAGAGAGAAATGGAAAGATGAAGAAATGAGAAAAATCAGTGAAAGAAAGGGAAAGACCGCGCGCGCGCGTAGAGAAGAGAAGAGAGAGAGAGAGAGAGAGAGAGAGAGAGAGAGAGAGAGAGAGAGAGAGAGAGAGAGAGAGAGAGAGAGAGAGAGAGAGAGAGAGAGAGAGAGAGAGAATGAATCTTTATTTTTCAAGGGTAACAGAATAAGCATAGGCACACTTTTTTTTTTCATCCGGCCCTTGCCCTGATTAGGGACTATCAGCAAAACAAGGGGGAAACCCTACTACAACTACAACATAATTTTAAAAAGATAAGTGTATATTTAACAATACATAATCCCTAACTGACCTGAACAATTAATGTCAAGAGATACATAGATTATAATTATATTTTTTAGAAAAGAGATATGCGTTAATAAACACGTAATTCTCAAATGAATTGAACAGTAACATGAAAACTGATACAATGATTATAATTAAGTAATATAAGGTAAAAAAAATTTTAAAAAGGTAAAGGAGTCCCATAACCTATAAGGTCGTAGGGGGGCGAGGCGTCAGAGACCTCACTTCTCTAGGGCCAGCATGTTGAGGGCGGCGCCCATCTCCTCTCCCTCGCTGCTTTACCTTCCCTGACCCTAAAGAGGGCAGGTACCCATTTACAGCTGGGTGAACTGGGGGAACTGTACTGAAGCCAAGGCGCGCAAACGGTCACCCATCCAAGTGGTAACCACGCTCGACGCTGCTTAACTTGGCTGGGGGAAAGCGAGTGCTCCGACCACTGAGCTATCCCGTCCCCATAATTAAGTAATATGAATAAAGTAAAATAGAGGGGAGACAGCAAGAAGCAAGAGAGGGAGAGATAGAGAGAGAGAGAGAGAGAGAGAGAGAGAGAGGAGAGAGAGAGAGAGAGAGAGAGAGACAGAGAGAGAGAGAGAGAGAGAGAATGACAAATTCTTTTATTTCGAGGATAATGAATAAGCACTCATGTGCTTTTTTACATCCAGTCCCCGCCCGTAGGGATACATCTTAATAATAACCCAACATTTATACAGTCTCACAGTAGAAACATGGGAAATAACCCTTTTCAAAGCAGCCCCCCCCCCCCCAACAACCCCCCCCCCCCCCCCCCGAAAGCAAACTAATAAAAGAAAACCCTAAAAACATCCCCCATCACCCCCCCACCCCCACCCCCACCCCCCACCCCCCCAAAAAACAACAACAACCAACCCACAACCAAAACAAACAAACAAACAAAAGAGAAAGAAAACCAAACCAACAAAAGAAGAAAAAAAGAGAAAAAGAAACAACAACAACAACAACAAAACCAAGAAGAATAACAACCAAACTTAATAAGTCACAAAGATAAACATCTACACATTATCAAATGGTACATATACTTGTTACACATAACAATAAGATATTGAAATAGGGCACTCGTTAAGACTTAAGTGCAGAGGACAAGTCCAATAAGTATTGAAAATATAAAATATGAATCCTTCATCAGGATACACCATAACTATAAGCAAAACGATAAAAGGTGAGAGAGAGAGAGACAGACAGAGACAGAGACAGAGTGTGTGTGTATTTCAAAGATAATATCCAATTTATAATTCCCAAAACAGTACACGATCACCATCAACACTCATTTTTGATTATACTCGTTTTCAAATTATATGTCATGATAATGAAATAAACTCAATACTCATATATTCACACAATAAAAACAAGAAACAAAACAAAAGAAGAATCTAAACCTATACAGTCATTGAGGGAGAGAATGTGAGTGAGTGAGTGTGTGTGTGTGTGTGTGTGTGTGTGTGTGTGTGTGTGTGTGTGTGTGTGTGAGTGTGTGTGTGTGTGTGTGTGTGTGTGTGTGTGTGTGTGTGTGTGGGGTGTGTGTGTGTGTGTGTGTGTGTGTGTGTGAGGGATAATACTAAATATATAATACTCACAGAGCACATGATCAACAACACCAACACTTTTTAATTATACTCGTACAAATTGAATGTCATGATAATAAAAATAAGTGCAATACCCATACACTCACACAATAAAGAGGGGGGAAACCCCAATAAAGTCATAAAAAGAACATCTAAACATTGTAAGTAATAGAGACAAATTCTTTTTTTTTTCAAGGATAATGAATAAGTACTCATGTGCTTTTTACATCCAGTCCCCGCCCGTAGGGTCACATGTTAATAATGAACTCGGTACTCATACTTTCAAACAGTAGAAGCAGAAGGAAAAAACTTTAAAAAAGAAAAAGAAGAAAAAGGAAACAAACAACCCCAAGACAAACAAAAAAAAACAAAATAAACCCCAGAACCCCCCCCCCCCCCCAAAAAAAACAACAACAACAACAACAAAAACCATCCCCAACCAAACAAACAAACAGAAAAACAAGAAACAACAAACAAACAAATGAGGAAAAAACAAACAAAAATCCACCCAAAACAAAAAACAAAAACAACAACAAAACCAACACCGTCCAACCCCCCCCCCCCCCCCCCCCCACCCCACCCCATACACATACACCAAAACAAAAAACAAACAAACAGACAAAAAAAACCCAAATCAATCAACAAACAACAAAACAACTACAGCAATAACAACAGAGAAGAGAGAGAGAGAGAGAGAGAGAGAGAGAAGAGAGAGAGAGAGAGAGAGAGAAGAGAGAGAGAGAGAGAGAGCCAAGCTTATAGATCATAAAATTGAACACCTCATATTGCAGAATAGTACACTTAGTTGTTACACGTAATAATAAGATATTGAAATAGGACATTTACTGGAGCTCAAGTACAGTCAACAAGCCCAAAATAATATTGAAAATAGAACGTATGAAAAAGCCCTTTATAGAAGACACAACCCAAATATAGAAGGAGAGAGAAGAGAAGAGAGAGAGAGAAGAGAGAGAGAGAGAGAGAGAGAGAGAGAGAGAAGAGAGAGAGAATGATTTAATTGCATATCGGCCTTAGCCACAATACAGAAAGAGAGAGAGGAGAGAGAGGGTGTGGTGTGTGTGTGTGTGTGTGTGTGTGTTTCAGAGATGGTACTAAATATATGATTCTCAAAACAGTACACGATCACCTTCAACACTTAGTTTGATTACTCATACAAATTTTATGTCATGATAGAGAGAGAGAGAGAGAGAGAGAGAGAGAGAGAGAGAGAGAGAGAGAGAGAGAGAGAGACAATGACAATGACAATGACAATGACAAATTCTTTTATTCGAGGATAATGAATAAGCACATATGTGCTTTTTTACATCCAGTCCCCGCCCGTTAGGGATACATCTTAATAATAATAACCCAATACTTATACAGTCTCACAATAAAAACAAGGGGAAATAACCCTTTTCAAAACAGCTCCCCCCCCCCCCCCACCGAAGCAAGCAAATAAAAGAAAATCCTAAAAATACCCCACCCCTACCCCCACCCCCAAAAAAACCCTAACCAAAACAAACAAACAAACAAAAGAGAAGGAAAAACCAAACCAACAGAAGATGATAAAAAAGAGAAAAACAGACAAACAACAACAAGAACAAGAACAACAACAAAGCCAAGAAAAATAACACAACCAACTTAATAAGTCATAAAGATAAACATCTACACATTGTCAAATGGTACATACTTGTTACACATAATTATAAGATATTGAAATAGGGCACTCATTAAAACTTAAGTACAGAGGCAAGTCCAATAAAGTATTGAAAATATAAAAATATGAATCCTTCATCAGGATATACTAT
>CM054140.1:30926662-31073392 GCA_028751875.1 Rapana venosa
TATTCCTTTTTAAAAAGAAAGACAATACACCAAAATGCGATATTGCGGACAATAAAAATGCAGTAGTGTTGTTTACCCCGAAAAGTTCAGATACTGTCTGTATTTTCTAATTATCATTTAAACTGCCAAGGGTTTTAAAAACTTATGATAATGAAAAGATTTTAAAGAAGATTTGTTGATTGATTATGACATTTGAAAATAACTTTGTCTTACTCGGCAGAATTACTGAAGTACTTCTGGGCATTAAAAAGGACAGCAAACTTTCAGAGAAAATCTATCAACCACTCTGTAGAATGCACAAGAAAGGAAAGGAAAGGTCGGTGAAGGAAAGAGACAAAAAGCCCTGAAGCAGGCCTACTCATTTTTGGACATAAAATTAATGTGAAAGGTTCACGGCTACTTTGTGGTCAGGTTTTTCGTAAACTCTTTCAAAGGTTTAACAGAAACGGGCTGATTTTTTGTCAACTTACGCTTTGTCTACTTGCTTTTGCTTTGTTTGTTACTACCTTGATGATAAGTAAAAAGATAATGTTGTTTTGAATGACTTCGAGATTTCTCTGTACTAAAATGTTACTTTCTGCCATGACAGGTGCCAAACTAACATTAAAAGCCAGAGCATAACCAGTTCATTCGCACCAAAAGCAACACAAGACAATCGAATCACCGCTCTGAGCTTTTTCTGTTATCGTATTTTATTCCTTATGGTCGCAGGTCATATACTGATCTATTTAAAAACAGTTACCTAATTATTCTTTGAAAGCTCGTTGTTGCCATGCTGCTGTCGCCTTTGTTTTAATAGATGTATGTTTTCTTTAGACCGACATTTCTTACGGTTCAACAACAACATTTTCAAGTGAGCTAAAATACTATTTTCACAATCAACAGAGTTAAGCTTACATTCGATCTGTCCTTGTTAACAGCTTACAGCATTCACAGGCATTGCCACTGAAGTGTCATTCTTCCTTTGTTTTCAACGTGCCCAATGCAGCATGCCAAAAAATAACCATTACCCACATTTTTTCATCCATTCAGTTCCTTGTATTGAAAAACCATCATTTTTCAAGATAAAAATTTTGAGGCTACACGTTTTCCTCTTATTCTACTATATTTTTCATGCTTTTTATCCACAACAGGAAAATGTATTGAATCACAATGTCCGAACATGACGAAGAGAATCTGAGCTAGTTAGTGGTGCAAGAAGAAAGGGATGGTTAATAGGTATCCACGGAAAAACATTATTAACATATACATAACTTACATAACTGTTCTATCTAACGCAAACATGCGAGGATCTTCAAAATGTATATAAAGCAAAGAGGTAGGGATGTCACCAATGTTCAGTCCGGTAAGCACTATAGGTGTTTCACAATTCATGTTAATCACTTTGAGCAGACAGCACAGGTGATTACCTTGTTGTTAATGTAAGGTGGACAAGGCAGACTTCCACATTGGGCGACAGTGAAGTACAGTAGACGACCATTATTGTTGACATAACTGTGCTCTTCACTTCCCAGCTTGGAGTCCACGCAGATGAACTCGGTGGCAGATCTATGGTTCCAGTAGCCTGCCATCAGGAAGCCGCTGTACTGCAGAGTCCATCCCGCAGAACAGAGGTTGGTACCAGGCACCATGATAGTGGTGGACTGTGTGGGCCGACACACAGCACACACTGGATCCGTGTCCTGCTTACTGTCGTGAGTCTCGTACTCTCCTCCATACAGATTGGTGTAGGTCGTGCCGGCGGTAATGTTGAGAAGAGTGGGAGACATGGACATGCATAGCATGCTAGATGCTCCTCCTGTGTGGTCTTGGTAAGAACCACCCAGCACTCCTGAATACACTGTCTCTGAGGTGCCGGGGCAGGTCAAGCTTCCCCAGTGGACAAAGGTGGAACCACGGGCCGTCTGGATGTCTTGACGCTGTTGCGTTGTTGCCGACTGCAGCGCGTGAACGTCAGCAGTGAGTTGAGTCACCTGTTGTGCTAGGTGGTCAGTGACCACCCCTAAGGAGCCGTGATCGTCGGAACGAACTGACTGCACATGCTGGGACGAATCCCCATCCCTCTTCTGCTCAAAGGAATTGGATTCCATGGCCTGCTTTTTGTTTATGGACTTCAGCATGTGTCGCAGTTCTCCCACTTCAGCGTTCAGGTTACGATTGTCTTCCACCAAAGACGCAGTCTCTGTCTGTGCCTTCTGTAGTGCCTCAATCTCTGCTCTCATCTCCCCCTTCTCTCTCTGAAGAGCATGGACATCCTCCTGCAGGAGTTGAAAGTTGTCTGTCAGAACTTGTCTCTCCTTCTCCCACTGGTCATGTTCACGTTTCAGCTGAGCCTGGTGGTCGGCCGTGAGTCTTTCCAGCTGACTCAATCTTGAAAGGAGCTGGAAATCTGTGGGGGACAGAACATGAAAGGCCGCTATGGCTGGAATGATGGCGGGGATCCATAGCCACAGAACGCTTTGCAGAAACATGACGGGGTTAGCTTTGTAGGACGCGGTAATAGGTACTCTGCTTTCTCCAGTTCACAAGAGTTTTGAACTAGAACATCGTTGTCATTTTTTTAAATATTTAAGTACTCTCTGAGCCTCAGAGATAAACACATCCACGATTTTATCTCAGGCACAGAGAGATAAGCCATACCTTTGATTTGGAGAAAATATAGCTGCTGTGAAGTACAGACTCCGGGGTGTGTTAGGAAAGAGAGATTAGACACGCTCTTGATTCGGTGAATAGGTTAATCGGTTGGTCTTTTCCATCCATGGTTCTGGAATAGTTACAAGAAAAAAGTAGATTGTGGACTCTGAATAGATGCGTGGGAATTCGTTCGCATAAACT
This sequence comes from Rapana venosa, assembly GCA_028751875.1. Lineage (NCBI taxonomy): Eukaryota > Metazoa > Mollusca > Gastropoda > Neogastropoda > Muricidae > Rapana > Rapana venosa. The sequence goes on from CM054140.1 coordinate 30,929,498, forward strand.
CGATGGTATGACTTTGCACCGGCGTTTACCATGGTACACAAAAGAAATTAACTATGCGCGCGCCACACACACACACACACACACACACACACACACACACACACACACACCACACACACACACACACACACACACACACACCCTTAGTTTTCTCTAACAATGACAGGTTATTTGCCCAGAAAGGAGAGGGAGGGGGGAGGGGGCTAGCAAAATACTACATCATGGCCAACAAGCTGAGCGAAACACCACAAAAAGAAAAGTAATGATAAATCCTAACCAGTGGTTGGTCGTGTGTGTTTAAGACTTAACGGCTAAAAGCAATATTTGTCAATGGATTTACTCCGTCTCAGATTAACACGTTAACTGGATGTCTGTCCGATCCCCGGCCGACTTTTTGAGGGTCCTATATATCAGATGGGTTTGCTGGAAGTCAGTGACTGCCTGGAAACGATAAAAATCTGGACTAAAGAATATTATTATTCAGCTGTGCTTGCTTATTCAGTGATGTTCCTCATCCCCCCAACTTCTCCTTTCCACCCTTTTACAGACTCCAACATGCCCATAAGCTCCCACAAACAAACATCCAAGCACGCACACACACGAACGCATGGACACAAACGCGCGCGCTGTACGCGAATGCAGTACTTAGCGTATATATATTTTCTCTTTCTGTGTCTTTCCTTTTCATCTGCAGTTAAGCAGGCTTAGGGCGTTACCCATGGAAAAATATGGGTCATTTTACGATGATCAGCCTCAATGAAACGCAACATAAATGAAAAAAGAATGACCCCCCCAAAAAAGATCAAGAAAAAGAGAAGAAAGAAAAGAAAAAAAAACCTAAAGAAAATAATGCTTCGTCGGTTGGTGTATGTTCAAGACTTAACGGCTAATAGCAATTTGTCAGTAGATTTACCTTGTCCGGATTATCATATTACCCAGTTTCCGGATCGCTTCGCTAGACTGCAGTACCAGTAAGGCACATTGCAGGCAGTGCTTTAAAGGAATGGAGACAGCTTTCCAGGGGCGCGCACACACACACACACACACACACACACACACACACACACACACACACACACACACACACACACACACACACACACACCAGCTGCACGCAGCAGAGGCACGCATTTGCGTCTATTCCCACATCATTATTTTTCTCGATATAGCTTTCGTTTTAAATTCACAAAATAAGTAGGTATAAGGCTTCTCAAACCATTCTAAAAGAAACTTATTGTTCATCAGCTTCGTTTGGTTATTGGAATACTGGTGATAATGATGTAACTATTGTATAAACAATAACACCAGCAGCAATAATAAACAGCAGCAAGTGTTTTGCATACCTGTCGATAATACTGATGACGATTGCAGCATTGTTGATGATTATGGTAAAATTCTACACATCTTGCATGCGCACCCACGCACACACGCACACGCACGCATGGACGCACGCTCGCGCGCGTGTGCACGCACACACACACACACACACACACACACACACACACAAATTCACATACACGCCCGCACATACGCGCGTGCGCGCGCTCACACACACACACACTCACACACACACACACACACACACACACACACACACACACACACATACATACATACACACACACACGCGCTCGCGCGCGCTGGTCGGTATTGAGAATAGGCCTTCCAATTGACTGGAAACACCTTGTAATAAGATCAGTAATAATGGCACAGACAGACCTAGTTTTGGCAGACAGCATTTAAGTTTTGCATTGTGTACTTTAGAGGCACAAATTACAGGATTAGGAGCACAAAGTGTGGCAGAGGGGTGGGTCGGTGGGTAGTGGGAGCTGCACGCTCTGTCTGTCTGTCTGTCTGTCTGTCTCTCTCTTTCTCTCTCTCTCTCTCTCTCCTCTCTCTCTCTCTTCTCTCTCTCTCTCCTTCTCCTCTCTCTCTCTCTCTTCTCTCTCTCTCTTCTCTCTTTGTTTTGCTGGTAGTGATAGTGATGGTGGTGGTACTGCATGTGGGAGTGTATATGTTGTGCACGCGTGAGTGTCTATTTTTATGCATAAATTATGTGTATGCATAACCTGTGCAAGGCCGTTGGAATGGAGAAAACGAAATCCCTTTCCATGTATCTGATTGACATTCATGAAAAAATAGTTTTTCCCTTAGTTATGAAGTAATCTACCACATTTTCTCTTTGAATATGTATTCTTCTACGCAACCCCCCCCCCCCCCCCCCCCCCCCCCCCCCCCCCCCCCCCCCCCCCCCCCCCCCCCCCCCCCCCCACCCCCCCCCCCCCCCCCCCCCCCCCCCCCCCCCCCCCCCCCCCCCCCCCCCCCCCCCCCCCCCCCCCCCCCCCCCCCCCCCCCCCCCCCCCCCCCCACCTTATTTATGCACCTGTGTCTATTTTTATGAATAGGTGCTAACCGCAAGCCTTATGGCCAACACCTTTCAGATCGACATCATGAAAAAAATCTTTTCCCTAAAAACACCACATTCTTTTAAAGATCTCCCACCCCTGGTCAAAATTCGTCTTCCCCCAAATAGCAAGTCATCTCCCTATTTACTATATTTGATGAAGTTCCTAAATTCAAGTATTTTCATATTATAATTTTATCAATCTATAATTTTTTATTATAATCATGCTTAGGCTTTATCTTGCACTAAATTTCTAATAATGCATTAGCTCTTTAAAGCAAGTCATTTCTTAGTTAACCGATCAAACAAGACAAGCCCCTGTATCGTCTCTCTCTTGGTTTTTTCACTCCAAAATTATTTTTCAGGGTTCAAATGAGTAGAGACAAATTTTAGGGCCACGCAGGGCTTTACTCCTGGAATTGTGATCTTAAGGTTTCCATCACACTTAAAAGGATAAACGGGTACACAAGCATAGTGGTGCTTTGCATTAAAGCTTGCAAGTCGTAACGTAGAAATGAGTAAGTGCTGTTTCAACTGCACATTGCGTTAGCGGTGTTCCAGGATCACTGTTTTGTTTTTGGTGCGCGCGCGCGTGTGTGTGTGTGTGTGCGTGTGTACGCGCGCGCGCGCGTGCGTGCTTATGTGTGTGTGGTGTGTGCGCGGCGCGTGTGGTGTGTGTGTGTGTGTGTGTGTAAGCCGGGTAAGACTTTTTCAGCTGAGGTGTTGAGCATTTCACCAAACTGTTGCTGTATTAAAAAAGTAGAAGAAGAAAAGAAAACGACAGGTCTATCACGCACTGTAACTCCACTCAATGGGAGAAAAAGAAATTGCTGGCCACCGTTACAGCATGTATAACCCGATAGGCATATAAGCCGGGTAGGGAGGGGTGGGAGTAAAGACAACAAGACCTATCTACCCGGTCAGTCAGGCAGGGAGACATGGCATTGGCATTAGACCGTCACCACTGTCGCGTTGCCGCTCCGCAAGAAAGTCTGTCAATGTTGGGCACCCTCGACTGACGGGTCCATTTTCGTTGTCAGGGGTGATAGGTTTTACTTGTCCTTTTTTCTAGTTTTGTTTTTTTTTCAGTTTCTCGACCTTGTATTCATTATTTCATATGCGTTTCTGCAAGGCTTGGGTCGTGCCGAAGTTAAAAGCTGACGTGTGGATGCGAGTGGAGGTACAAATGTAGGCGTGTACGTGTACTCCCATTCACAAACACACATACACGCGCAAGAAAAAAAACACACACACACAACACACACACACACACACACACACACACACACACACACACACACCACTCACTCACCCCTCCCCGCACGCACTCACTCACTCACGCACTCACTCACTCACTCACTCACAATTCCCGCAGACACCAAATTTGGCAGGATCATACATATGCTTATACATGTCTCTCCATATGCATGTTCCCATCTGTCACTGAACCATGCGCAATAGACATGGGCCTAGGAAGGCAATAATCGTATAATGGATACAATCTCAGTATGTGATGGTGAATCATTATAGGTAAATCATTCCCAGTAAATGTTTTGAAAGAGAAGGAACCTTATTTTGTCACCAACTAAAAACCTCAAACAGACAAAAATCAAATGTCGTATCACAAATATAGGTAGCCACAAGGGAACTGCATATACTTTTGATTAATTCGTGGCTTTCAATTTTGTCTTGGTTTGATTTGCTAGGTTCCCCCTGTTTCTTCACACACACACACACACACACACACACACCCTTCTTTTTTCCTCAAGGTAGACAGTAGGCTTAGTTAGCCTGGTTTGGATTCGCGGCGCGCGCGTGTGTGTGTGCGTGCGTGCGTGTGCATGTATTTTATGATGCATTCAGTGATGAATACAACTATTCTGTATCGATATATGATTTGATATGAGTAACCTTTTGTGGCCGATGAAATGAATGTTATGTAAAATGTACATCATAAAAAAGCTTATAACCCATTGGCAAACTTAAAAAGAAGTCAAAGTCTTGGTGGATTTTTTCCTGTTTGTTTGTGTTTTTTGTCGGGGCGTCTTTGTGGGTAAATCGTTTGATTGATTTGAACTGTTCTTGTTGGTTGGTGGTGGTGTTCTAGTTATTGTCGTCGTTGATATTGTTTTTTTGTCACCGGTGCTGTTTGATCTTTCTCTTACAACACAGCAAACCTACAAGAACCAACCTGTCACCCCCTGTGCCTAAAACTCTTACATAGACTCCTCCAAAAAAAGCACACACACACACACACACATATAGAGCGCACTTGTAGGACCCACTCGGCCCCGATCAAGACAGGGCTAATACGCCAACTTGTGAAAGAGGCTCAGTGCTGGCAGGTGAAAAGGGTTCTTGCCGGCACTGCCTCAGATCGACAGACAACAAACAGACCACCAAGTGGTGTGTGTGTGGCACTGGTCTGTGGAATTGTCGCTGACTGACTGCATAGAGTGTGGATTATTCTCTAAGTGTTAAGTGACTGCACCGATTTCGCGTACCATGGCGTTGGATTATCGAAAGAAAACTTACAGACCTGATCGACCCGATACCCGCATGAAGTAAGTTCCAGTAACGAGAGAGAGAATGACTGAAGGAATCAACCAATCAATCAATCAATGAACAAGTGACTGATAAAGTGAATGGGTTTTAATTGGCAGGAATGAAGATTTAAGGCCAAGCTAAGTCTTACCATCTGTCCATGTGAACATACATCAAAGCAACCAGAGAGAGAGAGAGAGAGAACGTGTGTGTGTGTGTGTGTGTTGTGTGTGTGTGTGTGTGTGTGTGTGTGTGTGTGTGTGTGTGAGTGTGTGTGCGTGTGTGTGCGTATTAGGGGATGGAGATTATTCACTAAATATGATTTTGAGTGTTTGATGAGGATGGGGGAGGGGGGGGGGGGGGGGGCTGTTGAAAGGTAGTTAAACATGCCTCTCTCTCTCTCTCTCTCTCTCTCTCTCTCTCTCTCTCTCTCTCTCTCTCTCTCTCTCTCTCTCTCTCAATACCATGGTGTTGTGTGTATATGTGTATGATGTTGTGTTTGTGTGTGTGTGCACGCGCGCGTATGTGTGTGCATTGTACCTGCATGTCTGTCTGTGACTGCTACTGATTTGCCCTATATCGTATATGTACGAGTCCATTGTGAACAAAATAAGCCACAAGAACTCCCAGATACGATTCATATAAACAACACCGAGAAATAAATAACACCGTGTGTCTGTCTGTCTGTCTGTCTGTCTCTCTGTCTGTCTGTCTCTCTCTCTCTCTCTCTCTCTCTCTCTCTCTCTCTCTCTCTCTCTCTCTCTCTCTCTCTCTCTCTCTCTCTCTCTCTGCCTGTGTTTGTGTGTATGCCTGTGTGTGCATGCACACGAACCCACGAGACTAAATACAGTTTTGTTCTGATATGAGTGTAAACCAACACAAGAACAACGGCAATAACAACAATGGCTGACTGAATAAAGAGAACTACACACACACACACACACACACACACACACACACACACATATATATATATATATATATATATTATATATATATATATATATATATATATAATATATATATAATATGTGTGTGTGTGTATGTATGTATACACACACACACACACACACACATATATATATATATATATATATATATATATATATATATATAATATATATATATATGTATGTATGTATGTATACACACACACACACACACACACATATATATATATATATACAGACACACACACACACACAGACACACACACACACACAGATAGATTGATTGATTGATAGATAGATTGATAGATAGATAGATAGATAGATCGCTTGTTAACGGTATCATTACTGTTTCAAGAACAGGAAATATTCTGTAAAAGAATGTTTTGTTGGGTTTTTTTTTCGGGTTTTGTATGCTCTTTTTTTTTTTTAATGTAAAGGGAGTAATGGACAACAAGCATTGAGTGTATTTGATATGCTGCGGCTATACAGTGTCAGTGTCATTGAGGCGACTTACTATAACCTTCCTGCTTTAAGAGCATTCAAATTGATTTCTAAATTGCTATAACATTTTGTTTTAATATCATTCAAATCAATTTCTTAAATGTTACAATGACAAGTGGTATGTAGAAATAAATATCATCACATATCAACACGCTCACATACATATTCACACAAAACCAAGGAAGAAGTTTAACATCCATATGATATGGGGTAAAAATCAGATATGATGTGAATCAAAGGCATTGAATAAATCAAGGGGGAAATATACATTCAGAAATAGGTCATGTATTTATGTAGGTTAGTCAGTAGAACGCTAGCGGACTAAAAACAACAACAATAAAGAAACAAAAACTATGAATAACTATCAAATATTATGTTATAATGTGAACTACCGTTATGAACTACATTAAGATCAGAGACGATCAGATATAGTAATGAATGAGAAACAACAAAATTGTGCCAGGTTTTTAGGCCTGTTATTAGGTGTAGCACCTTAGAATGCGTGTTGTACAAAAGTACATGTTTATTCCGATTTTATATTGGTCACCAAAGACAAAGGAATGTTATAGTATGGAGCATTAACCACAACTTGTATTCCAAGAAGCAGGAGTCTCACCCAGAGATGCACAGAGCGTGTTTGCACTTTAAACACATAATCACCCTCACTGTGATCCTTGTTACTGAAATAAACCACCATAGGGATTTTTTTACATCTTAGTTCTTTTTTTCTCCTTTTTTTTCTCCTTTCTAGTTCGTCAGCTAGATCTGCCAGGTTCACCAATGGTGAAATGTTGAGTATGCTACCTTGTTAACCCACCAATAAGGTGGCCGCATTCCGACTTCCGGGATGGTATCTGAACACAACACCTGTGTGCATGCGGTTTTGTTGTTGGGTTGGGGCTGTTGTTTTTTTTAATTTTCTCACCCGCCTTACCAGCACGAAATGGCCTACTCTTCTGAAAGGCAGAACGTGTTTTTGACGTATGCGCAAGATGTTCTGCGTATGTTCGCATATGGTGCTTCGGTTTAAAGTCTCATCCGAAGGACTTTTGGGGGAGTGGAGTCAGCACTGATGTTAACTGTAGGGGGAAGTCCCCCAAAACGGGCGCCTCTGTGGTGGCTCGATCTTGGGCTGTCAGATCTCGAGCGCAAGGCTCTAACCACTACCCCCCCCCCCCCTCCCCCCCTCCTTCCCTCATGCATGTCAGTTCTAAGAAGCTACCCTAATACGAATATAGTGACTGCATAATATACCGGTCGTTAGTTAGATCGCTTCTGCTATTTTATTGTACACTTCACTTTACTGTGCTGCTATTAGACTTGGCTTCCTGCCAAAGGATTATGTTTAAAACAACATACACACATAGACCTCTCTCTCTCTCTCTCTCTCTCTCTCTCTCTCTCTCTCTCTCTCTCTCTCTCTCTCTCTCTCTCTCTCTCTCTCTCTCTCTCTCTCGTATAAAGCTCGACAAGACTGTTTAAGAAGCATTGAAAAGGGTATTTTTGTTTTATCGTTACTTGTGTAAATTGTTTTCTTTTTACTCTGATCTTCCTGTGCCTATTGATAATTAAGCTTCATGACGAATAGTTGTTTTGATTAACCCACTTCAGAAAGAGTTACGGCTTGAATCTGAATGAACCTTTCTGTGTCTCTCTCTGTTTGTGTGTCTGTCTGTCTGTCTGCCTGTCTTGTCTGTCTGTCTGTCTGTCTCTCTCTGTCTCTGTCTCTCTCTCTCTCTCTCTCTCTCTCTCTCTCTCTCTCTCTCTCTCTCTCTCTCTCTCTCTCGTGTATGTGTGTGTGTGTATTTTATTTTATTCTTTATTTCTAGGATATGTGTGTGTGTGTGTGTGTGTGTTGTGTGTTGTGTGTTGTGTGTGTGTGTTGTGTGTGGTGTGTGTGTGTGTGTGTGTGTGTGCACGCGTACGTGCTTATCTCTCTCTCTCTCTCTCTCTCTCTCTCTCTCTTATATTATATATATATATATATTATATTATATATATATATATAATATATATATATATATTTAATTATGTTGTGTGTGTGTGTGTGGTGTGTGTGAGGAAGGTTGCGTGAGTGTGCGCGATCGTGCAGGTATGCGTACAGTATGTATCGTGCGTATTATTCTGCACTGCGCTGCACTCCATTATATTCCACTATATCGTACTGTTGCCCATAGCAGACCGCGACTGGCCAGTCTGCTGTGTGTAGATTGTGTTGTCAGTGACCTGGACAAAGCCGGTCTATTATTGTCAGGTGTGTACCATAGTGTACTGTATGCACCAAGCCGTATGTTATGTTATGAGATAGTAACCGAGGTATGCGGTGCACCGTTCTATACTGTTGCGCTATGTACAGAGTACAGTACAGTATATTGTACTATACTATAGTTCAGTACAGCAAAGTATGGTATGGTATCTGTATAGAAGAGTATAGTATAGTATAGTTAGTGTAGTGTAAGCTTCAGTATAGATTTTATTTATTTTTGCAAGATATAGCGCTATATAAATTCCATTAATTATTATTATTAGTTATTATTATTATTATGGAATAGTGCAGTATGGTATGGTAAGGTATGGTATGGTATGGTGTTATATAGTAGAGTATGGTATGGTTTGGTTTGACGTCGTGTCCTGTGTTGTTTAATGTTGCATAGTGTGCAGTATAGCTTTTTCGTCCCATCATATTTTGAAGTGAAATTTAGAGTCTGTGTTCCATATCATCCCACCATCTATACCACAATAAGTCTCTTTTTCTCTCCTATATGCGTGTGTGAACGCGAATTGTAAAAAAATTGAATATGCCTGCATGGTTTTTCAAGGGACAGTTATTCTTGTTCGTGTTGGATTCTCCTACAAGTACAACAAACATGCCTATTTGGGGGTATGATTTTGTTGTATCATCCAAAAGGCTAGTACCCAAACCACCATTCATGATTCAAAGGAATAGACAGGAGAAAAGAACCATGCTGGTTTAATTAGAATCGTGGAGATTTCATTTCCTAGTCAGAAATGATGCCTCTAGACCAATACTGATTCGTCAGACACTACACCATCCTGTCAAGATATGACTATGATATTTACACATCTAACCTAGATTGTGCGTCTCTGCACATATTATTAATCTAATGGGACGGGGGAAATCCATGCTGGTTTGATTAGAATCGTGGAATTTTCCTAGTTTCCTTGTCAGAACTGCCGCCTGTAGATCAGTACTGCTTTGTCAGACACGACACGACACGATACCGCCCTGTGGAGATACGCTTTGATGTACGACTAATCTGGATTATGCTGTCACTAGTGCCACATGTATTATTCAGCCCTGTCGTCAGCTGTTCCGGCCTGATCTGTGGGACTGTATCAGGGACTTTTCATGTTCGTTCAGACAACATCCCCTTCTTCGACTAATCTGTGCTACAAAATGTTCTCTTTCTGTTCCAGTTTCGTCAATTTTTACTCGGCTGCTTTGTTTCGTTGGTTTGTTTGTTTTTTGTCGTTGAGGGCGTATGTGCCGGTCGCTGGTATGTGAGTGCCGGTCGTCGTTTCTCAAGATGTAACGATACACTGGTTTAAATGTTCATACATTGACGGCTTTGATAACGAAGCAAAGCTTAAATCCATTCCAGACTATCATCATTATATTCATCACTCCAGAGATGTTGCCGAAGTTAGTTGCGAATTGAAGATCTTATCTCTCTTAAATATTGATTTACTTTAAACATTTTAAACTGCTGTCGTTCTTGATCATGAAATATATTTTTATACACACACATACACCCTCACGCACACACGCGAGCACACACGCGAGCACACACACACATGTGTATGCAAGCACACCTCTCTCCCTCTCTCTCTCTCTCTCATTCACACACATTCCTGGCCTAATCATTCTCTGTTCCACTCGACTTGTTACAAAGCTTTCTTACATTGTGACAGCCGTTTACTGACAACAGTCTGCTGTCTTCTATCAAGACTCAGCAATGCCGACAAAACATGTCATGCATTAAGAAAAAAAATCGAAAACTGGGGTTCGGTTTTCCAAAACGTTCCAGTCTAATACGTGTGCTTGTACCCTCTGTAAATTATGACGGTTTCAACTTCCGAAGGCATCATCGAGCTAGGTCTAGCCTATTCCTACAGAAGAGCGATTTTGAATGACTTGCGTTTTGCCATGGAGGTATGAACATATGCATACAAGAAGCACTTTGCAAACCCCAACTAACTTTGTTCACTATGTGAAATATATCTAGCTCTGTAGGCTGCGGATGTGATGACTGGAACTGGTGGTACTAAAGGCTGTTAGTAAGTAGAGCGTAACGTGATTGATTCCATGAATCAGTGAATGAATGAATAAAAGAAAAGGCAATATAAGTAAGTTAGCATATTTATATATAGAAAGTACAAGTGCAAGCAAGTAAGCATGCTTACAGACACATACACACACACACGTACGCACGCGCGCGCGCGCACACTCACACACACGCACACACACACAAAACACACACACACACACACACACACACACACACACACACACACACACACACACACACACACTACACACACACCATCTACAGTTAGTTAGATGGCTTGATGAAAAAAAGCAAATGCCCTGCTTATTCAATGTACCATCTGAAAATAAAAATTTGACTTGACTACACACTTCTTCCACAACTTAACTCTCTCCTCACTGTCGTTGCCATCATCAGCACTCCATCACCATAACCACAGCCCAGCACTAGCACACTGGTCACTCGCCTTGCAGTCAGGCAAGTCCACTGCGTAACTGACCAGCTATTAGTAAGTTTTGATGGATGGATAAGAACGGGGGGGGGGGGGGGGGGGGGGGGGGGGGGGGGGCGCTATAGTGTCAAGTTTTTGGTCACTATGCATTCATATTTAGAATTCCTATTATGATTATTTACTCCATTCCATTATGCATACAGATGAGTGCATGGGGTGTGTGCGTGAAGTGTGTGTGTGCACGCGCGCGCGTTTGTGTTTGTCTGTGGTTGTGTGCTTGTGTGTAATTTCTCTTGTTGAGACATTAAAGTAGTCTTGAGTCTATCAGTCTGCCTATCTGTTTATCTGTCTGCCTGTCTGTCTGCCTCGATACATGTTTGTCTTTATCTGCCTTTTTGTGCGTCTAACTGTCTGCCTCTCAGCCCACCGTGATTTATCACGGCATACCCTCGTACATGTCGCCGTGCGCGTGCGTGCGTGCGTGCGTGCGTGCGTGCGTGCGTGCGTGCGTGTGTGTGTGTGTGTGTGCGTGCGTGCGTGCGTGCTCGTTTGCTTGTCTATTACTCTGGCTATCTGCTCATCTGTCTGCCTGTCTGTCTTTATGTATCTGCCCTTCATTGCGCCCATCCATCACATTGATTGCAGCAAAATACAATGCTCACACATGTTGAACACAAAAATCTATGGAGATTTTTATACATATATATATAAATCCAGACTAACAAACATGATGAAGCAAATCAAGACAGTATAACATAAGCTCAAGTCATACAGACAAATGAAGACAAAAATTTTTAAAAAACTCAAAAAACAAACAAAACAAAACAAAAAACCAGAAATAGAAGCAACAACCAACAAAAAACAAGACTCACAAGACAAGATAAAACAAAACAAAAACAGTATACCATAAGTTCAAGTCATACAACAAATGAAGAAAATACAAATAACAAAGGTAGGAATAACAACAAGGTAGCCTGATGTAAGATAACCTCGAGTATAAAAGTGGACTTACAATTTGTCCATCAGATGTTTCTTCAAGAGTTTCTTGAACGTTTGTTTCGATGGAGCTGATTTAAAGAGATAGGTAGATTATTCCACACTGTTCTTCCTGAAAAAGCAAGGGCTTGACTTACAGAGATTGTTATGGGGCCTGGGCAAAGACAATCTATGAGTAGGCTTGTTTTTATTAACGGCAAAATTTTCACAATTTTCTTTGAGGCTTTTCCGTTTAATATATTGTACATACATAGACACTTGTTGAAATGCAGGCTGTCTTTGAGTGGAAGAATATCTAATTCTTTGTAGTTGTTGGTGGTCAATGTATTAGGATTCAATCGGATGTAGGCGGTTTATATGCTTTAGGTTTGTTTCACTAGCACTATCCCATAAGGTTGAAACATAATTTATAAGAGATAGAATGTGTGCGTGAAGGAATAGTTTTCGTGATTGTAGATTTAGAAAATGTTTGGAGTTCTGTCCATTCAATAAGTTTATCGATATCTGCTTGCATATCATTCACAAACTGGTTTGGATCACTGTGGCTACATTGAATTGATGTATCGTCAGCAAACATTTCACATGAACCATAATTATGCAGAAGTAGGTCATTAATATAAATAGAGAAAAGAAGTAGTCCTAGTATTGATCCCTGTGGTATACCATATATCACAGTAATAAGGTTGATCTCCTGGGCCTGATTTCAACAAGCTGTTGACGATTACTGAGAAATGAATCAAAAAATGATACTGCTTGGTCGGAAATTCTGTAGCACTTTAATTTTTTAATGAGGAAAGAGTGGCTTATAACGTCAAAGCTTTAGCAAAGTCTGAAAAAGGACTCCCGTAATTTCACTATTATTGATATTCAAAAGACATAGCTCGGTCAGTTGTATTAGGGCAGTATGACAAGAATGGTTTTCACGAAATCCTGACTGGTTTTCATTAATTAGGTCATGGGTTTTAAAATGAGAATGCAATTGAAATTGTACATCTTTTTCTAATGGGTTAGATAGGATTGATAGTATGGATATTGGTCTATAGTTAGACGGATTGGTTCGGTCTCCTGATTAAAAATTTTGTGTAAAGGTATTACTTTGGCTCGCTTAAACTTCAATGGGAAATAATTCTTGTCAATACACAAGTTAAAGATATACGTTAGAGTATCAGTTATAGCATATGCGCTAATTTTTAGTATTTTACTGTCTATTTTGTCAAGGTCTCTTGATCCTGATTGTTTTAATTTGAGTAAGCTATTAAGCACTTCTGTTATTGTGATTGGGGGTATGATAAATTCAGAAGAAATGCTTTTTGATGAACAGTAATGTTTTAATTCTGTCAGCTCATTTGTTGTTGTTCTAATATTTGATATTATAGATTCAGCAATGTTTGCAAAGTGAGAGTTAAGGTTTACTGCTGATATTTCTTTTATGACTTTTTGGTGTTGTGTCTTGAATTATTAGTCAAGGTATTAATGGCTTTCCAAATCATTTTTGGATTCTGGGCTGATGACAGCAAATCTTGAAAGTATTTTATTTTCGCTTTGCGCTTCATTGAATTGACGTTGTTTCTTTGCTTTTTATATTCATGTTTTTGTTTCGATTTTAATATGTAATCTCTTATATTCATTTCTTTTTCGATTTCTTTTGATAACCATGGAGGTTTTATGACATTTTTTTCTTTTCTTAGTAAATGGTGCATGTTTATCATAAATAGCTATAAATGTTTCTATCCAAAAGTTAATAGCATCATCTGGATTTGTAATCTGATAAACATGGTCTATGTTTGAGCAGAGTATATCATTAATGAAGACATTTTTTATCAAACTGTCTAAAGGAGCGGTAAGATTATCTCTTTGTGTCCTGATTTGGGTATCTTTTTTAATTTCTAATCTATCTTCAAATCTATCTATTTTATAATATATATATATATATTATATATATATATATATATATTATATATAATTTTATTATATATATATAAATATAGTGTATGTGTGTGTGTAAGTGCACATTGTATATGTGCTTTGCTTAGATGCAAATAATATGTGCTGTTGTATTGTCTGCTTCGTTCCGTGTTGACAGGTTTTTGCTGTATAACCACAACACAACACATCGACAATATACCACTTGCTTGGTATCAATATTTATACGTTTGTCAGTTTTATAGGTTTTTGCTTGTTTTTTGTTTGTTTGTTTGGGTTTTGGTGTTTTTTTTCGTTCCGTTGCTAAAGCTCCGAGGTTCACCAATGGGGAGATGTTTGCGTGTGCGACTGGTTTTTCCCCCAACCATTAAGGTAGCCGCCGACTTCGGGGATACAGTTGGGAATTGAGCCTACCAGTTTCGCCAGGACTGTCTGGAGGTACCTCTTTGCTGTTTCCGATTTTCAACTGTCGTGGGTTCTTTTGACGTGCACATGTCCATAAGTACACAGGTCTGGAGACTGGTTTAGAGTATGTTCTTTCGAGCCAGAAGGCCCATAGAGCCGGAGCTTATCCCGGTTTCTTGTAGCGTTAAGCGAACTGATGGTTTTTCACCACCCCTGTGACAGGACGCTAGTCTGTCGCCAGATACTTCCCCAGCAGAGCTGGTACCCACTTGTACACCTGGGTGGAGTGAGGAAAATAGGAGTAAAGTGTCTTTCCCAAGGACACAACACCGAGCCGAGCGGGGATCGAACCCGCGACCTCTGGATCACGAGTTGACCGCCTAAACCACTCGACCACGGTGCCTCCTTGACTGGTTTAGAGTTTCCTCCAAAAGACCAGACACTCAGTTCGATTTCCCCATCAAACTGAGAAAAGAAAAGGACACGGTTGGGAATGGAAGCCAGAACCTCACGGTTTACTTAGGCATTTGAACATCTAAGCTGTCCTGCCACCTTCCATTCTTTGTAGTGTTGAATTTCTGTACGTTGGCCAGTGCCATGAACTGTAGGTGCCCTTCAAGTGTTGGAACAAACTATTTTGACTTGACTACACTGTTACGACGTGCGATGTTATCAGATCCCCGTCTTTGTGGCGTGTTACCTATCGACCACACTGAGAAAGGGTGAAGACCTCGCGTGACAATACTTCATTTAGACTGACTGATAGTTTGTCAGACATGTCATTAAAAACTATGTCTGTCCCTTCTTCTTTGTCATCTCCTCCTCCTCTTTCTTCTTGTTTCTTCTCGTCGTCGTCTTTTTGGTATTCTTCTTCTTTGTCAAAAGACAAGATATCTTTTCTATATTGTCGTCTGATAATGATACTTATTGTGATCAAATCTGTTGCAAAGTTTATTGCAGAATTACATAAGATAAGACAATAACTGCGAAACACTAGTTAATTTATTGTGTTGAAATACAGATAAAGAAACATTGATATTGCAATATCTTCAGTAAGGATACTTAATTAAAATTTCACACAGAATTTGATTGAATGTTCGAATTTGAATCAGGTAAAGCGGTTACATGTATTCTTGTTATTTATCGTTTTAGCTATCATTGTTTACTCTGTATTCTTATTAAGTAACGGAATTGACATCAGAATTTATAGTCATAGCCATATCTAAATAGCTGTTTTTTCATATTATCAAATGCATCATTGTTGTATCCTGTATTCTTATAAATTCCCAACAGAAAGTCATGTGTTACTTCCGTTGTCAAAAGGCCAACTCAGAATAAAGTGCTTAATCTCTCTCTCTCTCTCTCTCTCTCTCTCTCTCTCTCTCTCTCTCTCTCTCTCTCTCTCTCTCTCTCTCTCTCTCTCTCTCTCCCCCTACCGCTGAAAGTCTATTCTTTGTTTCAATAAACTGTTACTACAGTCATCATTTGTCATCGTCCACCCACGGTAAGTCATGATGACCGTCGACTACTCTGTCCACCAGAACCACCTACGGGTCCATGTCAGAGTGGGTACAAGGTCCGGCAGCGGTCATACCACGGCGGCCCAGCCTGCCAGCCGGCCTGTTGGCCCGCAACAACCCCACCCCCAAGTTCACCCACAAACGGCCACGGCGGGGTCACCAGCAGTACATCTACATGAGGAACAGCCTCCTGCCTCCTGCCAAACCCCTCTTTGATGAACGCAGGGCTGCGGTGAGACCCACAGACAGTACAGTCTTGACTGATTGACTGACTGAATTAATGAATTAATGACATGACATGACCGACATACCTGATCTGACTAACTGACTGACTGAATGACTGATCTCTTAACTCCTTGAGGAGTTGTGAAACTTTTCTGAATTTTTCAGTCAGTATGTCTTGGGCAAATTAAACCTGGCGGAACCCGTCCCTCTTCGAATCGAGGATGCATGCTGGGTATGATCATGTCATCCAAACCACCGCCATAGTTGGCCTACTCTTAACAAACAAAAAAGTTGGATGGGTTTCTATCGTGTTTGTAAGTTTTTCTGCGTGTATCTGCATGCAGAATGTCTATTATATCAAACTCTTAATCCATTCAGCAAAGACAGACTACTACTCTTCCCAAGTTCTCTGTGCTACATCCATAAAATCTCTTTTTTCCCTCACCTCAAATCTCCTTGGATCTGCAAAAACAACTCCTCTGCCTAACACCCACAGCCTGTCTGAACTTCCATCCATATTTTCTGCCTTCTTCTCAGACAAAGTTCGAAACATACGCTCCAGACTGGATCAGACTCAATTCCAGCCTGCGCCTCCTGATCCCCAGTTCACTGGCACTCCTCTCTTTTCCTTCCATCCCACAAGTGAAAAAGAAATCATGACAATTCTGAAGGAAATGACTATAAAATCATGCGACCTTGATCCCATACCTGCTCCTGTTTTCTCACAATGCCTTCCACAACTTGTACCTATTATCTCACTAAAATAGTAAACTCATCTCTTGTGTCAGGAAATTTTCCATCAGCTCTTAAAACAGCAATAGTCACACCTCTACTGAAAAAGCACGACCTCGATCCCAACATTCTGAAGAATTATAGGCCTGTCTCAAAGTTACCCTTTGTCTCTAAAGTACTAGAAAAAGTCGTTCTCAAACAGCTCAACAGTCACCTTCATTCCAATGATCTCCTTCCCACTTTTCAATCTTCCTATCGCCCCAACCACAGCACCGAAACCACCCTAGTCCATACTTTAGATACACTTCTACTTGCTTCTGATGCAGGAAAAATCTCCCTCCTTACTCTTCTTGACTTATCTGCAGCCTTTGATACCATAGATCACTCAATTCTTCTTTCTCGCCTCCAATATATGTTTGGTATTAACGGCACAGCCCTCACCTGGTTTACTTCATACCTCACAGACAGGTTCCAGAAAGTTATTGTAAACAAAATTCAATCAAAACCTGTCAAAATGGAATGTGGAGTCCACAGGGATCAGTCCTGGGCCCTGTTCTCTTTACTCTCTATACTGCTCCACTCTCACATATAATAAACAACCACCATATTGATCATCATTTCTATTCCGATGATACTCAGCTTCAGTGCAGTGATACTGTTGAAAACTTGCCTTCCCTCCTGACCAATATGTCCTACTGCCTTCAAGACATTCAAAACTGGATGACTCAGAACAAGTTACAACTTAATGGCGATAAAAACCGAAGCCATGCTCATAGGGACCCAACATAAACTTTCCTCTATCGCAAAAACTTCAATAGAAATCGGCAATACGTCAGTTCCTTTGTCCAACTCTGTGAAGTATTT
Organism: Rapana venosa; assembly: GCA_028751875.1. NCBI lineage: Eukaryota > Metazoa > Mollusca > Gastropoda > Neogastropoda > Muricidae > Rapana > Rapana venosa. The sequence continues at coordinate 30,947,302 of CM054140.1, forward strand.
AGGAGTAGTTCTTGACAACACACTCTCTATGAAAAAATTCATCACCCAGACTGCCAGTCTTGCTACTATCAATTACGGCGCATAAGCGCAATTCGCAAGTATCTGTCCACTGATGCATCTTCCAAGCTTGTCACATCTCTCATTCTTTCACGTTTAGACTACTGTAATTCTCTTTTGGCTGGCCTACCAGCATCATCTATCACTCTCTTCAACGCATACAAAAACTCTGCAGCTCGACTGGTCCTAAGAAAGAAAAAATCTGAACACATCACTCCTCTTCTGCGATCTCTTCACTGGCTGCCTGTCTCACAAAGACTGGAGTATAAAATCAATACCCTCTGTTTCAAATGTCTCCACAAATCTGCACCCCCTTATCTCTGTAACTGTCTTCATCTGTACACTCCATCCCATTCCCTTCGTTCAGCCGCAGATACTTTGTGCTTTCGAACACCCAGATTCAAACAAACCACTGTTGGCCGTCGCTCCTTCTCTGTTTCTGGTCCATCCACCTGGAGTGACCTCCCTCTTTCACTTCGACAAAAGCTTTCACTTGATACCTTCAAATCCAGCCTCAAAACACACTTATTTCCTACCTGAGACTTTCCCCCCAAATATCTGTCCCTAATTTTCAACAGCATTTTTCACCCTCTAAGTGTTGTTCCGAGTGTGTGTGTGCGTGCGTGCGTGCGTGCGCGTGCGTGTGCGTGCGTGTGTGTGCGTGCGTGTGTGTGCGTGCATACGTGCGCGCGCATGGTTTTGAAATCTGTTGTTCATTATGTTTAAGGAGAGTTGCATGCGTGTAAATGATTGAGTGCAAGCGCTTCGATTTGTTTGTCTTTTTACAAGATTCAGCGCTATATAAATTCCATATATTATTATTATTATTATTATATAGTCTCATCCATAGATCTTTCATGGGAATGGAGTCATCGAAACCAAAAATTAATTCGGGGGGGGGGGGGGGGGGGGGGAGGAAACACGTCAGTGAAGTCTTCTTCAAACAGCAACTATTTGTGTCTCGAAAATGCTCTGCGCTGCCGTTAAGCGCCTAACAAGTCACACCCAGCGCATCCGACTTCGGCGTGGGAGATAAATGTTATATTTTAAGTCTTTTTTGAAAAGGCAGGATAATGGACAATGAAGGAAGAAACTAGACAAGAAAGAGGTGACAAAAGAAGAAGGAACGAGGCAGAAACAAAGAGAGGGATAGAAAAGAGGAAAATCCTCGCTCAGATTTTCCAGAAGGTGGGGATGTTATACTGAGGGTCTCCCGGCATCCCCTCGGGGGAGGGAAGACTCAAACCTGCGCTCCGCTTCAGTCAGATCACCAGTTTGATGTTCTTATCACCAGGCTGTTCCTTCTGCAAGACCAGGAGTACTCGGGATATTGGGGTTTTTTCTCTCTTCTAAATCTTTTCCAAGATCACATATCAGCGCAGTGTGTGTGTGTGTGTGTGTGCGTGTGCGTGTGTGTGTGTGTGTGTGTGTGCGTGTGTGTGTGTGTGTGACAGACAGACTGACTGACTGACTGACTGACTGACTGACTGACAGGGGGAAAGTAGTATAGTCATCACCGCTTTCATTCATTCATTGTACTCCTCGTTGGTGTCGTCATCGTCATCGTTAACATCATTACCACCACCACGGCCACCATTTTCACCATCATCATCACCATCATCGTCGCCATCGTCATCATCGTCATCATCATCATCGAGATCATAACTGTATTTTTCTTGTGATTCCAGCTGGATGATTCCATCCCTGTACATGCCCGCTTCACGCAGGACTGTGGCTATGACGACTTCCACAAGGCTTACCGGGCCGCCAAACGTGTGGGGCCTCCCGAAGACTTTCCCCTCTGGGGGCCGCCTAGGTGTGTAACGGGCCTGTCTGACTCCTTGAGTTGTTGGCGTTGCATTGTTGGTCAGGTGACACTGAAGTGCAGATAGGACGCTGTAGCCGAGTGGTTAAGATCGGTTGATTTCAATCTCCGAGGGTCCATGAAGTCACGGCTTCGAAATTTGGCAGCGACGTCTTGGTGAATTAAGGGTAGAGATGTTTACGATCTCCCAGGTCAACTTCACGTGCAGACCTGCCAGTACTTCAACTCTTTTCGCGTGTATACACATTTTTTGATTGCTTGTTTGTTTGCTTGATTGTTTGTTTGTTTGTTTTTTGAGGGGTTGTTTCTTGGTTAATGCTCCGAGGTTCACCTATAATGAGATTTTTCGCATGCAACCGTTTGTGCCCGCCATTAAGGCAGGTGCATTCCGAATTCTCGGTGATAGACCTCGATTTAAAGTATCAACTGAAAGATCAGCTCGGGAAAAGGGTAAGAGCCAGTATGAACTCCAGAGGTCAATCATACATCTCAGCAGAGACTGGAATCTAGATGCTCTTTATTACCATCAGATCAGGTTCTCGGCAGTCTATCCCCTACGCCATCCTGCCCCCAATTGTATAATTGTATCAGAGTTGTTAAAATAAGGAGAACAAACAAATAAATGTGTGGCTGGTTATGAAGACATTGACAACAACCCATACTAGTAGATGGACAGGAAGTGGGATGTATGTTCGTGGGCGAATACACACCGGCATGCACACGCTTGATTATAGGTTTAACACTCTTGGGTATCGTAGCACACAGTCTGTCTGTCTGTCTGTCTCTGTCTCGCACACACACACACACACACACACACACGCACGCACGCACGCACGCACACACACACACACACACACACACAAACGCGCGTGCGCGCCGCATATACACAAGCATGCTCGCACCATTCCAACACTGCCAATAATCATCAGCCCTGCAGTAACCTAATACGTCACATTGTCTATCAGATTACGTCACGGCCGTCAAGGAGGCAGCTGGAGGCACGTGAAGGAGGTATTACAAGCAGGAGGCAATCGGATTGTCTTTGTGGATGGTAAGTACAAAGTTCACTCCAAATAAAACAATTATGCCTGTACTAGACAAGCTGGCATATAACTTTTCTTTTGAAACATACGATGGCTGTGTGGATAAATCCCCGAATTTTTCATCCCCTTGGTATTGAAGTCGCTCTCATAGGTTCAGATCTGTGTTGAGACTGGTATATTAAGGATGGATAATTTTTTTTTGCCCCGACCTTCTAGGTCAGCTCATGTGCAGACCTGCATGTTGCGTATGTGTGGGCAGTGGATCATGTCAGCTCAGCACGTCACAGATATCCTCATTTCTGTCAGTGTATGGTGGAAACTCGAAAACTAAACAGCGCACACCTGCAATCTGACCAGCGCTTTGGGTTACACAGGTGGTCAAACATGCAGTGTTGCGTCTGTCGCATGTTCGGACATGATTACTGAAAAATCGATTATGAAAACCCCCCAACTGATGCAACATTCCTATTAATACTTTTAACTTAGTCCTCTCATCATCATGCCCCCCCCCAACCATGTACGAACAGATGAGTGGTGGTTGTTTTTTTTCAGCTATTATTACAAAATCAACTTACAACAGTAATCGTGAAAAAGGTTTGTTTTGGGGATAAACAATCATAGAGGTTTAGCCTACTTCCAGTTTATTGGAATGCTGAAAATAGTCAAGAAGTACGAGAAGAAAAAGTTCTAGGGAGAGCAAGACAATAGAAAATGTGTGTGTGTGTGTGTGTGTGTGTGTGTGTGTGTGTGTGTGTGTGTGTGTGTGTGTGTGTGTGTGTGTGTGTGTGTGAGGAAAGAGGAGGGGGTGGAGTTACAAACGGCATGACTGATAAAGTATGTGTGTCTGTCTCTGTCGGCTAGTCTGTCTGCTTGTACGTACATTTTATGTCTTCGTAGTGTTGGCCTGCACACACAGCTCTCTGTAACTATCTCCAGTGTGTCTGTTTCTGTCCGCCAGTCTGTCTGTCTGTCTGTCTGTACAGACATATGTCTGTACAGTGTTGGCACACACACACAGCTCTCTGTAACTATCTCCAGTGTGTCTGTTTCTGTCCGCCAGTCTGTCTGTCTGTCTGTACAGACATATGTCTGTGTAGTGTTGGCCTGCACACACAGCTCTCCGTAACTATCTCGTGTGTCTGTTTCTGTCCGCCAGTCTGTCTGTCTGTCTGTCTGTACAGATATATGTCTGTGCAGTGTTGGCACACACACACAGCTCTCTGTAACTATCTCCAGTGTGTCTGTTTCTGTCCGCCAGTCTGTCTGTCTGTCTGTCTGTACAGATATATGTCTGTGCAGTGTTGGCACACACACACAGCTCTCTGTAACTATCTCCAGTGTGTCTGTTTCTGTCCGCCAGTCTGTCTGTCTGTCTGTACAGATATATGTCTGTGCAGTGTTGGCACACACACACAGCTCTCTGTAACTATCTCCAGTGTGTCTGTTTCTGTCCGCCAGTTTGTCTGTCTCTCTGTCTGTACAGACATATGTCTGTGTAGTGTTGGCCTGCACACACACACGCAGCTCTCCATAACTCTATAAACCGAGGCCCCTTGTGCGAACGCACGCAGAACATCTTGCGCACAGGTTAAATCCTGTCCCGCTTTTCGTAAGAGTAGGCCATTGTGTTCCGGTGGGAACATATAACAGAATTGACAAAACCGCATACACACGGGGACTAGAAGTAAAAAAGCACATAAGTGCTTATTCCATTATCCTCGATATAAAAGAATATAAAAAAATTAAAAAATAAATAAATATGTCTGTGTAGTGTATTGCTGGCATGCACGCACAGCTCTCTGTAACTATCTTTAGTGTGTCTATCTCTGTCCGCTTATCTGTCTGCTTGTATGTACATTTTATGACAGTGTAGTGTTGACCTGCACGCACAGCTCACCATAACTATCTCCAGTGTGTCTGTCTCTGTCCTCTCGTCTGAATTCCTTCCTGTACATACATTTCTGTCTATTATTATAGTGTTGGCATGCACGCACAGCTCTCTTCTCTCCCTCCATACATACCTATCTGCACCCTTGTGTCAAACGGTTCTAACACTGGTGCCTACGGTGTGGTTTCCCCGTGCAGGTCAAGTGTCGGTGAAGGACACCCAGGACATCGATTCCGTGCCTGGAGCTCAGCTGATCCTCAGTCACCGGGGACCTCAGCTGAACCGTGACCTGGACGCCATCCTCCACAAGCAGCAGCCCTCCCCTCGTCTGCTCCTGGGCCGCCAGCCCGTCACAGAAGGTGCGGACAGGCTCAGCCTTGATACTTAACATTACTGATAATATGTTAGGGGTTGTTTTTTTTGTTTTCTTTTTTGTTGTTTTGTTTTCTTATTTTCGTTCCTCGGCGAGAACTCCGAGGTTCCCCAATGGTGAAATTTTTGTGTATGGGACGTTTCCACCACCCCTTAAAACCACATTTCGACTTCTGGGATTGTGTCTAAATTCGACACCTGTGTGCATGCGTTTTCGAAATTTTGTCATCACGTTCCTACTGGCATGAAATGCCCTACTCTTCCGAAAGGCAGAACGTGTGTACAAGATGTCCTGCCTGCATTCGCACACGGGGCCTCGGTTTATAGTCTCATCCGAAGGACTTTGACATTTAGTACGATTTTCTCGTCAAACTTGGAAGAAAGGGCAAGGCTGGAATCAAACCCAGAACTTCACAGTTTACTTGTTAGACAGGTGAAAGTCGTAACATTTTGCCACCTTCCTTATGTGTTGGTGTGAAGGCCAACATGACATGGTTCCTGGTCAGCTGGGCTTTCATGGTTGATGATTAATAGAGGATATTTTTGCATGGGCATTATATAGGACTTGTTGATGTGAGACGTGTGTGTGTGTGTGTGTGTGTGTGTGTGTGTGTGTGTGTGAGAGAGATCGCGCGCGTGCTTGCGTGTATGCAAGTGTTTGGTGGTATCTTTCAACGCAACACAGTATATCATTTACTCAAAACTGAAAGTCAAATTTTTTTTTTAAGCTTGTTATTGTTGTTGTTGTCTAAGAATGTTGACGGTGTTGTTGCAGTGTTGTTATCAGACAGACAGGCCGGGGCCCTGACGGCTCAGAAAGGCGTGGAGAAAAACAACTGGAACGTCATCAGATGAGACACAGGAGGCGGCCTTCAGTTTTAAGCCTTCCATTTCACCTTCTGCATTTCGATGGTTTTTCTTTGCTTTGCTTTGTTTGGTGGTTGCTTCGTTCATTGAATCTTTGTTTATTGATGTTTTCTGTCAAGTTTTTTCAGTTTTTCTTTGTTGGGTTTTTATTTATAGTTAGTTGTTGAATCTTTGATTATTGACTATTTTGTAGATGTTTTGTATCTCTTTTGTCTCTTGGTTTATTTCTTTGTTTTGTATTTGTTTGTCTTTGGGGGAGAGAAGGGGTGGGGGGTATTACTATTTTGTATATATGTTTGTTTGTTGGCGCCGTTTCCTTATTTATTTTTCTTTGTGCATGATTTTCTTTGTTCAATGACTCTTTTTTTCTTTCAATCACAAGCCAATAAGTGTTACGAATTGTTTGATTATGCACGTTGTCAGTTATAGCTGATATGTTGTTTCAAATGAAATGGGTAACCGCTGGTGTTTGTAGTTACAGAAGTTGTTTGCTCGTTTTTTACCTTTACCTATTCCCTTTACTTCTTATCATAATAAGAACATCTTTATTTTTGTTTGCCACCAAGCTAGAATCGTTGGGTTGTCAGAACAAGTATAGCTTAATTTTATATATATATATATATATATATATATATATATATATATATATATATTTTATATATATATATATATATGGAGAATGTGCAAAGTTGATGATCTGAAGTCTGTAGCTAGTAGCAGTAGACTGCACTGGTTTGGGCACGTTCAATGGATTGCAGATGATCTTAGAGAAAGGGGCATAAATGAGGAGGAAGTTTAAAACAGAGAGATGGAAAAGGCTCATCAATGTCAAACCTCCCCTGGGAGAAACATGACAAAAAAGGAAGACAAGAAGATCCAGTATATGTCATAATGATCAACAATAAAATAATACAGAATATTCATTGAAATTACTGTTGTAAATGACTTCTTTGTGTACTTTACCCTAAAAAGGCATTAATATCTCATCATGTTTGCAAAACATAACCCATGTGAGATTAGTCAGTTTGTTTCTGTGAGCATTTTTTTACCCCTTTTTCTCAATCGAGTATTTCATTCTCATTTTGAAAATAAAATGACCCCGCTAACCATATTTTTAGGGTGTATTTTTCCTGTGATCTTTTATACTTTTTTTCGTAAATAGGAGAAATATATGCCCCAAAAATATATATATATTATGTATGGAAAAAACTTATCCTTTATCCATCAAAATCAGTGTGTGTGCATGTGTGTGTGTGTGTGTGTGTGTTGCAAAGGATGTGTGAAATAAGGGGACTTCCTATGGACCAAGAGGCAAACTGATCATTGACTTTATTTGTAAACCTCATTCTTGAAAGTTACTCAGGAATTTCTTGATATATCTTTTTTAATCTAAGATCATTCCAACACTGTCGTATGAACTGAATCATTCCATTTAAAAGATGTAGGCTCATACTGACTAAATAAAACCACACACATTTTTTGTCTTCCGAGAGTTTTACCACCTACTCTTATTATGTTAAGCATGTATGGAATCAAAACAGACACAGTCATGATTCTCAAACCACAGCTAGGCTTACCTGTTAGAATAATGCAGAAAGTATTAAATCTGTGAAGAATATGAGGAAATATGCCAGCATGGTGGACCCAAAAAAATTGACAAGAATTCAGAAGCATTCAAAACAGTTGAAGATTTTTTTAAAAGTTGAAATGTGTTTTTGCCCATTTTGTTCCTGTTTGTGAGAGTGTGGTGATAGTTTTTGGCTAATCGGTTTTCTTCTAAAGTTGTACGTGTTGGATTGTTTGCTCTGACAGCATATGCAGGGGCTATATGGTGAGCAACTGTCAAAGCTGAATCAATGGCCTGCGTAGTTAGCTGGTCTATAAACAATGTTAGTGTGAAGGTGACTCTTACAGCAGTTTTATGTATTTAAGGTAATTTTTGGAATGACTATTTTCTGTATATTTTAAACTTATGTGTGATTTGTTGATATTTTACCATCTTAATGATTAATAACATTCTGTGATGTGCAAATGGAAGCTTTAAAGAGGCATTCTGTGATAACGTATAACAACAGTGAAAGCCCCTTTGTTGTCGTTTTCCTTCAACCTGATTCACTTCACTTTATTTCTTTCCTTTCTTTCTCCCTCCCCCTCCACCCCCACTTTTCTTTCCTTGTTATTCTTAAGACTAAGCCATTGTAATACAGTGATTTTTCCTATACAAAAAGTTAACTTGTTTCACTCCCCTCCTCCTCTCCAGTCTTTCTACTCCACACCACACCTCAGTTCTTTCTACATACTGACTGACCCCCTTTCAGCCAACCCTTTTCATCTTTCTTTGCCTTTTATCAGTACTACTTTCATTCCATTTGCCCACCTACCTCCACTGACTTTGTTTTGTCAGTTCTGTTGGGGTTTTATCCAGCAAATTTTATACTTTCCGTATTCTTTACCTATTTTCTTTATTTTCAATGGGTCTTATCCACTCGTTGTTACTTGTAGTTATATGTCTCAATGATTTGTTTCAGTCTTAAATATGAACACTAAGCAAAACTGGTGTGTGAATGATGTCTTTCGTTTCTACTGTGGTTTTAAGTTATGTATCATTATATTGTGCATTTTATCCCTAGCTGTGATAATCAGTATTCTGATTCAGTATTAATCTGCTTTTGCTTGTGCGTACAATCCTTGCGTCATGTCACTCTTCTTTTTTTCCCATTCAGTATTAATATAGAAAAGAGTATTATGGTGAACTTGAACACCAGCTTGTGTATATTTTTGGTGGGAGATCTGAAGTGTGTTTGTTTATGGATACATGTACGTGTTGACACTTACACGTGTGTACACACACTCTGTCTTGGTTCTCTCTCTCTCTCTCTCTCTCTCTCCTCTCTCCTCTCTCTCTCTCTTTTCTCAATATAAATATGTGTGTGGTTGTTGGTGTGTTGTGTGTGTGTGTGTGTGTGTGTGTGATTTGGGATGAAGCAGGAATACACTTTTTCATTTTGCCATGTCAAAATTCTCCATTTCTCTCGACTGTGGAGAAAACCCAAATTCCAATAGTTTCATCATCTCAATAAACAAGTTCACCTTTTCTGCCAAGATGTGTTTAGGGTATAATTTTGCCCGATACCGGTTGCTTTCAAAAGCATCCTCTAGCTTGCCATAAGATACACCTGCTGATTTAGTTTCCAAAATGCATGGGCTAGCATCATTCCCAGGCAGTTTTCTGATGAACTGATTGTGTCGGCACCAAAGCAGCAAACCAAGTATGATAGCAACATAAACACTTGCATGGGCCCCCATTACCATAAATCTGATTATAACAGTGAAACTGATTTTGCAATACGTTCTATAGACTTGCACCCATGCTTTGGGGAACTTAACATTGAGTAAGGAGTGCCTCAGTTCACTCACAAGTACATGTCTTATGCATGCATGTTCATTTTCTGACAGGCGTTCGAATGGGTCAGGAGTTCTTCGCATATATTTGAACTGATTGATTACCATTTGAATGCAAGGGAAGGGAAGAGAGAGACAAGAGACTGACGGGCAAAGTTGGTCATTTCAAGAATGGAACTCTGAACAAAGACCTTGGTCAAGTGTTTTATTCATCATCATGATTTTTGCAATAATTTATATATCTTTTCATCAAGTTTTGACAATGTTTTTAAGATATGCTTGTTTTTAAGATATGCTGAAGTTTCTTTTCAATTTTTCTTTTATTATAGCTGCGAGCTGGCTACCCAACCCCACTCCAGTCTATCTTTTTTGGCTGAAGGGGGAGGTAGGCTTTTCCCAATGCTCTGACCAGCAGTGACACAATGACCGACTTGTTCACGTTTTGAATTCTCATGCTAGCATTTGAAATATCTCAGACAGCAATGACGTTCATTCCAATATGCTTATAAAACAAATGGCAAAAACAAGTCTTAATTCCAGCCATGTTCCCTTTACAGCCAGAAACAAAACACAGACACCCTGTATAAGTTAAGCGCAAAACATCAGCTTGTTTAAAGGAAGAGAGCTGTGCAACACTTGTATTTTTATCAGGAGAGGGTCAGCCTGGTAGTCAGTGCCAGTGGTGTGTGCTCACCACATTTTTTTAAAAACTTCCTAAGGCATACATTTATCAATTTGTGTACATGTAATAATGTACATGTAATAATAAAATACAGGAAAATGGCAGCAATACTGGTTACAGTAAACTCATCTGTCTTGTTGATCATCTAAAAAAAAAGCATGTCACATTTTCTCCATTCATTTAGATGGACAAGCTTGAATTTTCACACATGATACAGATAATCAAATTGGGTTATTAAAGTTTATCCACATCTTTGTACATATCCAGTTGGGATTCTAGAACATGCTGAACTGGGTTTGGGAAAAAAAGGTGGCGTTTTTTTAGTGTTATATAGACAAGCAACCACTCATCTTCAAGCAAACAAACAAATTTATATGTACTGACAAATGAGTTTGCAATTCACTTAGGAAGTAAAAAATTGAAAGTGCTATACATTTTTATGATACATAAACTGATTGACTTTGGATAATAGAAGGGAAGGCAGCATACAAAGTGGAGGGCATTAACTGCATAACAAACGAATTACCAATAATATAAAGAAATGATACAGGCTAAGCTAAGCACACATACTATTCACCTTCTGAGATTCTGAGGCAGAGTGTTCCAGACACACGGGGCTGAATATCAAAAGGCACGCTGGCCAAAAAATGTAGTGTGTGTTTGAGATATTTGGAAGAGACATGAATCAGAGCATGATCAAAGTTGTTGTTTAGGTACATATGGCTGAATCATCTCAGCAAAATAATGTGCAGAAACCGTTAACCAGTCGAGTAAGGAGAGAAGTGAGGTGATCTGATGCATCACTTTGGCTCTATAAATTAATCTTGCAGCAGCGTTTTGAACTTTTTGAAGTTTCTGTAATAAATGTTCTGGACAGCCAGCAAGAAGTGAACTACAATGAGAAGGGAACACACCAGAGTTTGAGCGGCTCAAAGAAAAGGTAAATGATGGATGGAACTAATCTAACAGAGTTGAAAATAAGTATGCATTTTTGCAGACAGTGTTGACATAGAATGGAATCAAGTGTCACGCTAAGATTTTTCACAGTGGAGATAAACTTTATATCTGCTTCACCTGTGTAAAGGAAAGCCTGCTTGAAAAGAGGATCATGGCTTCAGCTTTGCTGTCATTCAACTGCAGTTTATTGTAGTTCATCCATGACTCGATATCTAAAATGTCTTAAGGATTGATTGACAATACAAAAATGGAAAGACAAGCACTTTAAAAATTAAATACAACACTAGGTGTTCACCACCAGTCCTAGCTGAAATGCATGTTTTTCTTCTACTTGAAAAAGGCAATAGCTAAAAATCCCCACTAACAGCCAAGTGTTTTGTACAACTATTTGTAAGCAGTCTTCCACCAATTACTAAAACGCGCGCGCACACATGCACACACTAACCCGCGCTAAACCATTTTCTAGTTTTACACAATGTAGGTTTCCTGAGAGCACAAGTTAGAACAAGAAAAAAGGCTGAACAAACCAAAAACCACAAACTGTCCCTCACTGTATTATTGCAGTGATCTGCTAGAATACAATATTTCACACAATTCCCTGCACTGCTGTTTAAGAATACACACAACTGATTTTTTTCTGGGGCCTCTGACTTTTCTTATTTCTTTCTTCTTTCATTCTCATTTCTTTCTTTTTCTAATTTGTTTTAAAATCTTTTTTCTATTTTTCTATTTAGTTGGTATTTTTGTTTTGTTTTTAAATCTTATTGTGGGGTTTCCAACCTTTTTCCCCACTTTTTTTCTGATAAAAAAGAAAAGAAAAAGGCTTTGTCAGGGTATATTTGTGCTGACAATAACAAATCAACAACTGCTGGGGGAGATGCAGATAGAGTACTGTATCAATGGGCTAGGAGTGATATGACCTGGGTAATGGGCATGCCCCTGACCTACAGTAAAGCAAAAAGCAAGAAAGAAATAATGGCAAAATTTCACCATTGGTCAACCTCAGAGCTCAAGCCAAGGAATGAAAAAAATAATTATATAGACATTATAGAATGTAAGGCAAAAATGGTTTTCTTGGGCCACATTTTGTCAATAGAAGAGAAAAAAAAAGCCTTTTTGAATGCAAGATTGTTAAGATGTGCACTGAAACTTTATCAAAATAAAAATTCTGCACTTCTATTTAAATGTGACATTTCAACACTTTCTCTACTTCCATCCTTTCCAAAGTTTAAAGAAAGTCAATTTTGGTTACAGCTATAAATCCACCACTTTTGAGAATTCTTTAAATTACACACAAATGGAACTTTCAAATCATGTTATTCTAATAACTATTTTCCACTTCACACACAAACCCTCCCCAAAACATACACACACACACTCAGGTGGGGGTTGTAACTTTTGTGCTGGTGGCACAATATAGCATACACTGATGAGGACAAATACCCTACCTGCAGCACAAATCCATCCTTCACACACACACACATTCCCATTGAAAACCGTTTTTTTGATGAAACAATGCATTCATAACCAAATTCAGTGAAAATGGTCATGTCTGTGTGGTGAGAGTCTCATTAATACTCTGATTTTCATCCCCAATTTTTCTGAAAATTCCCTCACCAGCATATTCAATAATTTAAAATTGCATTTCATATTGTGAAAGGTCTCTGGTCCCTGTATGACCTTTGTTGCAGTTGAATTAACATGAAAGGCTCATTTTCAGGTATTATTATTGCATAGCTAGCTTTTTTATGTTACATGTTTTTATTGGGGGGGGGCTTCTTAATATGACCACCCCCCCCCCCCCTTCCCTTTTTCCCCTCAACTAATATCACTAAGAGTGAACAGACATAAAATAGAAGACAACATTGACAGCACATTCCTTCTGACCTGGATATACTTTCTACCCCTCTTTTTTTATCAACGTCCTTTGTTACGCATCCTCTCCGTCTCCAAGTACCTCCCCCTAATGATTATTCAATAATGCATTCTAAAACTAGTGCCCCTCACCTTTTTAACTTTTTTAAAGGTTTTTTTCTCCACTTTCTTAAATTTTCTAATATGCCTGCAACCCCCACCAAATCATTATTCACTCCTGAGTTCTACAACCTGCACCCTCCACTTAATATGTAAATAGATCAACTTTTTTCTAACATGCTCCCCACCCTTCCTTGAACCTAATCAAAGTTTAACTGCCTGCCCCCTATCCCCAGTCATTACACCTCTTTCCCCATCCCTATGTACCAGAACATTCTAACCCACCATCCTATGCCCCAAAACTCTCAAACCCTCCTCCCACCCGTTCCAAAGAAAAAATAATTGGCCACCGTTTCAGCAGGGCCAACAAAGGCAGAATCAAATGGAGGAGTATCTTATCAATGTCACCGAGTGTGGCACTATCATTGGACCCGCTGATGCCAGCAGGGAAGACATTGTGTCAGCTTATACCACATTATCTGCCTGCCTTTTGTGTCCACAGGCGGGGCCAGGGTTAGGGTAAAGGTTAGGGTTAGTGTCAAAAAGTTAATAGCGGGTAAACGTTGTCCGTCAGCTGGTCGGTCTGAATGTTAGTAAGCATGTGGACACAATAGCACACAGACAAACAGTATAAAGCTATATCCACAATGGTACATCACTTGGAATAGCATGGAGCTTTTAATCAGAATCCGAGTACTATCAACAGCCAAGACTGCGCATTAGACTTCAGTGTTCACAAATTTCCATCGACTATTTCCACTGAACTTCGGAGTTAACAAATTTCCACTGGACTTCAGTATCTACAATTTTCTTGTCTACAAATTTCCAGTTTTGCTGTAAAAGTTATTTCAGGCCTGAGACATTTTTGAAGAAGTTGCAACATTAGAAAAAAAGCCCAAAATAAACCATGTACGACAAATCTATCAGCAAGCCCTTTTTCTTATCCTCACTGCTCTAATTGTGTATCTGTACCCCTCCTAACACCCCTTTCCCTTCCTTGCCTCTCCTTCCTACCTGGTATCTCCCTCCCCACAACTACCCCCTTTTCACACACACACAAGAAAGAAGCTAGCGCTTTTTATTTTTTCTGACAATAGAACTGATTTTTATCATCAAATAATTTATAGCAAATATATCGACTGCTTGTGTGGTGAGAGTACTACAGATCTAGATTTTTTAGTGTAAGGTCTATCATTTTTACCCCCTTTTCTAGAAATCCTTGGGTAAGATATTAAAAACCTTTAATCTGGCATTTTGTAAAAAAAAAATTTTAATTAACAGTTCTATAGGACATTTGTTATGGTTGTATCATGTCATTTTAGCATTTCTTGCGTTTCTATTGTTGCTATCATTGTTTAGCTGTTTGCTGTGTATTGTCTACGTTCTTTAGCAACAGGTACCCATTTTACTGCACACATCCATCAACTCAAGTACCCCCCCCTCCCCTTCTGATTGTCTAATATCACTGAGTGAACAGACATAAAAGGAACACCACCACCACCGCACATGCGCACACAGATGCACACATATACACTTACACACACAAACACACAAAACCCACTAACATTCTGTGAAATATAAATTATCTTGAGATGAAATGCTTTCTCTCTCTAAGATCTTGCATTATGCAATGATGTCAGTGGTGGCCAAATCATAGATTTTCATAAAGCAATGAACAGTCCTGCTTACAATAATTTCATGACCACAATATTTTTCAATATATCTTATCAAGATTTTTTAGCACATATTTATATATACTCCTACCATAGTCAATGGCTGGTTGGGTTGGGTTTTTTTCTCCATTTCTTGGCCAGAGCTCCAAGATTGACCAATGATGAGATTTTGCTTATGCGACTTTTCCCCTCAATTAAGGAAGCCGCATTCAGATTTTGGGGATGAAGCAAAGTAATAAATTAAATACATTGAAAATAACATATGGGCAAATAACACTGCAGAATGGACATGTGCCTATCCCAGTGTTTACAATATCACTACCAGTACCTAGGTAGCTAAAGCAAACAAATAATACAGGCTAAATGTCATATAGTGTCTAAAAAGAAAAAAACGTTTTCAGACTTTCTTGAAAAAAAGGCAGGGGAATGGACTGGGAAGGCAAAAATAAGAGGTTGGAAATATAAGCAAAAAAGGCAGGAGAGTAGACTAAGAAGCCAAACAAATTGAAAAGGCAAGCAAATAAAAAATTGAAAAGAGGAAATTTCTCATCCCGGCAAGACAATAGAGAATTTAAAGTCTGTGTGCGTGTGAATATCCCACACTGTGCATTCATTCAATACGTCTACAACTCCAAATGATATTATAAAAAGGGAGTAAAAAAAAAAGTTTGACTGATATCAGTCTCAAAACTACCCAAGACTGGAATTTATAGGAAGGAAAACTACTGAAAGAGCATTTTGGGGGAGTGCAGTTCTACTAAGTGCAGAACATCTCTATCGAGGCAATATTGCTATTACATAAGGGATTTACAGAGGCAAAATGTAAAACAAAAATGTAAAGGTGTTCCCATAATCTATACAGTCATTGGGGAGCGAGGTGTCAGAGACCTTGGTTCTCTATGGGCCAACATTTTGAGGATAGCACCCACCTCCTCCCCTCACTGCTTTACCTTCCCTGTCCATAAAGAGGGAAGGTACCTGTTTACGTCTGAGTGAACTGGGGGACTGTACTGAAGCCAAGGCACAGGAAAGGTCCCCCATGCGAGTGGTAAGCCATGCTCAACACTGCTTACCCTTCATTTGGGAGAGCAAATGCAGCAACGTGTTGCATCCTGCAAAAGATATTGTCATTTCACCGTCAATATATTTGTGAAAACCTTGAAAAAGCATTTGAATATGGTGCTAACTTTTATTTGAACTCTAAATCACAAACGTGAAAATCATGGATATGGGTCAAAATTCAGAAAATGAGATTGAAGTGTACTGTAAAATAGATCATTCTGAACAAGACACAAAAAATAGATTTCAATTATCTATATGACTTTTTTTTTTAGATACACACTTTGAGTCTCCAAGTGATCAGTGACCGTGTCTTTAGCAGTGTTCACTTTTAACAGCAGGCAGCACAAAACTACA
The DNA here is from genome assembly GCA_028751875.1 of Rapana venosa. Taxonomy (NCBI): domain Eukaryota; kingdom Metazoa; phylum Mollusca; class Gastropoda; order Neogastropoda; family Muricidae; genus Rapana; species Rapana venosa. The sequence goes on from CM054140.1 coordinate 30,963,458, forward strand.
GCTAGCTACTTATCCATGATTTTTGTGTGCAGCATCACAAATATACCAATACGAGTTTATGTTTGTCAAACATTTATATCTGCACATATTTTCACAGTTTTTCTTTGTCGAACTCTCAGAAAGCAACTACTGTTGTCCGTTACATGAGCGAAAATGCTTTGCACTGCCATTCAGTGCCTGGCAAGTCAGGCCCAGTGCATCTGACTTCGGCATGTGAGGAGACTTGTTATGTTTATAAGTCTTCCAGGAAAAATGGCAGAAGAATGGACTAAGAAGGCAGAAAATAGACAGGAAGGATGTGGCAGGAAAAAAAGGGACAGGGCTGAAACAAAGAGTGGGATAGGAAACAAATTTGTAGCACAGAAGTTCCAGAAGGTGGAGATGCTATTTATACTGACAGACCCCTGGCATACCCAGGGGGATATTTTTCAGTAAAACCACTGACTTGTACAATTGTGGTGGTTTTTTTATAAAAAAAAAAAAGCTATATACACCGCTTTCCTAAAACTGAAAAAAAACAAACATGTATCTTCTTAAAACTAACCAGGCCTATTACTGCAAACTGCTTGCATGAATCAAAGAGGCAGGGGAAGATTTATTATCATAACTAAATATATAAGTGAAATTACAACAAAATATTTTAAATAAAATAGCTATGCATTAAGATACACAATTTTTTCTCATCCCTCAGCTTGAGCTCCTGGTTCACCAATGGAGAAATGTTAGTGTATGTAGTGTTTCTGCCTTCCACTAAGGTAACCACATTCCAAATTTGGCAGTTATGTCTAAACATGCCACTAGTGTGCGTGTGTTTTTTAGATTTTGTCATCCGTTCCCATCGACACGCAGTGGCCTACTTTTCCGAAAGGCGAAATGGGTTTTATCATGTTCAGTATGTTCTGCATGCATTCGCCTATGAGACCTTGCTTTCAAGTCTCGGCCAAAGGACACAGTTACAGAATCAGTGATGTTGTGCAAAGGTTACATTAGTATTTCCTAATGTAAGCGACCATAGAGATATTTTGTTTTATTGTAACAAGAAAGAGAAAGGACTCATCTCTGGAAACAATTAGCCTACATGCTACTTGATCCAGTCGTTCTTTTCACCCTTGCCATTTAAAAAGAAATGGCTTGCCATTTAAAAAGAAATGGTGGAGATGAAAAAGGTGAGAGAAGAAATACCTCAAGCTCTATGCGATGGAGGATGGTGGCATTCTAGTTATGAGGAAATAATTTGGTATGGTTAGATATGGGCTGTTTACAATACACTTCAGGAATAGGTCCATGTTTGATTAGAGGCAATTCTTCATAAGAATTTTTAACCCAGTTATAATTTTATGCTTTTTATTCTTACTGCTACTGCCATTACACTTTTTATCATTGCTTTCCATTTCTTAACATTTTATTTACTACTATAAATGCACAGTGCTTGTTGATCGAGTTTAAAATAAAATCAGATTTTTTCTCACCTTGCCTTGGTGTTAAGAGCCCTCCCTGCTCCATATCATGCAGGTACAACATCGGTGGTGTAGGCAGCTGTGCAGCACTGCAGGTTATCAGGTTGTGGTGTAGGCAGCTGTGCAGCACTGCAGGTTATCAGGTTGTGGTGTAGGCAGCTGTGCAGCACTGCAGGTTATCAGGTTGTGGTGTAGCCAGCTGTGTAGAACTGCAGGTTATCAGGTTGTGGTGTAGCCAGCTGTGTAGAACTGCAGGTTATCAGGTTGTGGTGTAGCAGCTGTGCAGCACTGCAGGTTATCAGGTTGTGGTGTGGGCAGCTGTGCAGCACTGCAGGTTATCAGGTTGTGGTGTGGGCAGCTGTGCAGCACTGCAGGTTATCAGGTTGTGGTGTGGGCAGCTGTGCAGCACTGCAGGTTATCAGGTTGTGGTGTAGGCAGCTGTGCAGCACTGCAGGTTATCAGGTTGTGGTGTGGGCAGCTGTGCAGCACTGCAGGTTATCAGGTTGTGGTGTAGGCAGCTGTGTGCAGCACTGCAGGTTATCAGGTTGTGGTGTGGGCCAGCTGTGCAGCACTGCAGGTTATCAGGTTGTGGTGTAGGCAGCTGTGCAGCACTGCAGGTTATCAGGTTGTGGTGTAGGCAGCTGTGCAGCACTGCAGGTTATCAGGTTGTGGTGTAGGCAGCTGTGCAGCACTGCAGGTTATCAGGTTGTGGTGTGGGCAGCTGTGCAGCACTGCAGGTTGTGGTGTAGGCAGCTGTGCAGCACTGCAGGTTATCAGGTTGTGGTGTGGGCAGCTGTGCAGCACTGCAGGTTGTGGTGTAGGCAGCTGTGCAGCACTGCAGGTTATCAGGTTGTGGTGTAGGCAGCTGTGCAGCACTGCAGGTTATCAGGTTGTGGGCTTTGACACCAGCCCCAGAGTCCCTGAAAGCAGTGAAGTCAGTCATCAATAAAGGAAATCCAGAACATTCTATAAATACAATCAGTTTCTTTCATTGATTTTTTTTCTTTCGTCAATACACAATTTTTTTTTCAGCCTTCGTCAATTCACAATTATATTTTGCAGCTATCGTTCGAGTTAAGTGTATTTAAAAACTTAACCCTGATGGTGCTGAATTTACAGCAGAGGGCTCGGTGCTGCTGGCTGAATTAACATTGGCCAGTGTTTTGAAGCAGGGTGAGATCAAACAACCATAAATGCATATGTAAAACTGATCTAAGAATGCAAAGGTATATATCACTGGAAAGCTTTGATAATAAGCATTTATGAGTGTAATTTGATAGTAAAATGTACAGTTCTTCTTCTTCTTCCTTTTTTGTCATGTTTCTCCCAGGGGAGGTTTGACATTGATGAGCCTTCATCTCTCTCTGTTTTGAGCTTCCTCCTTATTTATGCCCCTTTCTCTAAGATCATCTGCAATACAGGCAGCCCAGGTTTTGCTAGGTCTTCCCTTTGGTCTCTTTCCATCCACTACGAAGTTCATTGCTCTTTTTATGTAAAATTTACAGTTGATGATTATGAAAAACATTATTTAAAAAGTTGGTGTGAGCACAACCTATCACTGTCACACCATCAGGGCCCCAAATTTATGTCAATGTGATAAGCATTGTTGAGGCGCAAAAATGTCATGTTAGGTAAATCCTATCTTTTGACAATAGTTTTCAAAAACTAAGGAGTTTGTGTCACTTCATCCGTTGTCAAATACTAGGAAAAGTCCAGTGAAACAATCGACACCATCACAATCATGCAAAGCAGTGGCTTTCTATGACAAAACTATGACAATGACTTGAATTAATGTGACGCCTAGTACTCAGAAGCGTACAGATTCGTCTCAACAGCACTTATTTTGAAGGCTGGTTGCGTGAAAAAACCTCAAGGAAAATGGACCACGACATCGCAATCGTCGAGTAGCAAAGAAGTGCATCCAGAAAAACTAGCGCCATTTGGTATGGTCGGATCGAGAGCTATTTCTACCATGTTTTTCACAAAATATTGCACAATCCTTAGCTCATCATCTTTGTTATTGTTCAATTCCACCAAACTGAGCCTCTCAAACTTCTCGAGGTCAATATTGTCAAAATGCTCGCAAAACCCATCAAGAAATTCTGGTACAAAGGTTTGGAAAACAGGGCAAAGATAAACTAAACTAACCCACCCAATCCAGAAACACCCAACATACATACAAGAAGGAAAAGACTAAACAAGGCACACAAAATACAGGACAGACAGGGGGACAACTACTTCAATCAATTACCATCATATATTGGGTCGGAGACTTTAATAAATGCTGGCTGGTATTTCAGCATCAGTGGATGTTGCCGGATAGTGTTGATCTCAACTGGAACTGTTCCAGTTCATAGGGTATAAGTAAAACAGACATCAATTCCTCCACCCCCAGAATGGGGAAAAAACAAGAAACAAACAAAAGACAGAACTGCACGATACATGTATAGATGACTAATAATGACAACAATGGTCTACATCAGCAAGGGACACGGTGTGAGATCATGTCCCCAAATTTCAGGACTCTTAACACATCTGAGAAGATATGATTGTCAGCTTGCACAATATCTGGAATAGCTGAGCACCAGGTAAATTTTCTTACCTGAACTTTATCCAATACTGAAGACCATGTCTTCCTGGCTCCACATCATGCAGGAAGGCATGGATGTAAGCGATGCATAAACCACGGCAGTGTTTAAGTTGACTGACTGCTGTGATAGGGTAGTGTTTCGTGATGCTGGACTAAACAGTTCCCGCTCATATGGTAGCTGATAAAACAGATGACACACAAACATTAAAACAGGAAAAGTCAGAAGACAATTATACAAATGACAAAAACAGTCCCAAGCGTGACAGATATGCCTGAGATTTCTAAAACCACTTAGCCTCTGTCAGTTCTTCCCCTTGATTTTTTTTTCAATGATCAGTGATCGATGGGTATTTTTGAAAAATGTTCCACAAACCTTTCTATGACAATACATTATGACAGTTGGGTGTTTTTGGATACACAGACATAACACACAACAACTTTTGGTCTTCAATAGCACACTTTGATCAGCCTCTGAAATCACAGTGCAGTTATTGCTAAGAATTAAAAGGCTGAATTTTTTTTGGGATAAAAGAGAATCTCTTGATTTTCAAACTGCATGACACTTTATATAGCTGAACAGCAGATAAAAGAAACTGTAACCTTGACTTTGTCCAGAGGGGAAGTACGTGTTGTTGTTCCACGTCATGCAGGCAGGCATGACATCACGGCTTTGGCGGCATTTCCAAGTCCACTTGGCTGACACAAGTGTCTAATGGCGATGGTCTTGACTGCAATTGTTCTTCATCACATAGTACCTGGTAAAACACATTACATACCAAAGATTAAAACTGGGTAGAAAAACAACAAAAATAGTAACAAAAACAAATAATGAATAAACAACTCACAAAGACAAAACCTACAGTGAGGAACACAGTGACAGATCCTGTGCCTATGACATTTCAGACCTCCTGTCATTTATTCCCCTTCATTTTAGACCACCATAATCAATTTTTTTTTTTTAATTCCACAAATATTTTAACAAGCATTTCAGAATGAATGTATGCTTTTTCTGAACAGACTGAATTTTTACACATTTCACTTAGCCTAGCATGCTTTACCAATATTGTCAAATTCAGATAATTATGACAAATCAGTGTTCAAAAAGACAAAAACTTCTGAAACATATGGAATACTAAATTTTAATCAAATATAGATTTCCTTGGTTTAAATTGCTAAAAAAAAAAAAATTGTCACTTCTACCACATGCTCCAGGTTCTGGAAATTGCTACTGCCACATTTGCAGCTGCCAAAAACTAAACAAGCTCATTAAAAAAAATTTTTAAGCTAACATAAATCATACCTCAAACTGCTGATCACCCCACAGACCACAAAGGTCATTTCAGGGCTATCACACCATTCTCTTCAAGTTCAGATGCAATAGATTCTAGTCCTGTCAAACTGCCTTTCATGTTACAGCCCCACCAACCATTAGGCCCCATCAGCGATATCACCTCATAAATCAATTGTCAACCTGAAAAAAGTGCTATATTATCTTGACAATTGTTTTATGGCAGCCAGTTAACTTTTTCTTAAATGTAGAGACCTAGAGCTAACCTTCAAAATGTGTTACCTTGTATGACACTGACTCAAGTTTACATCTTATGTACTCACATATGCAGGGTCTTCACATGAATTCTCCCGATGATGGCAGCAAGCTGAGGTAGTGTCACATGAAAGGTTTTCTTTGAGTTCTGATGATGACAGCAGCAAGTTGAGGTAGTTTCACATAAAGGGTTTTCTTCAAGTTCTGATGATGACAGCAGCGTGTTGAGGTAGTAACACATGAAGGGTTTTCTTCGAGTTCTGATGATGACAGCAGCATGTTGAGGTAGTAACACATGAAGGGTTTTCTTCGAGTTCTCCAGATGATGGCAACAGGTACAGTTCCACATGCAGAGTTGTGATCCAGTTCTCTTGACGATGGCAACAGTGTTGAGGTAGTCACACATGCAATTGTTTTGTTGTTGTTTTTATAGAACAAGTTGCCCAGAGGATGCCAGCAATGCTGAAGGTACCATTCCACCAAACGTCAGTATGATCCACATGATGACTTTATCACCCCATTAAAACTCCCACAGACTAAAGACAAGGAGGAGGAATCAGGAAACTTTAAATGTGTGAGGGGGTGACCGAGTCACCATCCCTCATGAAAAATGTGTCAATGCCTTTGTGGGTGGAGTTTACTCCACTGTGCCTTTGTAGGTGGAGTTTTGAACTCCACTGTGCCTTTGTAGGTGGAGTTTACTCCACAGTGTTTTTGTAGGTGGAGTTTTCTCCACAGTGTATTTGTAGGTGGAGTTTTCTCCACTGTGCCTTTGTAGGTGGAGTTTTCTCCACAGTGTTTTTGTAGGTGGAGTTTACTCCACAGTGTTTTTGTAGGTGGAGTTTTCTCCACAGTGCCTTTGTAGGTGGAGTTTACTCCAGTGTTTTTGTAGGTGGAGTTTTCTCCACAGTGTTTTTGTAGGTGGAGTTTACTCCACAGTGTATTTGTAGGTGGAGTTTTCTCCACAGTGCCTTTGTAGGTGGAGTTTACTCCAGTGTTTTTGTAGGTGGAGTTTTCTCCACAGTGTATTTGTAGGTGGAGTTTACTCCACTGTGCCTTTGTGGGTGGAGTTTACTCCACAGTGTTTTTGTAGGTGGAGTTTTCTCCACAGTGTTTTTGTAGGTGGAGTTTACTCCAGTGTTTTTGTAGGTGGAGTTTTCTCCACAGTGCCTTTGTAGGTGGAGTTTACTCCAGTGTTTTTGTAGGTGGAGTTTTCTCCACAGTGCCTTTGTAGGTGGAGTTTACTCCAGTGTTTTTGTAGGTGGAGTTTTCTCCACAGTGCCTTTGTAGGTGGAGTTTACTCCAGTGTTTTTGTAGGTGGAGTTTTCTCCACAGTGTTTTTGAGGTGGAGTTTTCTCCACAGTGTTTTTGTAGGTGGAGTTTTCTCCACAGTGCCTTTGTAGGTGGAGTTTACTCCACTGTGCCTTTGTAGGTGGAGTTTACTCCACTGTGCCTTTGTGGGTGGAGTTTACTCCACTGTGCCTTTGTGGGTGGAGTTTACTCCACTGTGCCTTTGTGGGTGGAGTTTACTCCACTGTGCCTTTGTGGGTGGAGTTTACTCCACTGTGCCTTTGTAGGTGGAGTTTACTCCACTGTGCCTTTGTGGGTGGAGTTTTCTCAACACCTATATCACTGTCACCATGACTGTTCAACTTTCATCCTCTGGCTTTTTATCTACATTCTGGGTTTAAGGGGTTGTTTTTTTATACCTAATTTGTTTTAATTCAGTATTCCTGGTTTTTAATTTACTGGTTGGGTTTAAATCTATTTTAAAATTTTGTTTTATTTCACTATTCCAGGTTTTGGTTGTATTATTTATTTGCTTTTAATTCTTTTATCTTGCCTATTTCATTTGGCCGACTTTTTATTCTCTTAATTTTTACATTCTATGCTTTTTAAAAAAATTTATTCTATTTTATTTTTTTAAGCCAGAGGTGTTGATACAATCTGAAATTTGGTGCTCAGTGATTGAAGGCAACAGACAACAAACACACGCTCGGCAAATGTAAAACGCAATTTTATTGAACAGCAATTTTCTGTGATTGATCACTGTTCTTAGAAGTTTTGGCCCCTTGAAGTGTCAAAAACGCATTCGCAGACGCAAACTGAAGTGGTACGGACACATCACACGAACATCTGGAGAGGCAGATGGAGAAAACAATGAGAAGATACAAAAGAAGAGTGTACTCGCGCGCTTTGAGTGGATCGAGGAGTAGAAGAAGCTGGTTACAAAATCTTCAGTGGTGCCCCAACAACCTACTAGACTAGGGGATAGGTGAAGGTGAAGTGTTTCAAGCACACATGGCAATTTTAGATTCTACTCTGTTGCACAACTTTCAAATGTTTCATCAGTGGTGCAGTTTGCCAGTCTTAGAAGACCTGGACACCTGCAACTGTCTTCATCAGTCATGATGACTGGCACAACATAACATCCCAGTTCTTAAGGCCACAGCTCATGCTGGCCTGTGCTTAATATCTCAAGTGTTAAAGCCCTTCAGGGCTTTGCTACACCGTTTCCTTTGTCCTCCATTCCCTACCCTTTACCCAGGGGCCTAACAGAGAAATAACGCCACATGTGGATCAATACATACGGTTCAGAGGTCTGGTACCCTAGCAGTGGCATCCACCTGGAGTCCTTGTAAGTTCTGCTAGGATTGCTGGGCATTTGTTGAGATGGTGATGATGGCCGGTTCCTTGCTCGTGAGGTTCATGGGAAGAAAGATAGTTTCAGTTTCTGCAAGCCCTCTGGTGACTGAAGATGTAGATGCTGGAGGAGCACGTTCTGCTGCATCCTGGGCAGAGGAAGGAAGGAACTGGAACTGTTCTTGCTTGGTCCTTTGGTCCCTTCTTCCCATTCTTATTCTTCTCTTTCTGCTCCTTACACCGGGCATTTTTATCTGATAACAAAAGGACATAAAATAATGTAATAAACAGATTCTCAAATTAAAAGAGAGACTCAGGAGGAGGGATACAGTGTGTACAAGTTTGTGTTGTGTGTGTGTGTGTGTTTTATGTGTTTGGTGTGTTTGGTGTGTTGTGTGTGTGTGTGTGTGTGTGTGTGTGTGTGTGTGTGTGTGTTTGGTGTGTGTGTGTGTGTGTGTGTGTGTGTGTGTGTTATGTGTTTGGTGTGTGTTATGTGTTTGGTGTGTGTGTGTGAGTGTGTGTGTGTGTGTACTTGTGTCGGTGTGTATACTTTGTGTGCCTGCGTGCAACCACACATTTTTTATGCAGGGATGTCTGGAAAGAAGGGACTGGCATGTTACAAAGTTCATAATACAGTAATGCTCCCCCCTCTACCCTCCTCCACACCCCCCCCCCCCCCCCCCTCTCCTTCCACTGCAGTTTTTACAATGACTGGGACAGGGTGACCAAGTAGTCAGCTTCAGTACAGACCGTTCACTGTCCTGTCATGATTACTTTCTACCTCCCTTTTTATACATCTCTTTTCACCCCCACCACCCCCAACTAACCTGCTCTTTTCCCTCCCCACTCCCCCTTCTGCCCAATATGACGTGGGATCTGCTGGAAAATTCTAGCACTATGTGTATGTGCGTGCGTGCGTGCACATGTGTGCGAGTATGTGATAGAGGAGTGTGTGTGAGAGAGAGAGATTACAGACAATGACAATGACAAATTCTTCTATTTCAAGGATAATGAATAAGCACCCATGTGCTTTTTTACATCCAGTCCCCGCCCTTAGGGATATATATAAGAGAGAGAGAGAGATGTGAGTGATGTGTGTGTGTGTGTGTGTGTGTGTGTGTGTGTGTGTGTGTGTGTGTGTGTGTGTGTGTGTGTGTGTGTGTGTGTGGAATTGAACCTAAGACTATTCGAGTTTTTTGTCCACATAGTGAGAGAGGTAGGACACATGATAGAAAATGCTCTATGACTATAGAGATTCATGATTCAAAAATCAGTTTTAATATTCACGATTTTAGCTTTTGACCATATGAGCACTGAGGATTTCAAGAAGCAACATCAACAATAACCATTTTTTAAACATTAGATGAGTCAGAAATATTTCAGTCAATCTTTTAAACAATTTTAATCAATTTAAATTTTGATTTTTTTTTTTTTTAAATGCTAATTTCATTTTTTATTAGATGAGAACACATTACCGAATGTGAACATAAATGATCTTGGATACAGATCTTTACCTAGTAGTACATTTTGATGCAAAAAGTTCCAGATGCTTCATTTCAGTTCTCATATTAGATTGTTTACAAAAACGGTTTTCATGTGCAATACCATTCAATTGACCCGTTTCTAGTGGCCTATGAATAATTATTACATTTGAATCTAAATAATGAAATATTGGTTTATTGCTATGTATTGATACACTTTTTTTTTTTATTAGGGGGGTTAACTTTTTAGTAACTCCAATAAAGTATTTATTGCTCTGTAGGTACCCTTTTGAACATGACTTTTCCAAAACTAACCTTTAATACCTCAAGGTTAAGACATTTTTAGACCTGCTGTGGCACCTGTCCTAACATCCTCAGCCTCAATCATCTGATCATGTCCATTCCTACACTTTCTGCTGGTACTGTTGGGGTTGAGGAATTTAAACAGAAGGTGATTTTTTTTTTAATGCATATCCACTGTCAAGTTTCATTTTGTTCAACTTCATGCTGCAGACATCTCAGATTTTAAATAGTCTATATTTCATTTTGATAGAATAGACCTGACATGCAATATTCTGAAAGACCTGTGTGAGCCATTCAGGTTTTCAAGTTCTAAACAACTGTATTCTTATCTCCAGATTTTCCTGTCTGAACAATAAACCATATCTGTAGTCTTGTCAAAGCTGCACCATCAGTTACATTAAAATAACCACAGTAAATAACATTTTGACTTCACTTAAATCCCTACAATTTTGACTATCAGTAAAATTTTGACTTAATTCACTACAATTTAAAAAATATCAGTCTTTACCTCTTCACTTGGACTTCTTTAACTCTTGGAGTCATCTGAGCACTGCAGTGGATGTTCCAGGCAGTGTGTTGTAGGCAAGATGACTCTGGTGGTCATCAGGGCACTGCAGTGGATGTTCCAGGCAGTGTGTTGTAGGCAAGATGAATCTGGTGGTCATCAGGGCAGTGCAGTGATTTTGCAGGTAGAATGTGGTGGGCAACAACCTGGTGGTCATCAGGGCAGTGCAGTGATTTTGCAGGTAGAATGTGGTGGGCAACAATCTGGTGGTCATCAAGGCAGTGCAGTGATTTTGCAGGTAGAATGTGGTGGGCAAGAATCGAGTAGCACCCATCCTTCTCCAGCTTGCAGGGTCACTTCTTGGTTTCCTGTAAAAAAAACAACAGTTGGGTTGGGATAGTTTTGGGCTCTTAATGATAAACCATCACAAAACATGCTGAATGAATTAATATATCGGTGAAATAATAACCAAAATAACTGATAAATTACTATCTTTAAAAAAAGTACTACCAATCCTTTATATAATTCAGGGCTGTCACTGTTCTCCATCCCATCGTAACACGCTGACCAGCACACTGGTAATGATACAGAGCATACACTTTAAATAGAAAAATTAGGGCACTGTTACCAAGGACCTTTTTAAAAAAAAAGTTGGTGTTTTTACCAAGATCAAACATACTGTCATTTTTTATGGTCTTACAAAACTCTCATAACATCCTTATTGCATACTTTAGACTTCCATCTTTTGTTTTAAAATAAAAACCAGGGCAGTTAGGGCCTGTGGCATGGATGACACCAACATACCCATCTTGCAGTCAGCCCCCTGGGAAGACCAGGTGCTGCCAGGTTCAACTTGCCCCAGACATTGCCTTCAACATGTCACTGCAGTGTCCCACTGACTCAGTTCAGTTCAAACACACACCATGCTTCCTCACAAGGAACCAGAATTTAACCTGAAGCACTTCACTAAAATTTCTTCCCTGACCAAAAAGAAACATGTAATTCTTTTTTTCCCCTTGTGCTTCACCTTTGTGCATGCAACAAAAACAGGGGGGGGGGGGGAGGTGAGCTGATTCATTCTTTGTATCACTTTGTAGAATAACAACCAATCAGTTTAGTTGCACAGTCATCTTTTTTAAAGAACAAGCCCAAGTTTGGGGCTCTAAAGATGTGTTTGTTAATGTCAGACAGTATTTTGCCATTTGATACAATTGCGTTTGCAATGTCTTTTTCCTCCCAAATTCAGGTCTGGCATTAAAACTGTAACGCAAAGTTCCTTATTGCTGCCTAAAAAACAACAACACCTGGCTATATTTTGGAACTTTAAACTTAAAAATGTCCAGTAATAAAAGAAGTAAGGTAGAGACCGGCTCAGCTTAAGCTTCGCAGCTTGTTGAAAGTCCCATCTATGATGTTTATTTTCTCTATAGGGTTCCTCAAATAGATACCATTCATTCCTTGTTAACATTCTTACTCGTCAAATTCAGTTTGAATCTGGTTTTAAAATTTAGTGCATATTCTAGTGCTAAGGTCAAGGAGTCCCAAAAGTCAGTAACTAACAATAAAAATGCTAGTATTGATTTTTTAAAATTAAACTTTTCCTTATAATTTATAATGTTTTCATATGGTACATTTGTAAAAAAAAAAATGTCTCAAATTTAATATTAACCTTACTGTATATCTTAAAAGTCTATGAGGTCTCCTGTTATACACCTACATTAAAATGAATGAAGTTCAAAATAATTATCTATTTCATTAGGTCATATTTCTGCATAATCATATTTCTGCAGACCTTTTTTTGTTGTTGTTTGGTCTTCTTTGGATTCTCTCAAAATATGCAGATTGTCTTTTTATATATATCAAACAAAGTGGGGCCTAACCATCGATTTATATAAGAATAAACACATTCACGTGTAAGTGAACAAAAAGTCCGTTTTTTAAATTAGATCATTTCTTGCTTTGCTTTGCCTGTGCTGGCTATAACCTTTTTTATGCATGTCAAATGATAATGCTTCATCAAACACTGCGCATCACATACCATTTTCTGAATGCTTTTACAGCTGCATAAAGTGATGTTCAGGGATATTTTTTTCTTATAATATAAAGTGCTGCTTTCTGAAACTGTTAAAAATAAAGGATGGCATCATCAGTAAAACTTTCAAGGTCAATTAACATAATATGGAAGGTCGTTTATAACTTATATGGTAAATAGTTAAAATACAAATACTCCTTCAAATAGTCACAGCATCAGAAAGTGAAATACATGAGAGTTATAGACATAACAGAAAAACATTTATCACTGAGTAATAAAATGTAATCTTAAAAACTCTGCACATGCACACACAAAACTGGCAACACACAGAGGCATACATGTGCATGCACACACTGAGCATGTAGGTATGCATGCATGCACACACACAGCACGCATTCCCATAATTATACTGATGGCGATGCACAAATGTTTATAACATGTCCAGGTCCAAGATACTGCCCTGTGAGATTCCATTGAGAATGTTAGTTTGGGTATAATAAATAACACAGCCAACACCACCAACTTTTCTTTGGGACAGAAATTATGTTATCAATTTAGTTACAGGGTCACAGTGACAAGTATGTCCTGCCTGTGCATAATGAAATGTAGAGAATTTATTATTTGTAGGCATTGATAAGGCAATGCACATCCTGCAAATCTGGCACAAGGGCCAGTGCTCAAATTAGTGGCCCCTTTTCATCCCATGCCCCTCTCCTTTCTCCACCTTCCCAGTTAGCCTATCTTAGCATGGTCAGTTCCTGCCCTAGGTCTACTCTAATAGCCTAGCACCACTGGCCCAAGACAGGATGTAATGGAAAGAAACTAAAAATGGGGGAAGGTGACAGCTACAAATGGAGACTCTTACCTCGATGTTTGTATTCAAAGACCGACGGCTTTAGGGGTCCGCAGGAGCTTACCTTCGGAAAGTGAACTACTGACTTCAGAGCACCTGCCTCTGAACTGAAATTGTGCTCAGCTCAGCTCACACTTCCCATGCACGTGCTACGACAGGGTAGGCTAGCTCAGAATGTGTGTCAAATTTCGGGTGGGCCTAGAACAAATTTTGACCTATCAGCCACAAGCACTGACTTTTGCTTCAGTTACAACACAGCTTTGAGGCCTTTGCCTTCAGTAATTTCAGACTTTTTTCACCTTCAGCCTTTTTTAAAAAATAAATTCACCTTTACGCCTACCTGTTTGTGTTCTTTACGTTAATAATACTCTGTCAAAGCTCCGGCCCCTCAGTGCACATTGTACATTTACATACATACATGCCCAGCCATACATGTATCTGTACTGTTGGCTACAATTGCCAAACCCTCCCATTCCCTACCCTTCCCATTTCGAGCGCTAATTTTTTCCATCAAATATATTCAGGGATTTTACCAACCTTCCGCAGGTCATAATTAAACAGGACATCAAAACGAACCTTTAAAAAAATCTTAGATCTCTCACTTTCCTGAATTTGAAGCGTCAGCTACGTAATGAAAAACAAAACGTTTCAAGCAAGGTCATAATTATACCATTTTAACACACACACACACACACATTTCTATTTAGCTACGACACGATCTCAGTTTTTCAATAAAAGTATTCTTAAGCTATTTATATTATCAAGCTGACATTGTTGGGAATGGCTGGAAAATGAACTGTCAGAAATGTTACTTTCACAGAAAAAAACAAAAACAGAATTACGCACCCAACAAGGCCATGCCTTTAGTATACTGTTTATATATATATATATATATATATATATATATATATATATATATATATATATATATTATTATTATGTGTGTGTGTGTGTGAAATAGCAATGAGTGAATGCATAGCAATGTGTTCGTAACACATGTAGTTTAACAGTATAGAAGAATTGTTCCAATACTTGTTTTATGTTTACACACATTAAAAAGCTATCTTCAGTTTAAGGTGTGCTAAAAAATGTAGTAAAACAAAATTAGAGAAACAACATAAGTAGGTTGTTTACACGGGTCTCCCGATTTTGAGCAATTGTTTCGAGGTGAAAGGGGGGGGGGGGGGAGATTTAAGACAGGTCTGCACATGAAGACATTGGTTTGAGTACGCCGCCAGGGGAAAAACGATCGAAATTTTTTTTTTAATGTGGTAGCCTTTAATTATATTTAGTAACAAACACGAGCGGTCAAATTGCCCGAATTTCACGGAGAGAAATCGTGGTATGAAATTAAATGAAATTTCCCCTATGTATAAGTCAAGGTGTGTTTGGGGGGGGGGGGGGGGGGGGGGTGGGATCGGAAACCACTTGTAACCAGCAGAGTTATCATACTTGTAAATACCGGAAGTAAATCAAAACACCGCTAGACGTCTCTCATACATGGCGAAACAAATGCAGATGGCTTGACATCTATTCTACATTTCACTTGTTTACTTGTTGCATGAGGCCGTTTTGTGATTTGATCAGTGAGTGAGAACACTTTTGTGCATATCTAGGTAACTATGTTTATTATTGAACTGTTATTTGTATAAGTGTTTTGTTGATATTGCTTGTTTTGTGTTTGTTTACAAGCTAAAATCGTCGATAGTTCAATCGTAGCTGTAGTGTAAGTCTGTAATATGTCCTAATTATTGCGAGGGCATTCACTGATGCAGCTGCAGACTGACTAAAAGTAACAACGGCATATCCGAATTTCGTTTTAGCTTGCGTATTGCAGATTTTTTTGGGTTAATAGCAGTGCGGGAAGAGCATTTAATTACACGTGTTCCTGGGCACAACCGAGAAAGGGGGTCATTCAGGAAGATATCTAGGAGTGAGTGGGTGTGCATACTGCTGCCAGCCTATGCTTCTGTGGCCTACGGATGCACAGTGTCTATCAGTGTATGTGTGTGTCACTGTGTGAATGTCAGTAGTTTTGCTTCCTTCTCTGTGTCATATTTTGTGCAATCGGCCTAAATAGATGCATGTACATGCAGTTCAGTTGTTTGTTATTAAGGCAACCCTAAAACTAAGTGCAGAATCCAAAATACAGGCCTACTATATATAATGTAATTGTATCAGATCTACTGAATCTGCACAAGTATTTAAAAATGTTGTTGCATGTTTTGCGATGATATGTGCTTTAAACTATCTCAATAACAGAAAAATCACACCTGTGATGATAAGTGGCTTATTCACTGTTACAGTTACAGTATACATATTTCTTAAAGTACTGAAGATGTTCAGCATAAAAAGGGATTTTTTTTTTTAATGAACAAAGGTTCTGTTTTTGGTGGTGCTGTTTAAGTGTTTTCAAATAATGAGCCTAATCATCTCACGAAGGCCTCGATTCACTTTCAAGAAACAAATTGTTTACCAAAAAAAAAAAAAAAAAGAACTATTCAAGGTCATCAGTGTCCAAGCCTAGATCAAAATCAGTAAAACAAGTAATTTAAGTAAAATCAGGATTGTTTGCATCAACTTCATGAAGTTTGTAGTTTTCTAGATCAAACTCTTCTCTTCACCCCCATTGTTGGAATTGTAAAGAATTTCTTCCAGTCCTTGTTCAAATTAAAGCATTCTGTCATGACTTAAAAAAGAGTGTCAGGACTTGATGCAGCTTTGAGTAATCTTGGGAATAAATCATGCAAATGACTAAGTAAGGAAAGTTTGTGCTTCTCATGAAAGAAAGAGAAGTGAGCCAATTTATTGTCTAGCACATGATTTTTTCAGCCATAGATAGAGTCACTCAACATCAAACGTGTTATTATTTGAAGACAGTTTCTCACTTTCTGAGTTTGAATTTGTTCACATAGCAATACAGTATATTTATATATATATATATATATATATGTGTGTGTGTGTGTGAAATCTATGATTATGTCAACTGAATTTGAGCCAGGACTAGGTCAGGGTATTTCACTATTTGTCACATATGATTAATTTCAATTTCACTTTCAGTGATCAGAAAAGGTTTTTGAATGAAAAGTATTGAATAAAGCCTAAATGTCATCCTCTTTCATATTTTAGCCCTCGGAGCTTCAATGTTGAGCAAGTAAATCCTTTGCAGAAAACAGGGATCTAACATAAATACTAAAATAACAATCATGTACATGTAATTGTATGTACAGTGTGTTTGTGTGTGTATATATACAGTACACGCATAATTTTAATTTTGTGCAGGTCTGTAAATGATCAGATTCATGATGTGTAACTGTTATTAACAGTTAAACTTTATCTGCTGACTGCATTAATACATTATATCCTTTGGATCATCTCAGAGGGATTAGTTATCAGCCTGAACTGTACACCCAAAACTCAGAGTCAGAGAGGTTATCCAGTATCCTGCATGGGATTCACTCAATTTATCTACAGAATGATAACCACTGTTTAAACTTTTTATTTTAAAAAAATCTGTATGTCATTCGTTGTAATGGAAATGCATTAAAATTTAAACTGTATTTAAACATATTTCTGAATAATAAAGGAAAAAAATGTTCAAAGCCTTATTGGATTGCCAGTCTAATTTTTTTAAATAAACTTTTTAAAAAATAATATTAATAGAAGCCAAAATATATAAACTAAGTTAATTTGTGAATACTATACCATGTTCATGTGATGGGGAATAAAACAGTTTATCAAGATCTATGCAAGCTGCTGCTTTTGTTTCCTTTACATTATTACTCAGTAATAACTAATATAAATTATAATGTGTATTGATACTGTATGCATACAGTGTGTGTGTGTGTGTGAATTTTGCACAATTCATTTGCTCATCAGTCCATTCATTGATTCACCTGTGGTTTCTAAAGTTTCTTGAGGTCTTCTTTGGAACTGATACAATCGTTAAGAATTTTTATTGACCATGTGTATACTTTTTGTACTTGGATGAAGTTAGAATGTGAATAATTTTTGTATTAGTATGATGTTTTTATCAACGCATTATTTGTGTGCAGAGATATAAGTTCAATTTTTTTTGGGGGGAGTGTTTTTTTAAACTATTTTAATGTAGTATATAAGTTGACTTTGTTGTATAAGAATTCAGTTAATATTTTACAGTTATTAACGACACTTCTTTTTTTTTTTTCCAGGGTATTGCAGAGGCTGAGGGAGATCAATAACGTTTTTGGTTAGAACTTTCAATGGTCCTGAATGTAAGTGGGTGTGCCCAGTCATCCAGCTACTCTGTGTTGTGTGTGTGTTGTGTGTGTGTGTGTGTGTGTGTGTGTGTGTGTGTGTGTGTGTGGTGTGTGTGTGTGTGCTGTGATGTGACCACATATTTGCTTGTATGTGTATGTGTTTCTTGTGGCACTTTGTTTCCAGTACACAGTTGCAAGTTCTCACTCTCAGTATTACAGTTTACATGTAGTGCATTTTACTTGTTCGTTATGGTTATAACTTATACAGTTATAGTGCAATTATATCTAATCTAGTTCAGTAGTTGTCTTTATGTCTTGTTGGGTTACTTTTGTTTCACTTTCAATGACTGTTTTATTACCAGCTTAAAGGAAGTACAATTTTTTGCTGAATTCATTATGTATTATTGGCATGTGGACAGTAATAATGTGATGATATAAATATAATGCTGATGATACTGATCAGTAGTACAATAGAAGTAGGTGGAATTACATGCAGTGAAAGGCTACTGAATCAAAGTTTGTTTTCTTCTGTGTAACCTCATATTCATAATCAAAGTTTCAAGGATGTGTTTAAAGAGGGATCAGGAAAAAAAAAATTAGATCTATAGCAGTGATGAGTGAGTGATATTATGACATTCCAGTTAGATTTGATTTTGTGATAAAAGATTTTCCCCATGCTTTGGGGTAAGTTGGTTTGTTTGGTTGGTTGTTTTGTTGGTTTTGGGGTTTTTTTCAAACAATATCCCGACCATGCACATAAGTTTTCAAGAAGCTCTGTTAACCACTAGACTGCCCCATTCCGGAAATTTTCCGGGGCTAAATGTGCACTCTATACACCTACATCCCGGAAAATTTCTGGGGTTTCGAACCAAGGTAAACAAGCCTGCTTCCTTGACTACAGTTACAGGGAAAGAACTCCAAAACTAGCGGAGATCACTCTCCTGTTGCTTGGCAACATCCAGCTGTAAAAAATGTGGCAAAAATGGTTGTTTTTTAGCTCGTATTTTGTGTTGTTATGCATGACTGCTTGGGCAGTTCTTGTTCAAAATGGCTGACGCTTCTCGTTGAAGGTATCAATAACTTTACACAGCTGAAAAAGTGGCAAATAAAACTTTAGAATATACCTGACAGTGATGAAAATGATCGTGTATGATTCAGGAGATAGTACTTTTTTTTTTTTAAATGAATGAGATTTTGCCTGGACTTATGTTTGACGTTATTGAGATGGGGGGTACTCAGAATGACGGTGTTGATGAAGAAAGTGTATTTTTGTCGATATTTTTACATTTTAAATATATTATCGTAGTGAAATATCATGCTAACTAATTTGAGCTTACCTCAAAGCAATCTACGATATATGTCATTAAGCAAACTATCAGGATTATTCATTTAGTAGTTTCTGAGTAAGAGGGACATGAACATAGCAAGTGGTACATAGAATTTTATTCCCCGGCATATAGGGTGCACCTGCACTCAGCAGGTAAAAGGTTAATGTTTCTGTTTTAGAAAGAAAAATAGAGTAACATATATACATGTGACAGTGCATTATTTAATACTATGCAGAAAAGCCAGTGCGTCATTTTTTTAGGTCAAACTGCATTACGAAATCAAACCCTGATACTACAGATTATGTAGGAAATTTTTCTTAAAATTGGTAAATTCCTGATGTTCTGAGTTTGTTGTTGTTGAGTTTTAAAAAAAAAAATTTGTGCTTTGGTTGTTGGTCTTAATAAGTTGAATTGTTTTGGAGGCTGTTTTGAATTAAAACGACGATTCTCATCATCCTTGTCAGCTTGTGGTATGTAATGTGTAATACATGCAGTGATGCACGTAAAATAGTTTGTCAAGGAGTAAAATAAAAATTGGTCTTAGTTGAAGACAGTCCTCATATGTTTTGATTATTTACTGTGTTTTGATTTGGTTTTGTTTATCTTTTCCTCTTGATATAATTTCTTGTGGTCAAGGGAGATAAGAATGAGCAATCATTGTTGGCAGTTTCATAGGTTGGAAACAAGTAACTGTTGAAATAAATTCTTCATACTGATCTGCAAAGTATAAGTGTTTGAGGTTGTGTTTCTCTGACAAATAACTGCTTAACAAAAAAAACAAAAAAATTTTAAGAGAGAAAAATGAGAAAAGGATCTGTTTGTCCTGCTTGACATATTACATGTTTGGTTATGTTGACAGGTGCAGAACCAAGACGAGCAGATAGATGTGGTCTTCTTCTGATCCAGCCCAGAGTGTTTTTTTCTGAAGAGTCCATTTACGCATTGGATATGTCTGAGAATGGACAGCCATGTCCTTTGAGGGTGTCTTTGAGAACTGGTTAAAAACACAGGCAAAGGAGGAGGTGGAAGACAAAACGGGAGGGGAATCAGAACAACAACAGACAGTTCACCCCAATGGGGAGGCAGAGAATGGTGATGACAAACAAGATACGAATCAGGATGCTTTTACAACACACTCCTCCAACAAATTCATGCTTGTGAACATCTCATCAAAGCAGACTGGGGCAAGGAGAGAGTCCCCAAGTCCACACCCTGTGCCGATTACAGGACCTGTTGGAGAAGATGAAGTCAGGCAGACTAGGGATTCTGAAACCGCCAAGCAACCTTACTACTGCAAGGACAAGATCAAAACTGGCCTTGAAGAAACCAAAGAGACTATAGTGCCCATGGTAGACAGTAAACGCAGGAAGCAGCGGAACATGCCTGTAGAGGGACAGGATCACCAGCAGTGCCATACGTGTTCTCCACTAACTGATCTGAGAGACGTAACGCCCACCTGTTCTCCCAGTGGTGTGGAAGGTTCCAGATTGGTGGACCCCATTTTAAGTCCAGATCATGAGTGCCCATGGAACCAGACTCCACGTCAGAGTGTCGGACTTCCAACAAGCGCAGCCAGTGCATAAAAAAGGGTGAGATCAGTATGCAGAAAGTGATGGAAAGGAGGGAGGGCTCTCCCTGCAGCATGGGCAGTGCAGGGGAATCCAGTGCCGGAGTCAAGCCAGGCACAGTGACCGTGCATGTGGAGGAAAACCAGGCTGAGTGTGACAGTACTTGTATGTTTTTAGCTTCCCCCAATGCAATCTCACCGGCTAGTCAGGGAGAGATTGAGGAACGCGTGTGCCCCTTACTCACAGACCATGAAGATGGTGCTAGTCCTGCTCATTGTGTGTGTCAATGCCGATCACTGCCACCTCCCACAAATCTCCTACCCAGGGACCATGTGCCAACAATCACCACTGCCACCTCTGCTAGCCCCCCATCCCTTGCCTCACCTCACCTCACTTTCAAGATTATTTCAACAAAGTCAGACAACAGTTCAGACATAAACTTGAAAGCCACTCTTGTCACCTCAGAAAGTCATTATGAAAGTAAAATTACTTCAGATTTTGAGAACTTTGTAACTAAGCTGGAGTTGAGAAGAAAGAAAAAAGATGACAAACGTGAAAACGAGACACCTGTTTCTAGTTTGCATGATAAAGAGTGTGGTAAGCAATATCTTCCAGCATGTGCTAAAACTGAAAGTGCAATAAACACTTTTGTGCCAGAAGTGAAGGGAGAATCTGCAGCAGTCAATACCCAGTTAGATTTGTCAGGGGTACGTGCAGATACAGCTGAAACATCCAGACAGGAAAACGTTCATACTTCAGGGGAACTGGGTGGGAGTGCAAAATGTGACCCACAGCAGAATGAGGTATGTGATTTTGCAAAGAACATAGACTGGGACACTGCTGTGGCTGAAACATTGGAGAGCTCGACCAGTGTGAGAGGGTATGACGGTGAGAGCAAACCAGGCATAATCCTCAAAATTAGGGCCAAGGCAGTTGTGCCGTGTTTGGAAAAAAACCTGGCTCTTAAATCAGTAAAAACTGTTTCATCAGGTAAACGAAAAGTAGAATCCATGGGCAGCCCTGAAATACTGTCTCGACTTCGGAAGCGGCAGAAGTCTGAACCATCTGCGTCACAAACAATGCCTTGTGCCTCAGACCAGGCACAGTCTGAGCAGCATACTGGACGTTGTAAGATGAGGAGCAAACAGACGAAAATGCAATCTGGTGGTAGTAGTTCCTGTCGCAATTCATCAGCTACCCGGCAAAGACGACGTAACACTGTGCATGTTGATGGGAATTTGGATGCCTACACAATGCATCTGTCCCCCTCTGTCTGCAAGTTTGTTGAATCGAGTACAAAACTGTCAAGATTGCAGACCCTGACCTACGATCTTGTTTGCTCTCTCTTCCCTCTTATCAAACAGCAGCTGAGCCATGTCACACCTGAATCACTGCACTTCATGGACATTGTAGATGACATTATCAATTCATTAGAATGTTCAGATTCAGAAGAAGTTTCAAACACCTATGAGTGTTTAGGTGAACTTTTTGAGAAGTTGAAAGTGGCTGAAACCAACATGGTACCAGTGTACTCTCCTCGTGTGGTTCTGTGTAGTGACCCTTCACATTTGTTGGAAGATTTCCAGCATAAGGTGTGCACATTGCTGCAGCTATTGCTCCCTGATCTCACAGTGTCTCTCTCAGATCGCTGCTTACAATCCCCAGGCCAGCTGGAAGAGGTGGTAAAGCGGGTGCTCTCAGCAAACCAATTCAAAGACAAAAGTGCAAGAAAGTGTCGCATTATGTCTTTATAAATTGATGTCAGTGGATATTGTTTGTAACTCTAGACTTGTCATATTGCTTCTCTTCTTTCGTTCATAGACTCATGTTGAGATTTTGCACCTCATGTGTGAGCTTTTCTTTTTATTCCTGTTCTGTGCTTATCTTTTTTTTCCCTTTTTTTGATTTGTTTTTTAATTATTTTTTTATAGTGTAATAGCTTTGAGCATTGTGGTATTTGTAATCATGTATGTTTTGTATAAAATGTAGCTTTTTAAAAGTTTTTTTTGTGTGCTATCGTCTGCTTTAATAGAAAACCCAGTGAAATCTAGTTTAGACTGATAATGTTATAGTTTGAAAGCAATAGTCATTTGAATGATCACAATCTTTTTGGACATTCATTAAAGAACATTGTCCTGGAATAAGTTTGGCATCAGTTTTCAGTCAAAGACTAAGATATCAAATAAGCTGTAGATCATATGGTGATAAGTCACCAGTAATACTTAATATTGCAATCTTTTTCTGTGAGCTAGTTAAGAAAATACACTATATTCTGGACCAAGTTTTTAACGCTTTGCTATCTGGTGGTAAATTCAGTTCATGGATTTCATGTATTCTAAGTCAGACCTAAGATTTAATGTTGTTAGCCATTACTAAATGATGGGTGGGAGGAGGGGGGGGGGGGGGTGTTCAAGAAAGTAAGATCTTTGACAGATTTATTTAAATTAAAATAAAAGGAGGCTGTTAATCTGAAATTGTCTTCCTTTGTTTTCTACCCTCAGTGAAGGGGTATCATTTTCCTCGCCATAAGAATATGGATTGCAAAAGTTGACATGGGTAAATCATAGTAAAAATATGATGATATTGTAAAAGTTTACATGGGTAAATCATAATAAAATAGCGTTATGACACAGCCCCTGAAAGATTGAAGAAAAATTGTGAATTAACATAAGTGAAGGCATGATTTGATGATTGATGCTGACACAATGGAGGTATAAACGGTGATGAATAATGAATGACAGGCATATTACATATGAATGGTATAATAAATTGTGATTGAGTGTGATTTTATGGATAAGAATTATATGATCCACATAGCGTTGTTTCAGAAATTGTAATGTTGTGTATGATACATAAAACTAAAAGGTCAAATGCCTTTGCTGAGTGTGTGTGTGTGTATGCATGGGTGTGTGCGTGTGTGTTTGAAACATGTTTAGATTTCTCCAGAAAGAATCATGTTCATCATCTAAATGAGTACATTAGGAAGAAACTGTGTTTTACCTTTTGTTTTTTGGACAATTTTGGTTTTTCATAAGCTCATGAACATGACAAAATGAAGGTAGTTTGATTTTAAAGCTGGAATCAGCAGGGTTTTTTTTCATTCATGAAGAGTTTTTCAACATTTCTCCAAAAATGAAAGCAAACAAAAGGAATTAATTATTCAGTGGGGTTTTTTCCAGACATGCAAGCATAATCATAATAAAAAATCTACGCACTGGTATATAACATTCATCAGGCATGTTTATTCTGTAACCTATGGAATACATGTCATCCTCAGTTTGGGAGAACCGTGTCAGGTGCCCATCTTTTTGTGTGTGGAGATAAAATATTATTTCTGTTACTGTATAGTGTATTACTTACTATTACAGTATTAGTAGTACAGTACAAGCAGTGTCAAGCCTAAGGCATCTTGGAATACTTTTTTTTTTTTTTTTTTGGATGGGGAAGGGGGTATCTTTCTCTGTGATGTAGTAGATAGAAGCACATTTAGTGCATACTCCTTTTAAAAATGGGAGATTTTATGTTTTTTCTCTTTTGAATGGTGAAAAATTTGTGGTTTTATACTACTTTTATTATGTGTGTATTAAAATTCATATTCTGCTGCTAGTGAAAAGGAGAAATGTTGATGGTACTATGAAAATCATTTTGTTGTTTTATCTCATTCAACCTCTTTTGAGAAAAAGATTACAGGCTATTTTAGTTTTAGATTTTTTTTTCACTTTAAAATATGTTAAATTACTTGTTGAGACTTGTTTTTGAGAAATCATCCATTTCACCAAATGAACCATGCCACAACTTAATCCTATGAGATGTGACTTATGGTCCGTTTCTATATATAAACAATTGAAACTCTTTTTGCCCGTGTTTGAAATTGGAATGCATGAAAATAGAATAACAACTTAAAACAAAATCAAACTATCAAAGCTTTTTCAGTATATGAGGTGTAGGTTGAATAGATATAAACCTTTTATATATATATATTATTTTTTATTTATTTATTCTTTTATATCGAGGATAATGGAATAAGCACTCATGTGCGTTTTTACATCCAGTCCCCATATGTATGCGGTTTAGTAAATTTTGTCATCTGTTCCCACCAGCACACAATGGCCTACTCTTCCGAAAAGCAGAACAGGATTTAACATGTGTGCAAGATGTTCTGAGTGTATTCGCACATGGGGGCTTGGTTTATAGTCTCATCTAAAGGACTTTAGGGAAAATAGAGTCAGCACAGATGTTAACTCCAGGGGAAAAATCCCCTTGAACGGAATTCGAACCCGGGTCATATGATTGCCAGCGCAATGTTCTAACCACTAGGCTATCCCACCCCCCGGATGTATGCACTGAGTGCATATTTCATTTGAAAACAGGAGACTTTGTGTTTTTCTCTTTGTAGTTTTGAATGTTGAAAAAATGTGTTTTCATACTACATTTATTATTATTATTATGTATCATAATAAAATAGACCAAAACAGAATCATCACATACTGAGGTAAGAGTTTTTGTTCTGTTTGTTTCAATGTTGTTGTGTTGCTGCAGCATTTTCTGGGGTGTCCTCGTTCAGCGACTCCTGTACTGCTTATTCCAGTCTCACCCAAGGCTGATCTGTCCTACCTGCAGAGTCAGAAGTCCATAGGGAATCAGCAGCATTGGCCATCATTAGGCCTCCTGTATTGCTTGTCACACACTTCAGAAGTGTTGTTTGGTGTCATTTCTAATCCAGCTTATCGAACACCCCACTTATCAAGCCCCATACCTAACACAGTACTAGCTTACTTGTGGAGCCAGACTGAATGAGACCATGAAAACATAATTCATTAATTGTGACCTTATGACAGATGGGAACAGGAAAAAAACAACAACACAGAACCGAAGTCATGTGGGGACTGGGACACAAATGATCCCCAAACTGGAGATATTTTTCCTTGATGCATGATACTCAAACGTTATCAACAATAGTAATGATGCATTTGAGGTCCAGCTGGGTGAGACTACAGGACAAAATAATGTTATGTGATTTCTTTGTTATATCCCAGCACCAAGAAGACAAGGAGTTCAGATACCTCCTGTGTCATGAGGTCATTCTTAGCAACACTCTTACTAATTTCACAAGTGTAAAGTAAATGGTATGAGTTCTTGACTGCATGGTTTCAGTCTTTCAATTTAGCTGAGAGCACCCAGGTCTGAAGAAGAAAAACAGGAAAGATCTCCTTGGATCTGACATCTGCCTCAAATGGGTGCAAACCTGGTTTCTCTGGAGGAGGTTCAGAGTACTAAGTGCTGCATGAATTCTCCTTTTTCTCACAGGAGAGCAAGCAGAGTATTTTACTATTTACTTTACTGAGCTCTGTGCTAGATTGTGATCCAAAATGTATTCACCATATTCAATAGTTTGGGCCTGAGGCAATTTTAATTTCAATGAGTATTTCAAAAAGTATGGCAAGAATATTGTAAATATTGCTTTTTTTGTTTTGTTATCTAGTTACATGTTTATGTATGTTTAGTGACTTTAGTTTGCATATGCATGTGTTCCCATTTTGTTGAAAACTAAATCATAAGAACCATAATGAATACAATGGGAAAAGCATTTAGTTTCTAATGTTTTGAGACTTGAAAATATGTGCTTGTAAACTTTGTAGTAATTTTGGAAAGCCATCAATTATGACAGGTTGTTTTTTTTAAAAGTGTTTTAGAACAGTTGTTTTATATAGCTCTCAAGATCATGCAGAAAATTCTTGAATTATTTTCTTTTCAGATGTAGTAATATCTTTGTTGTGAGGAGTAAATGGAGATTTTTGGAGGTGGTTTTTTGTGTGTGTGCTTTTTTGGGGGGTGGGGGGTATTATTATCCGTGTTTATGCTGAATCCCCTCTCTTTGCTATGTCACTGATGATGATTTGAGTAATGGATGTTTGAAAAAAAGAAAAGGATTATGGGTGTTTGGAAATTATTTGAAACAAATCATGTTTGTTGAAATGTCTGTGCATGATAATGAAAACACACAGGAAATTGCCATTGGAATTGTTTTTTAAAAATACAAAAAATACAAAAACAAAAACGATTCATCGATGTCAAATGTCCCTGCAGCAAATCCAAATACAAGGAAAATAGACAAAAGCTGATCTTGTGTGAATACAATTTATCAATGCCTATACCAGCTGTTACCATTTGTACAGGTTTTCTTCTTTCCTTTTTTTTCTTGAAATATACATTGCTTTCCATGTTGTCAAAAGTGTGCCATTGTCCATTTTGTTTCCGTTGCTGTAAATATAATCATCTGGATTAATTTGCTGTGTCGTTCCTAACACTTAACAAGCATTCTTTACCTGTGATCTAAGTTACAGTCTACCCCTAGCTCCATTGATTCCATGTGGTGTTGACAAATATATATGCATAAATATCCCCTTGTTTTCTTCCAGTGTGTGTATGTGTGTGGGTGGGTGCGTGTTCACATGAGTCTAGTTTTGTGCGTACTGTATATACATCTGTGTGTACCTGTATATTTATGACAGTTTGTTTTGGAATCTGTGTGTGTGTGTGTGTGTGTGTGTGTGTGTGTGTTGTGTGTGTGTGTGTGTGGTTGGTGAGGGAAACCAAATATTCTTTTGCCCTATAATCCATGCCACTGTTTCATGCCCCCCCTAAAAAAAACCCAAAACAACAACAAACAAACAAAACAAACCAACCAAAAAAGAAACAAAAAAAAGAAACCAAACAAAATCTGTCACTAGATTTAATACTGACTCATATGCTGGAAACAGTTCTGAAATGAATGTAAAGGATATATTATGTGTTTCCTCTTTCTGTCAGTCCAGCCAAAGCTGCTATCCATTTCATGTTAAATAGACTCCCAAGAACCTTTAATCAGATTCATCCCTTATTTAATCTGTTTTGTTATCAGGAGTTATGATGCTTGCAATTAGTAATACAGAAATGTTGTCTGTAAATTTTATGTCAACTGAGCATTTGCATTTTATGTTTGTTTAGCCCTTTGGAACAGGGGAAGTCTTTATTCACTGGTTCTTGTGCAGTGTGAGCATTTCTTACAGTCTCTGATGAAAAAGGCGTAACATGATAAAAATATAAGATTCTTAGATTGTCAAACTATTTCAGAGGAAAAAACATTAAATGCAGCTATTTTCGGTACTTTGATGTTTGTTACTGTTAGTATTGTTGTTAACGATCGGTTTTAAATCTTAACAATAGTAAACGTGTTTTTAATGATGAATGCTTTTCATCACTCAGTTAAAAATACCACACATGATTAATGCGATGTTACCTGTTTGAAGGGATAAGAAAAGGAAGGATATAATATTGATTAAAAATTTGAAGTGGTGTCTGAACCTACAGTTAGCTTTGATTTACTTTTTTTTCCCCTTTGGCTAGAACTTTGAAGTTTACCAGTGGTGAGATTTTCCGACTTTAGTAATGGTGTCTGAAGACAACACTTTTGTGCAATTGTTTTAAAAAGAATTTGTCATCTGTTCCTACTGCTACACAATGGCCTACTCTTCCAAAAGATGGAACAGGTTTTTTAATGTGTGTGCAAGATGTTCTGCATGCGTTCATACATGGGGCTTTGATTTATAGTCACGTTAAAAGGACGAGGTGATGGGGGGGGGGGGGGGGTTGGGGGTCAAGACTAATGTGACCTCCAGGGTAAAATTGCTGAAAATGGCCACTGTTGTGGTGGCTTAATCAAGAGCTGTCAGACCGCGAGTGCAACACTCTAACCACCAGGCTATCTATCCTGCCCCCTGCTTTGATATTGACCAGAAGGGCATTAGGATCACTAAAATGCCCCTGTTTTGCCCTTTTTCTCCATCCTCTCCAGTCTGGCTTCTTTCACATACATGTAATGTATGAATGCTTTTACCACAGTCCACTTCCTACCCTTAACAAGATTATTTTGAATATCGTTTTAAAACATTAATAAATGACCTTATATTGTGTTATCATTTTTTCCCCTCTGTGCTCTGAACTCTGCTGTTTGGTGTGAACTGACCATGCACACTCCTTATGGATGCCAGTGGGTATGTTTTCCTTGCGGTTTTGTTGAAATGGTCACAAAATTTGGTCAACACTACTTTGATATCAACTTTGCTTTGATCAGTTTATTTCTCATTTGGCTAAGGTCACCTGCATGCATGAGATCTTACCATTAGAGGACGCTGATGGTATGTTGAGAGTGAGTTGGGTAGGGCTGATTCAAAGCCTTAGGCCAAGTTAGGGTGATGAAACTGGACCAATCATGTGCATGTTTACACTGACCCTGCAGTAAGTGGACCAAACAGCTGCTTTGTTTGCCTGGAGAAGTGAAGACAGTGACTTTTAACCGCTACAGTTTGATACTACTTTTCTGTTTTGCTACAAGATAATGGTCTACAAAAGAGAAGTTGTAAGGCAGTGTTGCAGCCAGACAGCAGCCTAACAGATTAGGTTACAGCTGTAAAATAGTATGCCAAGTTACACTGAAAAGTACAGCTGCACTAGTCAGTGGAACTGACAGAAGGAATATTCCTAACAAATCGTAAATTTTCATCCAACCTGTTAAACTGTTCCTGGCGATGGTAAAATACTTAAAGGATTAACAGTTCTTTTCTCTTTGCATTTCTGCTGTACACAGGAAGAGCTTCCTTTTTCTTTCTTTTTTTTTCTCCAAGTGTTGGTGGGAGACCAGAACTTTGAATTGTTCTTTAATTTGATGAAGAGGTCCCTTTGCTGCTTGTTGATTTTCCACCAGTCTATAGAAATTCTGTATATGTATGTACATCTCTCTAAATCTGCCTTGCAGATCTATGAGTTTGTTGTTATGTTGGTTTTGGATGGTTGTGTGTGTGAGAGAGTAAGAGAGAGAGAAAGGGACAATGTGGCCCAACTTTTCAATTGCCTTTCTCTCCATGTTGACTCAGATGTGATATTTGATTGAGTCTGTGTACAGGATTCTTCGTTTCATTCATGTAGTTTTAGCATCTTGTAAAGAGTGACATGACTAACCTGTCAAATATTGATTATTCCTTGTTAATACGGATTTGAATCTCTCAGTTGATGGGTTGTGAAAACCCACCTCTCCGAACCATACATTAGACCTGTTCTCCTGTATGGTTTGGAGACATGGGTTTTCACAAAAACCGTCGAACGTTTGCTGAAGAGCTACATGACAAAGATCAAATGGGAAGACAGGATCACAAATAAAGAACTTTGGAGAATGTGCATAGTTGATGATCTGAAGTCTGTAGCTAGTAGCAGTAGACTGCGCTGGTTTGGGCACATTCAACGGAAAGCAGACCACCACATCATAAAAAGAGCAATGAACTGCATAGTGGGTGGAAAGAAACCAAAGGGAAGACCTAGCAAAACATGGGCTACCTGTATTGCACATGATCTTAGAGAAAGGGGCATAAATAAGGAGGAAGCTCAAAACAGAGAGAGATGGAGAAGGCTCATCAATGTCAAACCTCCCCTGGGAGAAACATGACAAAAAAGGAAGAAGAAGAAGAAGAGTTGATGGGTTTTCGAATCTCTCAACCTGTTCATATGAAATTGCTCGTGTTTCCCATACGAAGCATGATAAGAAATTAAGATATATCTAAAACAGTTCTAATGAGCATAGAAAACAGTTGCTTGCTATATGGATAAACAGATTGAATTGCATACATGTACATATGCTTTTTTCTTCTTCAGTTATATATAGCATTTGAAATCACAGAAATTAAAAGGGCAAGTCAAGAAAATGATCACTGTTCAATAGGTGAGCTGGTGTGGATTAAAAAAATAAAGTTACTTTGCTCATCTTCTCAGCAGTGTTATGACTGTCAGGGCTCTGAACAAGTGAAGGAGTTCTTTATGCGACTGGAATAAGGTCATGGCACTTCATGCTGACAGACAAGAACAAGTGCCTAGACATAGGAAGTACTTTTCAATGACAACATCATTCATGAACAATGTTTATCCTAGTTTTTACTGTACCATGTGTCCTGACATTATAATGTTTGTTGACTAGCATGATCAATTATTTTGGAATAGCGATTCTTTCATTCTTTATCAAAACCACCACTGCATTAATTTTCACACACAAAATTGCTTTTCGCCATTGAGAGTGTGAGAGCTTTTTGTTCTCTGTTTAGTTCCTTGTGGTAGTGGTAATGACTCATTAGTAAAATGATGTTTAGAATCATGATGCATGGGAAATTGCACTGAACTGACTCATCAAGGTTTTGCTCCATTTTTACCGAATTAAATGATGTTTTTATGGTGCTGAAAGAATAGGTGCATTTTACCGTAGATTTAGAAATGTGTAGTGGTACCCACTGTACAAGTTATATGTGCATATTGGATGTCATGTTTTCTGCCATCTGCCATCCAGGGCATTTATAATGTAGGCATGATTTAATCTGTATATGAGACATAAGTATTGTATGTATTATCACAGTGTAGTATTTGAAAGTTGTTTGTTATGCATCCTTTATGCCTGAGTGTTTGCCTTTGAACTCTACGAACTGAAAGAGGCAGCATTGTTTGAGTGGGAATTTTTTTTAAAAATTAGTTTCAATGGTGGTATTTCCTAATCACCAGACGTGTAAAAGTCAGTTTTTGAAGCCAAAACTCAGACGTGTGTTTTTATACAGAGTTGTTTTCATATGAAAATAAATCTTTTGTGGGTTGTTTTTTTTTATCTTCGAAATCAGAGAGGGAACAGTGGGGTTTCTTTTTTTAAAGCTATTGAAAAATACCAGTTAAAAATAGAAATTTGAACAGTCCATGTGTTTTAAAATCGCCCCCTTACCACACAACCGTGCACGCACATAATATATGCACATCTGATAATTATGACAGAAATAGATATGTTAAATCATAACCCATACTCATCCACCTTGTGGATAATATCACAAAGGTACCTGGTTTTCCTTTTCATTTACTAATCACTCTTCCAACTTCTTGAACATTTTCTACGTTGATTAAAGAGTACTTCTCTTTGATATCAATAAGTTAATGTTCTCTCTAGTCTTAATATGGTGTAATCCAGTATTTATCAAGGATTTGTTGTTGTTGTCTGCTTTAAAACAGACGTGAGGTACACTTGTTTTACTGCATACATTGCAGAGTACAGCAGGTAGTTAATCCATGATATAAGCTCAAATATCCAAGCCATATTGCGCTTTGTTGAGCACACACTCACACTCACATACAAACAAACACACACACACACACAATCACAGTCACACACACTGCCCATTGAATAAGCAGTGTATTTGTTTTCTTTCATCAAGCCATCCATCTGGGGTTTTTAGTTCTTTCGTTATTGGAGGGGAGGGGGTGTATAATAGATGTACAGTTATTTAAAATGTGTTTCCTTTCAGTTTCTGTAACCGAACAGAGAAAAAAATCACTGATCATGCATAAAGATGTGTTTGACTTCATAGAGAATAGGAGCTGAATGAGAAAAAGAGAGAAGAAAAAAGAAAAGGTGCTGGTAATTGCTGCAGGTGTACAGATGCTGACTGGTGAATGCAGGTGTTCAGTACAAGTTGACAAAATCTGATGTATGTAGCATCACTTCTGTTGTGTATGCCTCAAGGCAGTGGACTGTGTCATGAGATCAAATAATTGAATAACTTGAATATTTATAACTTAAAATAATGGGTCTGAAAGTACAACACCCCCCCCCCCCCCCCCCTTTTTTTTTTCCCCCCAACCCTGCAACTCTTCAGGAGCATAGGAGCATGAATTTATTCTGTTGTGTACTTTGGGGATTATGTGTGAATGTTTTGTTGTTGTTTTTTCAATTTGAGCAAATATGTGTTCACCATTTTAACATATTCCCATATTACAAAGGGAATGGACAATGTCTATTGCTTAGATGTGGGGGTTTTTTTACAATCAAAGAGAAAAGGAAAAGAAAGTGACAAATCATGTCGGCATACCTTGAATGTGATTGTTGATAATTGTACAACTCTGAGCATAGTTAAACCTGAAGTAAACTTGATAACAGAGTTAATGCGTAAAGAAGGAGCCCATCATTAATCAGGGAAAATGGTGTTTATGTCTGGAAAGAGACCAGTAAAAGTGTTTTTTAACCCTTGGAATACCTGGGGGAAAAAATTGTCAAGAAGCGTCTCCCTGGTGCCAGAGTGTTTGGGAAAATTGAGGACAGTAATAATTAACCCAAAGCAAAAATTGTAAAACCAAAAAAACCAACAAAGTTTTTGAAGGATAGTGAATTGTGATTTTTAATCTGTGCTTATTTTTTTCAACTAGTTTTGATTTTTTAAAATTTTAATTCTGGCATTTAAAAGTGGAGTAATTGCAGAATGTCAGTTCCCAGCCTCATGGCTTTTATGTAGGACGTTGACTGACAATCTATAGGTACTGAAAGGGTTCATGTCTGTCTACTCAAACTATTAATTAAAACAGCATCCTATTATCCAAAAGAAATGGGCAATACTCACTCTACTTTAACATCCAAGAAGAAAAGGACAATGTGTTATACTATTATAGAAGAAAACAAAGAAGGCACTGCACCAAAAATGCTACTTATTGATTGTTAAAACCTTGCAGTAAAATGTCTCGTACGGTACAGTATAGTACAGTAGAAAGCATGTTCCGTTAAACTTTGACTTTCAAAAGAATATAGATTTTAACCGCTTGTACCAAAGACAGTATGCAAATTTTGTCCAGAAAGCATTATAACTAAGGTAATTAATGAGACAAGTGATGGGTCAAAGGCAAGTTGTACTAAATCCACAAGTGCAAAATATGTAAATGAAAGTATAGCATTAAACCATTGCATTAGGGATAACTCCTCTTTTTCATGATAGTCACTTTCACCAGCTACTAACTCCAGCTTGGGGTCTAATGCCAGTGTGAATGAAAGAATGAAGCCTAAGCCAGGCAATGGGTGACAAACATAATTATAAGGCTTTGAGAAAGTACAACTGAGAAGAACAAGGCAAAACAGTGTCTTTGAAGATCTGTATGTTAGGTTGAACCAGACTTTTTGGAACGGACCAAGATCATGATCTTATTTCCGATGGACAACTAGTGTCCTTCAACCATTTAGGCCTCAGCCCATGCTTGTTTTAGGCATGCATGCGTGTGTGTATGTGTTTGAAACCTCAGAACTTGCTATGACATCCACATCACATACTTTTAAATGTTCATGTGGCACTTTGTGTATTTCACACTGACAGGTCTGAGTGAATAGGGTTAATCAAACAATCCTTCTGAGTTGTGCAGTTGAAAAGAAAAGGTATCTCTAGCTTAAGTGTCAGGACTTAGGGCACGTGACCTTAGCTGTGATCAGGTTTGCCTCTATGTGGTGTCCACAAAAAAAAAAAAATCAAAAGAAAACTTGCAAACAATATACCAACAATCAAAAAGAGAAAGTGATAAAATGATAGTAGTGTTTGTTAGGTTTTATTCCTCGATCCAGACTGCTTGAGGGGACCCCATGGTGGGTTAGGAGGCTTGTGAAAGTGACTAATGGGTTTTCTGTAGACTTCAGGGTATATCATTAAACATACTTGACAAAAACCAAGTTTACATGGGTAAGCTGCAGTTATGTAATATTACATCATGATCCCCCCTGTTCTTCAGCTAGAGCTTGGAGGTATAGCAGTGGTCAGAATTTTTGTGTATGCAATTGGATTTTCCCCCCACCATTAAAGTAGCCGCATTCTCACTTAAATTTCTTTATTCTTTTATTTCATGGATAATGGAATAAGTTCTCATGTGTTTTTCTACAACTAGTCCCCGTGTGTATGCAGTTTTGTCAGTTTAGTCATCTGTTCCAACCGGCACACAATGACCTACTCTTCCGAAAAGTGGAACAAGTTTTAACATGTGTTTTTCTACAACTAGTCCCCGTGTGTATGCAGTTTTGTCAGTTTAGTCATCCGTTCCAACCGGAACACAATGGCCTACTCTTCCGAAAAGTGGAACAAGTTTTAGCATGTGTGCAGGATGTTCTGCATGCATTTGCACACAGGATCTTGGTTTACAGTCTCATCCGAAGGACTTTTGGGGGGTAGTGGAGTTGGTACCTCGGGGATACAGTTGGGAGTTGGAGTACCAATCTTGCCAGGACAGTCAGGAAGTACCTCCCTGCTCTTTCTGATTTTCATCATGAGTTGTTTTATTTTTGGATGTGCACAAGTCTGTATAAGTAGAGGGGTCAAACTGGTGTAGAGTCTCCTTGGAAAGATGGCATTCAGTTCAATTTTCCTGTCAAACTAGGAAGAAAGGGCATGCTTGGAATCCAACTCAGAACCTCAAGGTTTACTTGTTAGGCAGATGAACATCTAAACCATCCTGCCACCTTCCTTCTGGTCTTGAAAATGAAAATAGAATCAACAAGGCTCTCTTAATTTGACTTGTTTCTTCTAAACTTGTTTGTGCTTTTCAGTTCCCCAACATGCGGAACATGTGACATCTGTCTGTTGTTTTTGAGAGATGTAAATGGAATGAGAAGAGTGAATCATTTCTGATTTTGTGTATTATATAATTGTATTGTTATCAAATGAGATGATTGGTTAATGTTATAATTACCCCCAAGTCTCTCTTTTCATTGTTGAATGATGTGTGTATATTCATTCTTTAATTTATTTATTGATGTTTTACTATTTTGTAGGTTTTCTTTAGGTTTTCCATGGTGGTGACTGTTTTCTTCAAAACCACCCACTCAACTTTTTTTTCTGATTTTATTTATTATTGTATAGAAATACTCCAAGTGATTTGTTTTTCCAAGCAAAATGTATAGCATTTTTGATGATGTACATTTGGTAAGACACCATTGGATATATTTTGACTCTATTTTGATTTGATTGTATAAAAAGTGTTATTTGGTAAATAAATTTAGTTTGTTATTCTTCCAGTCGTTTTGAGTGAGAAAGAAAGAAAGAAAGAAAGAGAGAGAGAGGTGTGTGTGTGTGTGCGCGCGCGCATGTGTGTGTGTGTGTGTGTTTACCTTTATATTTGTGACTTGTCTGTGAATTTGCTTTACTTCTGAAATGGTTAGTCTTATTAAAAATTCTCTTAGGAATTTTTTTTTTTAGAATGGTGGTTTCAATTAGTTCAAAATCAAAACAGATACCCATTATTATATGCTTTCACTCATCCAACTTCACTCACCCCTAGCCCTACTTGCATTTAAACACACACACACACACACACACACACACACACACACACACACACACACCACACTCAGGGACACACATATTCATAGACACATACACACATGCCAAGAGAACCTGTCCTATTCAAGTAACAAGTAAATCCATCACATGACAAGGACAGGGTTTTTTCTTCTTTTTTTAAAAATCCCTGCATTCTCTCTCTCTCTCTCTCTCTCTCTCTCTCTCTCTCTCTCTCTCTCTCTCTCTCTCTCTCTCTCTCTCTCTCTCTTTTCTGTTCCTCTCTTTCTCTCACATCTGCGCTTAAGCAAATGTGAGGGGGAAAAAGCTCTGCTCGTAATTGTTATCAGTGAAGAATTTGTCACGTGAACACCCAAGAATTATCTGAACATCAAAGTGTCAAAAATATGGCATACATTTTGCTGAAGAGAACTATAAATGCTGAATTCATGTTGAGGGTCTGTCTCCAGAATGCATAAATAATGAGCACATCTTTCGTAGAATCTAAATGCATGTGCACTTCTTTGTATGTATGTATATATATGCAGGCACATTAGTTTGGTGTGTGTGTACTGAATAGAGTACACACACACACACACACACACACACACAAGCATGCAGATCTTCATGTACACACATACACAACCTCTCGCTCTGTCTCTCTCTCTCTCTCTCATGGCCTGGTTGGTTAGAGCATTGTGCCTTGCGCTCGTGATCTGCTGACTTAGGTTTGAATCCTGTTCAAGGGGATATTTTCCTCTGGAATTAATATCAGTGCTTACTCAACTCTCCCCAAAAGTCCAGATGAGACAGAAAAACCGAGGTCCCCAGTGCAAGTGCATGAATAAATAGATAAATAAAATCTCTCTCTCTCTCTCTCTCTCTCTCTCTCTCTCTCTCTCTGTGGATAGCGTGGTGGTTAGAGTGATGCATTTGTGATCTGCTGACCTGGGTCTGAATCTTGTTCAAGAGGATTTTTCCTCAGGACTTAACATCAGTGCCGACTTCACTCTCCCCAAAAGTCCTTCGGATGAGACTATAAACCGAGGTCCTGTGTACAAATGCACTCAGAACATCATGCACACATTAAACCCGTTCTGCTTTTTGGAAGAGTAGGCCAATGTGTGCCGGTAGGAACGAATGGCAAAATTTACAAAACTGCATACACACGGGGACTTGACGTAAAAAAGCACATAGTGCTTAATCCATTATCCTCAAAATAAAATAATAAAAAACAACTCTCTCTCTCTCTCTCTCTCTCTCTCTCTCTCTCTCTCTCTCTCTCTCTCTCTCTCTCTCTGTGCACTGATGAGTTTGGTCCAAGACTTATTGTTGGAAAAAAATCTTGCCATAGAATTGTTAAAAATCAGCTTTGTATAAGTTTCTGATCAATATAGCTGAATTCACTGCAAGGTAAAATACACACTCCATATTTCCTGATTCATGCTCTAAATAAATAAGACATGTGTATGTGTACATAGAGAATGCTATGTGATGATGCATTGAGGGCACTGGCAGATCTGCAAATAATATGACCTGGAAGATAAAAAGGTATATCTGCTGAAAATTCACACTCATAATAATATATATATATATAATTGTCTTGATAAAAACCCACAATTCTGCTGGGCACCACTCCCTTCAAGCACACAGTTGAGGTAAAATAGTAAAATGAAAATAAATACACAACTGTGTTCAGCTTCATTTCTCCTTTTCATCTCTCCTTTTACGTGTGGGGTAGGAGATGATTTTGAACAACTACTCAGTAATCCACTAGTTTAAAAGATGGTTTTATCATTAGGTTATCCATTTAGCCTGAGGAAGCTTCAGAGGGAAGCGAAAATTTGCTGAAAAAAATAAAAGGAGAAATGAAGCTGAACACAGTTGTGTTTTTATTTTCATTTTAATATATATATATATATATATATATATATATATATATATATATATATATATATATATATTTCAGCTTTGTTTTAATTAAGGAAAAATCAAAGTGAACCAAACAGATCAGAAAAATGAAACAAGAATTGAAAGCATGAACAAAACAAAACAAAGTAAACCTACCCCTTCCCTAGGCCCTTTAAAAACAACCTCAGATAAACATATTGTGCAGCTATTTCATTTAGGATTGTCCTATGCCCAGAGAGCATAAGGTCAGACAAGGAATACAGAATACACTGTCACTCATTGTAAGTGTACAAATATTTATTGCAAAACAACAACAAACAAACCTGTGGCAGTCAGATTTTGGTGGGGGGGAAGGGGGTGGTGGTGGATGAAAGTATGGGAACTAGTTACTTCCCTTTACATTTTCCTCTTACGAAAACATGAACACTGTGACTTTATGAAATATGGCGATCATACCAGCGACTTGGGACATGTACGATCTTATCCAGGGCTTTATACAGGTATGTGTTTGAAACTGGTGGATGTGATTTGTGTAAGGTATCATTAAGGTAAAAAGACTTGACGATATTTTGTAAAGCTGTATGTAGTGCTGTGGAGCTATCTGAAGTCCGTGACTGGTTACGTGAACAGCATACATAACAGTGCGTGCGTGTGATTCACCATGACCACCAATGCGGCACCCGACGCGGAACCCAATTTGTGAATGTGATGCAATAGGAGGGCGTTTTCGGGGGAAAAGTAGGCCAGCCTAATCAAACGTTTTAACTTAAATCCTTAAAACCAGGAAGATCTCCAGTCATTTCTCATTCTACATTAGATAACGGGGCGTGGTCAACAAAGAACATGCTCGTTTTTCAACTTTTCTATTCAACTCGTGCAACATCAACAACAACAAAATTAGAAGTTTTGGGGAGAAAGGGTTTTTGAAGCATGTGTCTTACTGCAAGTATACCTTTATTATTGGTATTAGCTAGATATTATGCTGAACTAACCCCCCCCCCCCCCCCCCCAAAAAAAGGGTGGGGGTGGCCAACAACAGAAGTATAGAGCACAGCTTCTCCCCTCTCCTTTTATATTACTTTGTTTTTCCATCATCATTGACAGTTTTATATATATATATAATATATATAAACTGACAGTTCAACTTCAAATTTGAATTGATTACACAGTAGTGAGTATTAAATAAACACCATGATTATGTTTCCAACTCTAGCACAGGCATACATGAATACATTGTCTGGTCTGGATAGTTCAAAATAATTGTATGCCCTCCATACCGTTCACTTGAAACATGCACACATCAACATGTCATCAAATTTTACAGCGGGTGTAATTGAAGGCTGGTTGTTGTGAGACCATCAACCCATGTGAAGAAAACAATTCTAGAGGCTATTGAAGGCTATTAAGTCCTTCGGATGAGACTATAAACCAAGGTCCTGTGTGAAAACACATGCACAACATCTTGCACACATTGTTAAATCCTGCTCTGCTTTTTGAAAGAGTAGGCCATTATGTGCCGGTGGGAACAGATGGCAAAATTTACATTTCAACTGCAAACACACAGGGACTGTATCATTGTATGTAAATAAAGCACATGAATGCTTATTCCATTATCCTCAATATAACAGAATAAAGGGGGGGGGGGGGCCTCTCTTAGGTGATTTACTTTATATGACTTAATGAAGATTTCAGCACTATTTATGAGAGGTTAGTGTAAGGCAGAAGAGAAAGACAGAAACGCTTTGCATTGAAAATAAAAAACAACAACCAAAAACAAAGAAAGGATTGGTGGGCAACTAACAGATCAATGTGTTTTGGCACTTTTGTCAACCTCTGTGTAATAGTTAGGGCCCTCAGAATTCAAAAATGAAAAATGAAAAAAAAATGATGGGAAAGTAGATAAAGATTGGAGGTAAGTGGGAGAGCTAGCAGTAAGTTGAAAGGAGCCTCTAGATTTGGCTTTGCAAGTAAAGTTCCATTTCAATTTTCATGCCTGCTCTGAAAGAAAGGATGGAAATTGTGGCATTGTCCTCTGGGATGAAGTGCTTGTGTAAAAACAAAAAACAAAAACAAAAAAGTCATAGAAGAAGGAAAATATTCCCGTTGTCTGTTTTGTGGCACTTGTGTGCCATGACCACAACAGTTGGAGAAAGCTGGTGTTGTTGTCAGTGCAGACTGCAGTGTCCCGCAACCACTTTCAGTTAAGGGACTAGAGTAGTGTAGGGAAGTGTGTAGTTCAATTTGCAAAAATCTTACTAACAGGCTAGATTGTGAGTGTCGTGTACTTTCAGCACTTTTAACAGTTTCAGTCTGCTGTATGGATTTGGTGTCACTGTCAATCAATTGGGACAGTTGCTGTGTGAGTCTTTGTCTTACAAGTTTGTATATAGTATTTAAGTTCAGTTTTGAGAGCATGGCCTTTTATGTTGATTATAAATAGTAATATACATGATTTGAAATGATTTTCAGATTTACTTGACTGAATTATTTCCAGAAGCTGCATGTTTACAGTTCTTGTCTCTTGCTGTTGTGTGTGTGGTTTTTCTCTTTCTCTCTACAGCACTCTGGTCTTCTTAAGACACCCCTCCCTTCCAAACCCCCCCCCCCCCCCCCCACCCCACCCCTTTGTTTTCATCTGTATTGAATAAAATTGTTTGTGACATTCATTTCCTGTATGAAAGAAATGTTAGTGAAGATTTTGCTTTGGTGGTTTCTGTTTTCAGGCCCCGACCTATCACCTGGTCTTTGAGGTTGTCCTGATTCTCTGATTGCCAAACTCTTCTTTTCCAAAAGCTACAAACCACAAAAGATCAAACTTAGTGAAAAGGTATGGCATTGTCATTTCAGAGCATCTGACTTTAAGTGCTGATCAGAATTACGTTTTGCTCGCGTTTTTATTTCATCATTTTTGTTTCTTTATTGAAATTTATCTGAATTACAGTTTTTGTTAGAAAACCCAGGTCTTGTAAAGTTATTAATTTCAAATATCTGTGTATAGCAGAGTTTACAGACTATAAGAAGTAGATTGGTGTCAGATTGTGAATTTTTCCAGGATGATGTTTTATTTTTTGTTGTTTGACTTTTATTTTCAGTGATGGTGGGAGGGGGGTGGTTGGATGGGGTCTTTTGAAAAAACTTTTCTCATGAGTAACTCAAGTCTTGAGAAAAGTTTTAACCAAAAAAAAGAAAAAAGATTATTATGAGACTTGTTAATGTGCTGGAAATTTTGCCCGACTGGGTCACTAAGTGTGACTAAGCGAATCTGTTCTGGGGTGCAGGAGAAGGAGGAGTTGATTGCTGACTGGAAGCCAGAACCCTTGGTGCCAGATGTCCCTGAAGACCACCCAGTCCTGCAGGCCATGGACAAATACTGCATCACTGGGTCAGTGTCCACAGCACTTGGGCCCTAGTTCAGTGTCCACAGCACTTAGGCCCTAGTTCAGTGTCCACAGCACTTAGGCCCTAGTTCAGTGTCCACAGCACTTGGGCCCTAGTTCAGTGTCCACAGCACTTAGGCCCTAGTTCAGTGTCCACAGCACTTAGGCCCTAGTTCAGTGTCCACAGCACTTAGGCCCTAGTTCAGTGTGTACCATATGTTGTAGGAAAAGTTGTCGGACAAAGAAAAAGAAAGTAATGAGCGTAGTACAAGCAGTGGTCTTAACTACCAACCTGTAGAATAGCCTACCACTTGAGAAGACATTTGACTAGTTATTCTTGAAGGAATTCGTTTTTGGTTTTTTTATCATATGTTTGGGTTTGTTTGATTGGTAATGTTTTTTTGTTGCTGTCATTGTTTTGTTGTTGTTTTGGGGGTTTTTAGAGGGGGGGAGGGTGATGATGTGTTTTGGTCTTTTTCATTTGATGTGGCATGTTTTAGAAAATTCAGGTTAAAACACACACACATATAAAACAGAAGTGAAGAATATTATTAGTCTTAGTCCATGACTTCACAGATGGTTTATCAAACTAAAGGTTCTCTGTGCACAATAATGGGTGCTATGTTGTTTTACTCTTAATAAAGGTAATATTTAAGAAAAAGAAATTTGTGTGTGTGTGTGTGTGTGCTCGCTCATGTACACATGCACAGCATATAAAGTGTGCCTGCTTACCTGTCAGCATTTGTGCATGATGAACATTGTGCATGGTGAACATTGTGTTGTGCACGATGAACATTGTGCATGATGAACATTGTGTTGTGCATGATGAACATTGTGTTGTGCATGATGAACATAGTGTTGTGCATGATGAACATTGTGTTGTGCATGATGAACATGTTCTTCCTCTTTGTGTCAGCCCTGCTGGAAAGATCATCAATGTCAATGGCAAGAACTGTGTCAACATGGCCACCCTCAACTTCCTGGGCTTCATCGGCAACAAAGAAATAGAGGTAGGTACAGAACAAGAACAAACAGTTTCGCCATTTTAAGCGAGAGGAATTAATCGTGTTAGTGTATATTGTGTTTATTTGGAAACAGCTTAACAAAGGCTCAACAAAATCCCAGTTGGGTGACATAAAATATTGGTATCACCCCATAATTCTGTATCTTTTTTTTTTTTTTAAAGGCTGGGGGAGAGGGGGGGGAGCAGGGGATATGGTTTATTATTTTATTTATTTATTTATTTCATTCTTTTATATCGAGGATAATGGAATAAGCACTTACGTGCTTTTTTACATCCAGTCCCCATGTGTATGTGGTTTCGTAAATTTTGTCATCTGTTCCCACTGGCACACAATGGCCTACTCTTACGAAAAGCAGAACAGGATTTAACGTGTGCAGAAGATGTTCTGCGTGTGTTTGCACACGGGGCCTCGGTTTATAGTCTCATCCGACAGACTTTTGGGGAAAGTGGAGTCTGCACTGAAGTTAACTCCATGGGAAAATATCCCCTTAAACGGGAATCGAACCCGGGTAGTCAGATTGCGAGCGCAATGTTCTAACCACTAGGCTGTCCCATCCCTGTGGTGTAATTGTGACTGATGAAAATAACCAACCACAGGCTTGTAGAATACTGTTTTTTCAGATACAAGTTATTTCTTGGAAACTGAATGCATCATTTGTTTGGAACTTAAAAAAAGTTATTTGAATGTAAATGTTCCGTTTTTGTTTTATTACAATTATTTTGTTTGTTGCGTTTGCAACTATTTTTCTTTGTCTTTTTCCCTTCTGTTATAGATCTTTTTATTCTTCTTTCTTAACTGGATTTTTTTGGGTGCATGGTACTGAAGAGTATTTCACCATATTGCTCCTTTATGTCAGTTGTGTGTAGATGGATATCAGTGATGGACAACGGCTCACTGTTTGCAGGACGAGGCTATCAAAGCTCTGATGAAGTATGGGGTTGGGTCTTGTGGTCCTCGTGGTTTCTATGGCACAATGGGTAAGTTCTGTGAAACATCTGTAGTTGTGTGAATGTGTATGATGTATGCTGTGTAAATCAGAGATTCAGTCATTCATTCATTCATTACATCTTCTGTCTGAATGTTATTCAGTAGTTCCTGGCCACAAACACGTACTTCTGTGTGTGTGTGTGTGTGTGAGAGAGAGAAAGAGAGAGAGAGAGAGTGTGAGAAAGTCAAAGTCAAAGGTTTATTTTCAGATGGTACATTGAATAAGCAGTGCAGTTGCTTTTTTTCATCAAGCCATCTATCTAAAGAAAGATAAAAGATAATATTTATGCATACATAGAATTTTTTTAAAACCCACCTAAACAATGAGACCATACAAATCAAACAAAAGAAAAAAACGATATATGCATACATAGAATTTTAAAAACCCTAAACAATGTTAAACCATATAAAGCAAGGAAGTGTGTGTTCATGTGCATACATATACATGCACACATTTGTGTGTGTGTGCGTGCACTGTGCATGCAGGCATGCATACAAATATCTGCATGTGCTTTATACATACATCTACTTAAATGCACTTAACATGGACATTCACACACACACAACAAAACCCACTTCATCTAAGCTCAGTGTAACTGTGTGAATGTATGTAAATCTTGATACAGTGACAAGATGACAGTGCACATTGTGATGATTGTGAATTTTAACTGCCACCCACAGACGTGCATCTTGAACTGGAGGACAAGCTGGCTCACTTCATGCAGACGGAAGAAG
The DNA here is from genome assembly GCA_028751875.1 of Rapana venosa. Lineage (NCBI taxonomy): Eukaryota > Metazoa > Mollusca > Gastropoda > Neogastropoda > Muricidae > Rapana > Rapana venosa. Next base: position 31,007,168 of record CM054140.1, read on the forward strand.
CCATTTTGTATTCGTATGGGTTTGTCACCATCGCCAGTGCCATCCCTGCCTATTCCAAGCGGGGCGACATTATCTTTGCGTAAGCCGCTTTTCCTTTGCTTTCCTTACTTTTTAAATTTTTCTGGAGAGAAAAGTAAGAGAGAAAAGAAAAGATAAGGTGAGAGTGGAATTTAGTTTTTGTGTGTTGTGAAGAGAGGATAGTGATGGTGTTTATAGAGTGAGTGTACTTTGATGTGTGGTGTGTGTTTTGTGTGTGTGCGCTCGTGTGTGTGTGTTTGGAGAGGAGTGTATGTATGGGTGGGTGTGTATATTTTTGTCAGTGCGCAGGCAAGCATGTATCAGGCAAAGTTATTAATTGGTCATCTTTGACGCTTGTGAGGTTACTGAACGCATTTTCTTTATACGGTAGTGTTTGGTTTGGAAATTTCTATTGTGGAATGATCTCTTTTCACCACCTCCCCCACCCCCACCCACCTTTTTTTTTTTTTGTGGGGTGGGGGGGTTAAAAAATTTTTGTTTAGCTTTGTTGTCATTCGTATTCTGTCTTGCTTTTATATTTTTTAGGGTTTTTTTGTGCTTCATTTGTTTTTTTGTGTGAGGGTCTTGTTTTGTTTTTAGGCTTTAAGACATTGCTCATTGGCTCTTATTGTTTCATTGTTATGTATTTAGAGCTCATTTACAGCATTACTTATATGGTAGCTGATGTGATGTAAGCATAAAAAAGACCATGATAACCATACAGAGTCATCGGATTGAATATGAAGTGTTGTCATGTTTTGTGTGGGTCTTTCTTTTTCTTTGCTTCTCACTTTGCTATGATTCAGTGATTTCTGTAAGGCTGTAATCCACAGTGATGATAATAGTAATGATTTAAAATTATAATGAGAAACAAAAGCCCAGTCATCTGTGCCTCTCAGCAGACGTGAATCTTTGTGTGTGTGTGTGTTGAGGTTTGCCACATGGATAGCTTTGTCTCTGTAACAAAGGCAGCTGTACACTGCAAGACTTGGAAGCTCAGGAATATTTTTATTTTGCATGTAAGACTTTAAAACTAAAGCTTTCTTTGTTCAAAAGGTTCTTTCTTTTGAGTTTTGTTGTTTGTTTCTTTTTTTTTTTAGAAGGGGGATCAGTATTATAATTGATTACTGCTTCAACCACCATCAGCGTCATTATCATCACGATCACTATGATCATTATTTTCATCATTATTGTTTGCAGGGATGAAGGCATTGGGTTTGCGGCACAAAAGGGCTGCGTGGCGTCGCGCAGCACGGTGAGGTGGTTCCGTCACAACGACATGGAGCATCTGGAGGAACTGCTGAAAGAGCAACAGGCTGAAGAAAGAAAGGTGGGGTCAGGAGTCTGGCGAGGGTGATCGTGTATAGATCAGTGATTGGTGTGAGCTAGGTAACAAGGCGTACATTAAAGTGTTGCTGTGCCTCAAACTAGTACATTGAGATCGTCTTCATCCGTGACAAACTCTTAGCGTAACAGTAAGAAGGAAGATAAAGTAAAGGAGTCCCATAACCTATAAGGTCGTAGGGGAGCGAGGCGTCAGAGACCTCACTTCTCTAGGGCCAGCATATTAAGGGCGGCGCCCATCTCCTCTCCCTCGCTGCTTTACCTTCCCTGACCCTAAAGAGGGCAGGTACCCATTTACAGCTGGGTGAACTGGGGGAACTGTACTGAAGCCAAGGCGCACAAACGGTCACCCATCCAACTGGTAACTACGCTTGACGCTGCTTAACTTGGCTGGGGGAAAGCGAGTGCTCCGACCACTGAGCTATCCCGTCCCAGACCAACTGTAAAAAAAAAAAAAAATCAGAAGTCAGAATATGGCTCTGTCAATATGGCAAGGCATTTGAAAAAGGTTATATCCATGCAAACTTCTTATCCAATGTGCACTAACAATCTCGCGGTGATTCCTAGGTGGGGGAGGGGGGGGCAGTGGGAAAGGGTACATATTCTACCTGTTCTAGGTGACCCTCAGCGTGTTAAACTGAGGTACACACAACAACTTCATGGAAGTTTGTTCTCTGTAACATTTTGCCTCCTTTTTTTTTTTATCCATTCCTTGGCTAGAGCTCCGAGGTTCACCCATTGTGAGATTTTACATATGCGATTGTTTTTGTCCACCATGAAGGTAGCCGCATTCCGACTTCAGGGACTCAAGGCTCTAGTTTTACTTTCTGAATTTCTGTTGAGCACATTTGTTTCAGAAACGTTAACCCATTGCCATGTCATCAAGTTCTGAGACTTTCTTTCTGTGAAATTTCCTATGTGTCATTTTGTGTGTGTGTGATGCGATATGTTGGAGCGATTGTTTTAGTCACGGAAAACTGTATTGGATTGATGACAATTCTAGGGTTGTGCTTACAGAACCCAAAGAAGGCCAAAGCTACACGCAAGTTCCTGGTGGTGGAGGGCATCTATGCCAACTATGGAGACCTTTGTCCTCTGCCAAGATTGGTGCGTTAGCGCTCGCTCTCTCTCTCTCTCCTGTTTTACTGTGCTGTGTGCATATCAGCAGATCTTGCATTTATTGTTCATTGTCTCTGTGTATCTGTATCTCAGTTTTTTTCTTTATCTCTCTCTCTCTTCACAAAACCAAGTTATTGCTCTTTCTATCACCTTCTTTATCTCATGGCTGTTTGTGTTAAAAATTATATCACTTTGACAAATATCATGTTTTTATAATTGCTTCAAGACTTGATAATAAAAATTTTTTTGTTTCTGCAAAGATTGATAAGCCAGTGCAGAAGAAATGATTGGGTCCACCAGATCATGTGTGGTAGAACTGAATGAATACGCTTTCTTTGTGGTGTCTAAGAAGTCAAAGATCACCTGTAGGCATTTGCTTTTTACGTTTGTATTTTCTTTGCTTGCATTTTCCTTGCCAGGAGTAGGCTGTATGAACTTTTGAACAGATTGATTCCTTGATTCCTGATAACGGTTTGTGGTTTAATTAAGTTTTGGGTGGCAGGGGAGGGTTTTTAATGTTCACTGGTGTGTATATTCTGTGGGTGTATTGCCTACGAGACAGAGAGACAGATATAAGACTAACATGTTTGTCCCCCCTATGTTACATGGCGTCCCATTCTCTCCCGTTATGTTTGTGTATACTTGTCAGTGTGGTAAATCTTTGCGAAACATTGTGACCAGATGGAGCTGAAGTGGCAGTACAAAGTGCGCATCTTCCTGGAGGAGAGTCTGTCGTTTGGCGTGCTGGGTGCCACTGGCCGGGGCATCACTGAACATTTTGGCATTCCTGTGAGTTGTACCCCTTGCCGCTTCTGTCAAACCTGAATGGCTCCACAAGTGAAGTGGATGTGAGTGGGTCTGTCAGTGCAGCTTTAAGGGGCAGAAATTGTGTTCACAGGTTTTGAACAAACTGCAAAAGATAGATAAATAAACCCACTGCACTTAATGTTAGCTCTTTCAGCATGTCACTTCTCTTCAGTTTATGTGCACTTATATACAATCAGTTTTGATGGTTGTAAAGTAGGGGAGTTTCGGGGGTTGGTTTTTGTTTTTTTATAAAATCTTGAACACACATAATTTTATTGTTGTCAGAATGATATATCTGAGTGATAATGTGTTTTACGAAAAAAAGCTGATATTAGTTGTTTTATCTATGATTATTTACTGCAGTCAGTCATTGAATGTGTAATGAATCAGTGATCAGTCACTGCGTGAGGACTCAGTCTTAACAAGCTTTGAATAAGTTTTAATTGTATGAATGACCCAGTGTTTTAGGCTAATTGGCAATGGACTTATGTTCAGTTGGTTCTAGTATGTGCGTTGAAGAACTTTCAGTTTTATTAATAACCCAGTATTCTGAACTAAGTAATAACGGAATGTGAATTTTAGTTGGTTTTAGTACTGTATTTGAGTAGTATAGAAATTTTGGTTGTAATTTGATACAAAGATATATTTCTAATTGTCAGTTGACATTGTGTTTGATACCATGATACTTTCTTAATACACGGTTAACAGGATTCCATAAGCGTGTCAGTTGGCAGCAGTGATGTTTTGTTGCTGGTTGTTGTGGCAGATCAATAACGTGGAGATGGTGACAGCCTCCTTAGAGAATTCCATGGCCTCCATTGGAGGATTCTGCTGCGGCAAAAAGTTCATCATTGATCATCAGGTCTGTGGAGGGGGATGGATGAAAAATTGGTTGCATGACAGACAGTGTTGCAGTCAGTGTGTGTTGTGTGTGTGTGTGTGAGAGAGAGAGAGAGTGAGAGAGAGAGTGTGGTGTGTGGTGTGTGTGGAGGAGGGGGTGGGGGATAGAGGATGGAAAGGGTGGTGGTAATTTTTTAGATTTCAGAAGAATACTTCATAAGCTTTGGTAAACATATGACATATAGCAAGTTTGAAGCATTTATACAGTATATATTTGAAGGGAGAAGAAGGGAAAGGTGAGAATGCTGTCTTTACTTTTGAACCCTCCTCTATGATCTGTTAGATTCCAAGACCCCTTAAATGGAGACTGGGTCTTTGAGTTTGGCGTTTAGGTCAAGGCAGAATTTGGCGTGTTAGAAAAGAAAGCTAGACTCTCGTTTTTCACCAGTGAAGTTCCAGGATGCATTAGATGGGGACCTGGTCTAATTTTGGGGTTGAGGTCAAGGCAGACTTCAGCCTGTTAAGACAAGAAGCCGACTTGATGGATTGATGTGCTGTGTTGCAGCGTCTCTCTGGCATGGGCTACTGTTTCTCAGCCTCCCAACCTCCCATGGTGGCTGTAGCAGCGACCAAAGCACTGGAGCTGATGGAGAATGACCCAAGTATGTGTGTGTATGTGAGAGGAGGTGTGTGTGCGAGCATATGTGCTGGAGCAACATCTTTAGATTACTGTAAAAAGAGGACAGTAAAACAGAAAAGAAAGAGGCAGGGAGGGATAGGCTTGCATCATTCTGCAACAGCCTATATGCAGCCTCCATCCAGGGTTAATAGATGTGTCCAGGTCAGGGGTAACTTTATCACAAAGCATCAGGTCATAGCATCCCATGAAATTTAATCACTTTTAATGGGCATTTAGGTACAGTTATGTAATCTTATTCCAGTGTAAGGTGTATAGGACATGACTACTGCTCTTCACCAGCAACAACAATCACTTGTTCAATAAAAGTAGCTCCCTGTAGCTGAGATAGGCAGACATCAAGACCCTTTGATATGAACTCAGCACAGGCAGAGAGGGCGGAGGAAACATTTAAAATGGGGATTGCTGTGAGACCAGACACAAAGGGTCTCAGATTTTGAGACAGATTTGTTTCCCTTCAGTGCCTGAGCAAGAGTGACGATGGAGATGCAGTCTGCTTTTTAGACAGTAGGAGCATGTAAGGGCTGTTGTATACAATACTTCAATCTTTACAACAACAAATAAAACAAAACAAAATCCACACACACACACACAAAATAACCAATCTTGAAAGCCTGAAAAATAAAAGCATCTGTAGCATTGGTCAGTGAATTTCATCCATAAGGTGGATAGTAAACGGCTTTGTCATCCCAGACTTTCAGTTGAGTGTAAAGCATCTGATCATTATCTCTAGATAGGAGCCAGCTAGTCTCTCCCTGTCCCCTGTCTCTCACAAGTGTGCCATGCTGGACACCATGGAGCGAAGGGATGGTTACCCTCTTCTCCAAACCACCAGTCCAGTCTTACTTTCAGCCCACAAAAAAACCACAATCATCTGATGTGGTTTTTTGCTGATCATTTTTAAAGCTTATTAATCAATTGAGATGCGACAACATTTGTGACTGGTCAGTATAGACAGCGACATCTCTGATTGACTTTAGAATTTCTACAGACTTTTTATCATTTTAACAAATTTTATCATTGCTCAAAGGTAATTTTTTTTTTTTTTTAAAAAGGGGGTGGGGGGAGGAGTAATATTTTAGTCTGCCAACTTTGGTTTCTTGAATTTGTTTTCTTCAAGTTTAGAGCTTTCAAACAAAAACCAAAAAAAGAGACAGGAGTAATCTTCTGAATGTTGCCATGTATTGTGTTCAAAGTGTGCACCATGGCTGTCCTGTAGCTTGATGGTGGTATTTTTCAGCCATGCTGGTGAGGCTGAGGGAGAACTGCCAGCGAGTGCATCAAGCAGTGCAGGAGTGAGTCTGTTCTTCTTCTTTTCTGTTTTTGAATTTTTAATGGTGTATGGCCCGTAGACCTTTATTTTCTGTAGAACTTTAAATATTTGTGTAGTTATGGGATAAGTGTGTGTGTGTGTGCACGTTCAGTCTTTAGCTTTCCTCATGGATGTATGTGTGTGTTTTTTCATTCATAAGCCTTGTTATGAATGGTGTGGAATGAAGCTGAACCTGATAATCAACTGTAAAAGAATATAATTTTCTCTGTTATTTTTGTCATCATTTTTTCACATCATTAAATACACAAATAAAATGTTTCAAAACAAACCACCAAAAAAGAGAATTGTAGTATCACTTAACCCAAATTTCCATCACACTACAGACTGAAATGTAACATTATTTGCTTATTTGGCTATGACAACAACAGCAAAAATGATAAAATAATAATGATGATGGGTTTTTTTTATTACTGCTACTACTACTGTGACTACTACTACTACTACTGATATATGATTATGATGGTGATAATGCTGCTCTTAAATAAAAAGCAGGCTTTGACAGCTGCGTAGAAATGTTCTTGAAATGAAAAATGATTATATAAAGAGAGAGAGAGAGAGAGAGAGAGAGAGAGAGAGAGGAGAGAGAGAGAGAGAGAGAGAGAGAGTGGATTACAGAAGTGCTGTTGATAAGATTTGGTGGGAGGGGGCAATTTTTTTAATTATTCATGGGTGGTTTGGTTGTAGAGTTTGTTTTTGTTTATTTGGGGTTTTTTGGTGTGGTTTTTTTGTTGTTGTTTTTTTTTTTTTTTTTTTGGGGGGGGGGGGGGGGGGGGGAGAGGGAGGTGTACCTTTCACTTCTTTGCCTATTTTGTCTTTAAAAATTTCTGGTAGTCAATTTTTGTATGTTAGTCGCCATTGAGTCATTGATACATGTGTGACTGTTGCTTGCAGCATGGAAGGTGTGGAAGTGCGTATGCAGTGCCTGTCCTGTGCAGAAATTTGCAGATTGTCTGACTGCGCTGACCGCGACTGGAATGCACTTGCAGATGGTGCAAGAAACTGGTCAGGGGTATCTTCTTCACTCTGTGTGTGGTGTGGTGTGTGTTTCTTTGGGGTGTGTTGGGTGTGGTGTGTGATTGTTTGTTGTGGTGTGTTGTGTGTGGTGTTGTGTGTGTGTGAAACTTTATCCATTTTATGTGTGTGGTGAGAAACTTTATCAATTTGTGTGTGTGTGTGAGAGAAGGAGAGAGGAAACTTTATCAATTTTATGTGTGGGTGGGTGTGAGAGAAGAGAAACTTTATCAATTTTGTTTGTGAGAGAAACTTTATCAGTTTTATGTGTGTGAAAAACTTTATCAATTTTGTGTGTTGAGAGAGAGAGAAACTTTATCAATTTTGTGTGTGTGAGAGAGAAACTTTATCAATTTTGTGTGTGTGTGTGTGGAGAGAGAGAGAAACTTTATCAATTTATGTATGTGTGTGTGTGTGAGAGAAACTTTATCAATTTTGTGTGTGTGTGTGGTGAGAGAGAGAGAGAGAGAGAGAGAGAGAGAGAACTTTATAAATTTTATGTGTGTGTGTGAGAGAGAGAAACTTTGTCAATTTTATGTGGGTGTGTGTGAGAGAGAGAAGAGAGAGAGAGGAACTTGATCAATTTTGTGTGTGTGTGTGTGAGAAACTTTTTCAATTTTGTGTGTGTGTGTGTGTGCACGCGCTTTTTGAGATATCTGTGTGTTTAATTTCTTCTCCCTGTTTTCCAGAAAGTCCTCTTGTTTGTCTGTCGCAGTTTGTGATGTGCTGTTTAGATATCCATGCTGTTGAAAAGTGACCCGTTAACTAGACAGTGATGATGTAGACAAAGTGATGAGACGAGCTTTTCATTCTGTAGCTTTTTCTCTTCTGTTTTTCAAGTTTAAGATTTGTTTGGCTTTTTGTCTTTTTTGATTGTTTTTTGTTGTTTTTTTGTTTGGGGGGGGGGGAGATGAGGAAGTCTTTTTATGTGTAAGTAGCCTAACACTTGATTTTTTTTTGTTTTTGTTTGGTTTCACTGTTTTTGTTGTCAGATGTAAAAATTCAAAATAAAGCGGGTTGGCAGACTTCTACAGCATGAATTTGTCTCAAGAATTAACAACATAATAATGATGATGATATTCATATGCATGCCTGTTCCCCCCCCCCTCAATTTCATGTTTGAGGAAGGCTGTGTTTTTGCTCAAGATTAGTTTGGGATCCACTGAAATGGTGTCTTCCTAAACTGCTGCTAAACTGATTTGTGAACGAGGTGTGAACTAATATGTGAGAATGACGGTGACTTGTGTGGAATGCAGGCGGTGAGTCAGGGGGTGGCCATCACCATGGCCCGGTACCTGGACAAGGAGGAACACCTGCTGCCGCAGCCCAGGTGTGTTCACCTGTCTTGTCTTCTGCTTACCTTTTCACACTATCCCTACGTTAGGGGAGAGAACCCCTCTTTGCCAGTACACGTGCACTGTGCGCATTTGTGTGTTTCTGTAACCCAGTAGTGGGTGATACAGAGGGAAGGGTTAGTAGATGGTTGGTTACCCTGTAGTGAGTTACCTGTAGGGAAAAGGTTGAAAGATTGTATCCAGCTGAATGTGTTTAGTGGTGGTGTCTGTGCGTGCATGTGTGTGTGTGCTTGCGTGCATGTATGTGTATGTGTGTGTGATATATATATATATCTCTCTCTATCACAGCATGCAAATCCAACATCACTCAGTCAAGAGTGCTAAATTTAGCTACCCCTTCTTTTGACCAAGTTCAAGTGTGGTCAGTTCCTGCTATAACTAGCACCAGCTGGGCTGGGCTGGGAGGGAAAGGAGAGGAGCAGAAAGCAGCTGAAGGCAGGGGGAACTGATAGCTGGGCTATGTCTGTTCAAATTCATATCTGTAAGGCTGCAAGGATTTTTTTTGTAGGGGGGAGGTTGGCAAGTAAGCTGCCATGTTTTTTTTCTCTTTGTGTCTTTCTTTCTCCTGTTGTCTGTCTCTCTTTCTCTCTTTTTTTTTTATAACTGTTAGACATATTTTTTTACCATTCAGTTTGTGTTCAGTTGTCATTTTACCGTTCAGTTTGTATTTCAGTTGTCGCAAATAATTTTTTTATTGCTATTAGAATTTAGCATGTGAGATCACAGATGTTTACAATCAAGCGGTGACTTTGTTGTTGTTGTTGTTTGTTTTCTTCACCCTTGTTTTCCCCAACACTTTTGTATGTTGTTGTTGTTGCTGCTTTCAGTATTCGGTTGGCTGTGAGCGCCCATCTGAGCTCAGAGGAGATGGACAGATCGATGTCCGTGATCAAGACTGCCTTTGACACTGTGCTGCACTGCAACAACACAGGGTGAGTGTTCAGCTTGGAAATGCATGGTGTCCTAGCAGGTGTAATGCAGCAGGTGTAAAAGGTCACCGAAGAATAGCAAGTGTGGTCTGAATATTCATACAGGTCTCTGGTTTCAGACCGTTGTTGTAATTTAACTTGTATAGTGTGCTGTTTGGTGTGTGTATGTTGGGGGAAGGGGGGATAATAATAATAATGAATGCAACTTATATAGCGCTATATCTTGCAAAGACAAATCAAAGTGTATGGATTCAGTCTAATCTTACACAGTCATGCAACCAATGACGAGCAATCAATAGTTTAAACAAACAGATATTACAAACATGGTACGCTGCAGACCAAATCTATGAAATAAAATTTCATTAGTCAAATGTTTTTCAAAAGCACACACACACACACACGCACAGGTCATATACTTTAGTCGGGTGATAGGACATAGGTTAGTGAAGGTGGGATAGTTCTGATATGAAACGGGAGGGGAAAATCTTAGGTTTGAAATAAATAAGTCTTGAGGCTGGATTTAAGGTGTGTGTGGAGAAGGGTGGTTGGCGTTTTTTTATTATTATTATTACATTGTATTGATAAAAAAAAAATTGAAGGCAGTGCCCCAACAGCTCCTCAAGGGGTTAAGAGACAGGACAAGTAAGTCAGTGGTCTACTGACTGTTGATGCGAGATGCTAGAGTATGGGGATCAGTCCTCCACAGAGCTGTGGCTTATGAATAGAGGAAGGGTAGGCAAGGGTGAATAGATGTAGAGGCCGGCTTTGAAAAAACTTTTTATTTTGTGTCCAATGGAGGTAATGTAACAACAGCAGTCCTTTTTGCAGCAGTAACTGTGTTTTGTTGTGGGGGGTGGGGGTGGTTGTATTTTTGTTTTTTTGTTGTTGGGTGGGTTTGTGTTTGTTGTTGGGTGGGGTTTTTTTTTGGGGGGGGGGTTTAGTATGGGGGAATCAAAATCTTTTTTATGATTCTGGTTGAATAAGAGTTGCAAGGTTAAACAAAAAAAAATAGAGGAAGGAAAAGAAATATAGAAACAAACAAAAATATAATGGTCTTGTTACAAATTTCAAATTTCCTCGCAAGTAAACACATTTTATTGTGGTCAGTGTTCATCACATTTTCCTTTTTTCTTATAGTGGCAAGAAAAATAAGGAAAATAGATAGAAACCGTTGATCACAGCTGTTTTCCAGTGTCTACTGTCTCTCAGATTTACATTTGGTGGGGTAGTCACGATTTTATGATTTCATCTGCTTACTTGGCGGGAACTTACTGGGAGCTGGAAGCCTGCACACTCTGAACTGTCGTCTTTATGACCGCATAGTCTTCCATAAAAGCTGGAAAACCCCTGGCACTAATTGGCTCGCTGCTGCAGGATGGAGGGTTTAATGATCAGTGGTTGTGCTTGACAGACATGGAGGTGATGGAGACTGCACCCTGCCAGCAGTGAACGTGCCTGCGAGTTCCTCCCACCTGCTAGGGTGAGGAACGACTCGGGAGGAAAGGTCAGCTGTTCATCAGACAGCTGTGAAGAAGAGTGACAGCCCGCCTTCATTCCAGCCACTCAGTATTTCTCCATGGTTTTGTGCTCTACCTGCCCTGATGCTGAAGTGTGTGTGTGTGTGTGTTGACTGTTCATGGTTTCTTTAAACGCTGAGTGATACATGTCTGAAAGACAGCTGAGTCTGTAAATAATGTGTCAAATCTTAACTTTATTTATCTTTTCCGTTGTTGTTTATTGTATGCTTTCAATGATCAAAATCTGCCTTTATATTATTGCTTATTTTGCTTTTTTTTTTCTTTCATCATAATTCGGTATGATCAGTTTGAGAAATGTGTGACTATGCAGCTAATTGTATTATTCATGTTGTGTATAATGTTATGTTTGATCACAGTATATGATTTGTTCATATCACTGGTTGAATGCGAGCCTACAAGAAAGAGATTATTATGATTTTGAATTCTAGTGCGTGTGGTTCGTTTTGATAAAATCATGTACTATTTGTTACAAATCAAAAGTAAGAAAATTCATATCTACTAACAGGATCAGGTATAACCAACCACTGACAGATTTTGTTTTTCTCCTATGTTGACATCTCCAACAACAACAAAAAGAGAGAGAAAAAAGACTGTTGAGTTGTTGGTTTTTTTAAATGTGACTAAATTGGAGAATGTACATGTTGGATGGGACATGGTGTGTTACTAAGGCAGTACAGTTGATTGTGGTAAAAGGCGTGCAGTTCGGCAGTGTTCTCCTGACAAGAATTTTCAGATTGGTGCCAGACTGACTGAAAATGAAGTTGATCAGAATGAAGTTTGGATCCATTCACAGCATGAGTAGGACAAGTGGTTTCCATGATTCTATCACTTTCTCTGTGCGTGCGTGTGTGTGGTAATTAAGGAGGGGGGGGGGGGGGGGGGGCATTTGGTTTTTACCCTTGAATTTTGTTGGTTTGTTGTTGGGATTCTTTGGTTGGTAGTTTTTAGGGAAGGGGAAATCAGAGGGGTTTTGTTTTTCTAGACACCTCACTTCACAGTTTTTGCTTCATTATTCATGACTCAAGATAAAAACAGGGCCTGTCAGTGATTTATCTGTTTGAGATTTTTTTCCCCCAATGATCCTATAACTTAGGCTGTGTTAGGAGAAACACCAGACTGTCATATGGTTTAGATCATGAGGCAAGGATGATGTATACATTAGATACATATTCAGTCATTCTGACCACACTGATTTATATTAGTTGAGTCTCGTCTTATCATACAGCTGCAAATTATAAGAGATGTGGGGGTTTTCCCTTAAAAGAATATTTGCTTGAAGCGTTAGAAGCTGTGTGAAGCAGTAGAGTTTTTTTGTCTGCCTTTTTTTTTCATTTCTTTTTTTGGTTTTTGTTTTGTTTAAACTTTATCAGACTGGAGAAGAAAACTTGATGTGCTTGTGAAAGTGTGATTGACAATAAGCTAGAACAAAAATGGACAGGTACATTTTATTCTTTCTGTCCTGGCTTTTCTGTGCTTTTTGTTGTAATCATCTACTGCTGAGGAGCTAGAGAGGTTTTTATACATTTTGATATTTATCATACAGAAAGCTTGTGTGTAAGAATGTTCTAAATATATTTCTTTCTAATTTTTTTTTTTTTTTTTTTTGGGGGGGGTGTTTTTGTTTAGCAAAATATGCTCAAATTTGTTAGTTTGAAAAACGGTGGAAAGTCTTCTTATCTGGGAATAAATGACTGTATGTGCAAGTAAAATATTTTTGTTATCTGATATCACAAAACCATTAAAAAAAATTTTTTTTTAAGCCAGCATGTAGCTCGCTTGGAAATGTAAGTTAAGGGAAGCACGTATGCATATTGCCTCTCTTGTACTCATGGAATACTGAGTGAATAATTCTGGAAGGTAAAAACTAATAACTTTTTTTGAGCTTTTGGCTTAATCAAGTTTCAATTACATGAATGAGAGAGAAAAAGAAAACAGTATTGTTCTGACTGACTTTGGAACATGGGAACCAAAGAAACTTTCTACATCAGTGGTTACCCTCAAGAAGATCTATGCCAGATTCCATGAGCACAAGATGAGTGACTGGACTTCCTTAGCTTCAAGAGGAGTAGTTTGAACACTGCACTTAATTTTTCAGGCAGTGTGTCAAGGGCACATTGAACCTGAGGGAGTCCATCCCTCTCCAGGCAGTATGCACACACACGTAAACGGTTTCTTACATGCTAAGGACAACAGTGAACTAGACTGCACAATATTTTCTTGAGTTTTAGGGTAAGAAGTGTTTCTTTGCAATAAATCTTTCAGAAATCTGTAGTCATCAAAACAAGTAAACAAATTTTAGACAAATTCATTGGGGAAAAAAGAAATAATCATAAGATTCAAGAAAGGACAGACAAAAGTGTGTGCACTCAACGCAACTATTTTATTCACATGTTTATACATACAAAAATCTGGAGTCCAAAGACTGCTTCATGTCAAAAATGTAATATCCCATAAAAGAAATCATTCAAATCCAACCACTCAGCACATACATTCAAACATACATCCCCACTTCTTAAAAAAAAAGAAAAAAGGGTTTTATCCGTTTCACTACAACCCCATCTCCACCTCCGAACAGCTGCATTATCTTTGAACACAAAACCGAAAACCCTTGCTTAAGAAACAGTTTTAAATAACTGTCCTTGACAAAACAGAACACAACTGTTTTTACGTGTACTGAAATCAGTCCACTCTTGCTAGAATCACTCCCCACATTTCATGGTCGTAGAGGTGCAAGTCCCAATCTGGCCCGCATTTCATTGGCTTCCCTGATTTCCATTTCTTCCCGATTTCGTCGACCGTGAGGACGGTTGCGGTCCTTTTCTCTGTGGTGACCGCGATCCTTCTCTCTGTGTCGCCGCTCCCTCTCGCGCTCACGCTCGCGATCATGTCTGCTGTCGCGGTGATCTCGGTGATGGTCTTTCTCTTCTGCATGTCTGTCACGATCACTCCTGCTCTTCTTGCTCTTCTTTTTCCTGCAATCGTTATTCCACTTATTTTATGAAATGGAATGGAACTCCTTTTTTTTCTCTCGTAAAACTAAGAAAATACAAAGATCCTTACAAAAATCTAGTATTAATTATTAAAAAATGTCATCGGATCAGTCTAGCATAACAATGGAAAACAAGGCTTTAGACACACATTTCTTTGCCTTTTTTTGTTGTGTGTTATTGAACAGTCCTATTTCTTTTTGTCCTTTTTCCACTGATTTTGTGTCACAGCCTGCTGGAATCCCAGTCATGATCTAGTTCACTCCACAGCTGTAAAATCAAGGCTGATCTACGTTATCTTTACTTGCAAATGATTCAGCCATGTGAACAAAGTTGACAAATTAACCCTAGTAGCGCTAAATAAACAGCAACAAGCCTCACTTCTATTGGCTGAATTAACATTGGCTAGCATTGTTTTGGAGCAGGGTGGGCTCAAACAACCCTTGATATTGATATATAAAACTGAATTAAATGTGTTAAGCTATAGATCACTGGAAAGAAGAGATAATATGCTTTTAAATGAGTATAATTTTATAACAGTGTGTAGTGTTTATGATTATGTAAAAAAAAATCCAAAAAAAAAAATCATGTTCGCACTACCGATCACTGTTCCACTGTCAGGGCCCCGGATCGATTTTAACACGATAAGCAAAGTTCTTGCGGTGCATAAATGTCATGATTAGGTAAACACTATTTCTTGACATTAGTTTTCAAAAAATAAGGAGTTTGTATCGCTTTATCGGTCACCAAATACTCGGGAAAAGTTCAGCGACAGGATCGACGCCATCGCGACCGTCATGGCAGAATGTGCGAAGTGGTGGCTTTCTATGACAAAAATACAAAGATCGCTTGATTTCATGTGATGCAAAGTACTCAGCAGCATAGCGATTTGACTCAACAACAGTTATTTTGAAGCCTCGTTGCGTCAAAATAAAGTAAAACAATCTGTGACGTCGAAATCGCCGAGTAGCGAAAAAGTCCATCCAGCAAAACTAGCACTGCTCGATTCAGTCCGATCGCGATCGATTTTTACCAAGTTTTTCAAAAATATTCCACAATCCTTACCTCATCGTCTCTCTCATTGTTTATTTCAACCAAATCCAGCCTCTAAAACTCCTCCTCACTGTCAATTTTGTAAAAAAGCTCGAAAAACGCTTGAAGAAATTCTAGTGCAAACGCTGGCCGCCATTTTTGTTGAAGACGATCTCGGCTGGTCCGAAAAAAAATTAAAATACACTCTTAACCAATCAGATTCTTCGTTGCTTGTGTGTGTCAAACGACCTTCACCCCTTTCTGCCGGTCTACAACGGCCTTAACATTCATTGGCTGACCTTTGAAAGCGAAAGTAAGCTTTCAACTATGACCACCCACGTCATCCCGGAATATTCCGGGATCCGCCACACAGCCTAGACCCGCCTTTACCGGAATATTCCGGGAACCGCGCCACTAGGGTTAAGTGCGGTTTTCTCCACACAAAAAGAGATGCTAAGCACTGCAACTAAATAAAATGTTCTTACAATCGGTGTTGACTTTTTATGTTTTGGTCCTATGAGTCCAATGCAGACATGGTTTATTACACTGGTATGAAAGGTGTATACATATTTCTGTCATAGCCAAGTGACGATTCACACCCCCAAAATTCATAAATAGCATTAAAGGTACTTTTAAAAAAAACAACCAGCTTTACTTTTTTCCCCATTCAACATAAATTCACTCTTAATAATAATAATAATAATATATGGAATTTATAAAGCGCTGAATCTTGTAAAAAACACAAACAAATCGAAGCGCTTGAATTCACTCTTAGCCACATCTTTCAAGTTTGCTTCCATACATAATACCAACAATATTGGCTTTAATCTGCGTTTGATGCTGTCTGCACGAGTTTAACTCTGTGATTTTCCCCTCCAAGGCTGAGACGTAAAAACTATGTAGCTTACTTCACAGAGACCAGACAGTATAAAATGTGGTATAGCTTTGATATCTAACACAATACACAAGAAGGACACATAATTAAAAACTGACCTGTCATCTTCATCCTTGTGACGTTTTCCTCCTGCAAAATAAATACACTTATTTTTTTATTCTGTTAACAAAATTCAATATACCCATATGTATACTAATCATACTTTGGCCATGAACCTGGTATAAGAATTCAAACATTCTGTTTTTAGGAAGATATATCATTCTCTCAACAAAGCTTGTGAGAAAATATTACCAATGAATTGGTCAACCATTATATTATAAAAAGTACCCAAAGTAAATTTCATAGCAGCAGGCTGGTACTTTGATTCATAAAACCGAATGCTAGCCATCAAAGCACAACTACACTGAAGTAACAAGACTATGAATGTCAGATTTCAAAAAACAAACTTTGAAGATGATAACAGACTACAAATAGTTGGGTTTTTTAAGTAATAGATAATGCTTTAGCTTTTAAAAAATCAAATCTACTTCCACAAAACAAAACAAAAGAAATGCTAAAATACCCATCAGTGGACAGATTTTACTTCTCATTTGATGTTCATTCACTCTCAAATATGCTCAGTATTTTACAGTGTTGTAATTCAATTAGAAGATTAGCTAAAGTAAATGCTATGTGAGGTTGTAGCTGTGCACACAATTATCACATTAAGATATAGACAGAGTTGGACATAAAGATTGCAAACACTGGTCATTGAACAAACAATGTACACTGAAAACACTGAACACTTCTACCTACCTGGTGATCTGTGTCTCTTTTCTCTGTCTCTGGAACGTGACCGCCTTTTGTCCTCCTTGCTCTTCCCATAGTATTCTCTGAAAACAAAACCCAGAACATGGCCGATTATGTATACTTTGTGCTGAATATGCCGACACGTTTATCAATCCTTTCATCAACAATTACAACACATCGAATATAAGACCAAGCAAAGAGAAATATATAAATTCACGTGATAATGTGAAAGAAAGTCTGAATGTCACATTATTTATATATATGAAAATATGCTTCACCATCAATCTGTCTACATGCAGATGTATCCTGTTGTCTCCTAGTGGAAAATAACATGTATCTTGATAGCATTTCAGCATTTGTGGCTAATGGTAGTGAGCCTTTTCAAAATGTTCAGCCAACAATAGAAATAATTTCTTCTTATCAATCTTTTTTTTTCTTTTTCATCCTAATTCACCCTGAGACGCTGTGGACATCTACCTCTCCAGTTCAAAGAACGAGAAAGATAAATGATGATCAGCTCCCTTGCACATCCATAGTTGGGCTCTGACGAACACAATGAGCCCATCATTTAAGAACCTCCTGACTGTTCTGACAACATTGGTGGCTTCAATTCCTATCTGTCCCAAAATCAGAATGTGTCTACCTCAATAGTGGGGGAAAAACGGTCGCATATGCAAAAATCTCAGCACTGGTGAACCTCGGAGCTCCAGCCAAGGAACAAAAAAACAGAATGAACAGCCCCTTGGAAAGAAACCTACTGCTCAGACCAGAAACTTACTAGCTAAAACAAATTCCATTGGATGAAGAACTTCCACAGCACCATTCTTCTTTGGCTATGGGCTGCGCAGGCATCGGCTGGTCAGAAAATATGGCAAGCATTTTACTTCAGCAAGAAAAGAATCAGAGAGAGAGAAAAGCTTTTACACATTTTGTAGAAATAACGTGGAAGCAATAAATAGAAGGTCCACAAATTCTTACGCTGCACATAATAATAATAATAATAATAATGTATGGAATTTATATAGCGCTGAATCTTGTAAAGCAACAAATCACTGACCATGTCGGTCAGGCCTTACCGTTTGTGTGGGGAACGGGATCTCCGACGAGGTGAGGGGCTTTTCCGTTTTTCTGGCGTCAAGCTTCTTCTGGACTCCTGCCAAAGACAAGAAATCAGCCACTGTCAGCCCATCTCTATATAATGAGATCGTAACAGTTTTGCTAACTTAATGATCTGCAAATCATCTAATTTTGTGAACTTTTGTTGTGTTTGCCCCACTGAAGATAGATGGGCAATATGTTTCAACAATATGTTTTGTCTATCACATCCTCAGAAGTGACCAATGTATATTGTTTTTAACTGTATTCAGTTTTTAAATTACCACTGCCATTTTGTTTCTGAGAACATGTCTACCATGATCTGTTTATCATGAGGTCTAAAAAACCAAAGGATCATATGTGTTGAAGTCAACAGCAAAACGCCCCTATATCTTTGACAACATGAACATTGAATGAACAAAGACCAGTCAGTCTGAAAGGAAGACTTCAGTGAGAACATCTGAGATGATCAGCCCTGAAACAAACAGCAGAGGGAGCTACTGGCAACATGTGAGCTTTGATGAAAGCTGACCCCATCTTCACTATTGCTTCTTAAAAGATGATTTAGGGTGAGCAGAAAAAACATTAAAAGTAAAACCACAAATTTGTCCCAAAATTTAGAATATAGGGCACTACATTTGTTGTGAATTTAAGCACTTGACTTGGGGTATTAACAGATGTTAAAAGCCTGTGCAGAATGACGTCAGTTTCATTTTCAATGACTTTTTTTCTATTTACCAAATGCTATGAACATAGAATATATTATTACACATTTTAAGACAGAAAGAAAAACCTAAATCGAAAATATTTAAATAGGTTATTTTTCACAGGAAATAAATTATAACTGGGTTTTTTTCTGTTCCCACAGCAGTTCTCTTCCACATACTATTTCATAACCATCTAAACTACCTTGCTGTATATAGCACAACAATTCAGGAACTGTGTCTTTCACTCAAGGGTGGGGCAGCCTAGTGGTTAGAATGGTGAACTCATGATCTGGCAGTAACTGAAGACAGAGGTCAGAGTCTTTCCTGAGGGAATTTCCCCTTTGGAGTTTACTCTGGCACCGACTCCTCTTCCCTAAAAGTCCTTCTGAGAAGACTTACACCAAGGTTCCATACGTCTGCAAATACATGCACAACATCTTGCTTTTTATCAAATAGGCCAGCTATGGCAGGTGACACAGATGACATGACCATACCCAGTATGTACCCTGCCTGCCATCAAGATGGGTTGGGGGGGGAGGGGGGGGTTGGGCACTGCTATCTATTCAACATGCCCACAATTCACAGTCTGAAAAATGCAGTGCAGTGTCCCAGGGACTGGCAAAGTCTCCAAGGAGTTAAGGTAGAAGTCAAGTCCACTCTCACATTCATACACACACACAGTATGCACGGACAGAAACATTCACATATATATGTAGTCTATATTACACATGCATGCTCATCACCACAACCATCATCCTTCCCCACGCAAACACACAAGACACACTCACTGACACTTTCATTCCTGAATCCATCTTACCTCCATCAGTTCCTCCTCTTCGTCTGTACCCATGTCTTCCATATCCTCTTCCACAGCACTCACACGTGGCTCCAGCTGATTGCTCTCTTCCAGAACATTCCGTTTCTGGACAAAGATGAATACAGACATTTCAGCTCACTTACAACCATCATTTCTTTCCCTCCCAGCTGTCGGTTTCCCCCACTTTCAGCTCCTCTCGGCTGCTATCCATTCCATCCCAGCTGGTGCTGATTATATCACAAAGTGACGTACTTGGACTTAGTAAAAGGAAAGGGTGAGCTAATTTTAGCACTGGCCCTGGACCCTGGATTTGCATGCTGTGCCCTATGCCTTTTTTCCCCAAAGATGTATGCATGATTTTTTTTAAACCTATATATAAAGAAACAGAGGTAATATTACAACTTAAGTAAATAGATAACACACACACACATTTCCTTTTTCTTTTTCAAACTAACAAATTATGAACCGTACAGACCTAACTGCAAGACCACACCCAAATATCCTAAGTATAAATTACGGACTATCCTTACATTTTACCAGATCTTGAAGAATTCATTCCAAATGATTGGGGTTCCTATCAAGCAAAAATCAAACGAAAACAAAACCTAAAAACGAAACAGTACAAAAAGACTTCCCTATTCAGTAACAGTTTCACCAGATCCAAGAAGGCATGTAGTCCAGTACCTACCTGTATTCTGGGCAGAATGATGTCGGCCAACCTGTCGTCCCTCAGCAGTTCATCAATGTACTCATCCACGTGGACCAGTTCAAACTCTGAAAAAAACAACAGAGAATTTTTTTTTTTACCCTGAATACTGGTGGGTTTGTTTTGTTGTTGTGGGTTTGTGTTTTTTTGGGGGGTAGGAATTTTTGGTTGTTTTTTGTTATTTATTGCTTGTTTGGTAGTTGTTAGGGGTTTGTGTGTGTGTTTTTGTTGGGTTTTGTGTTGCTGGTTGTTTTTTGGGAGGGGGGGTATCACTATGGTTCACTTCAGTGCAGTACAAACATGATCATTTTTAGCAACAGCTGACCAAGATTTACAAAAGCATACATGTATGTACACTGTAGATATATATCTCTCTTTCTTTTTCTTTTTTTATTAAATTCACTGGAAAAATCAAGAATTCTAGTAATACAAGGAAGTTTTATTTTAAAATTGGGGGGTAAAAAAAAAAGCATGCAAATTGGTGTCAAATTAACACATATCCCCAAAGTCAGATTGCAGAGGGGAAAAAAATAGTCACATACACAAATATCTCACCTTTTGTGAACCTCGTATCTCTGCCAAGAAACAACACCCCCCCAAAAAACTAACTTAGTAATTTAACCACAAACCAAACACTGATCATTACCAGGATCCAGGAACTTACTTCCTTCTCTGTTCATGCGGCGCAGCTTTCTGTAGTCATAGTAGAGAGGTTCCAGGTACTTGTAGCAGTCCATGGCACTGCCCGTTAGTCGCATGTAGAAGGCCCCTAGAGCACGCACATACCTGCACAACAACACATGAAACTTACTGAGTGATAACTTATAAATTATGCCAGACAACCAACATCAAATTAGCCATATTTAGCAAATTACAATATGAACAGAAGAGCATCCAATATCTCCAGATGTGGACACATGTATGAAATTTTATTTTCAAAATGCATGAAATTCATGAGTAAAGAAGGTAAAAATCATTCTATGCTGCCTTCTGAATCCCTCTATGCCAAAGTATTTGTAAGAAAAGGAGAAACTCAGAAAGGAGGAAACTTATTCAAACTTACTTTTTAAGTTAAACCGTTTAGTTCTTTTTTAAATACCTTAAAAATGTCCACAATTTTTTGTGACTTTCACTTTTGAAATGTTGCTCTAGACTTTATTAATGTTTCAAAAGTGAATCGTACTAAATTAGCAATGCTCCCCTCACCTGTCCTTTAACAGACTATGTCACTTGTCAGTATGTGTCCAGATAGATGCAGTAACACAGAAACATGTTTTGAATTATATATGCAGATGCTGCTAAGCACATGTACACACAAACACACACAGACACAGAGCATCTTGCGCACACGTTAAAACCTGTTCCTCTTTTTGAAAGAATAGGCCATTGTGTGCCGGTGGGAACAGATGACAAAATTTACAAAACTGCATACACATGGGGACAAAAAATTTTAAAAAGCACAGGAGTGCTTAAATTCCATTATCCTCAACAACAACAAAAGAATAAAATAAAAATTTAAAAAATTAAATTTTAAAATAAAATAAACACACACAGTGAGACAAACACATGCAGTGACAGTCTGACAGTAACACACATGTTGTATACATGTATCTATAGTCACACACACACACTTACTTGAAATCCTCATTTCTGATAAACTCAACTACAATGTCCTTCTCTGGTTGGATCTGTAACATCTTGAGGATCAGACAGAGGAATGGAGTGGGTTTGACATTCCCTCCATACACACCACCAATGTACCTCAGCTCCATGGCTTTGTCCACAAGAAGGGCCGCTAAAACAACAAAGAATAAACTACTAATAGACTGTAGTATACTACTACTAGTACTAGTAGTAGAGAGCTCAACAGAGGAATGGATAACACTAAAACTATAGAAACAAATAAACAATGTGGCTTTCTTAACAAATTACAAGCATGACAGCAAAGTGGCTAAAGCTACATATAATCCTTTTCAGCTATTGATCCTAAAAGCACAAAACTGAAGAAAGCAACATCTGATGGATTACTCTGATGAGTTTTACCTCATTAACTTGATTTAAGGATGGGGATTTTTACAACCTCTCCGATCAAGTCTTGGGTAGACCATTCTGCTTCTTGTAGAACTTTGTACTTATGAATGTTTTAAAAGTATCTATTGCATGCAAAACACTGACTGAGTACTATTACTACTAATATTAATAAATGATTGAGTACTCATACTACTATTAATATTAGTATTACAATACTATGTGTGGTAAGATACTATGTCAGTATTTGATGGGTTGTGCAAGAGTGACATCCTCAGAATGCACCTAAGGCTTGATTTGCACATTCACTGATTCAGTTCTGCTGGTCTTGTGGTTAGCTATAGATAATAGTATAGTTCAACTTGGTTGATTTCACTTTCAGGCTAATCACATTCATAGCCTGTGATGTAGCACATGAAACATTTTAAATTCAGTGTTTTACAATGCTATCAGATTGCTTGTGCATGCACACAAGTTAGAACTACTGGTACTACTACTAATGTACTAAAGTGGGGGGGAAAACACCCAAACTTACCTGTGAGAGCAAAGCATTCTTCTTTCCAGTACCGGCTTTCATAAATTCTTGTACGAATGATCTTCTCCACCAAATACTGTGGATTCGTTCCCTTAACCGAGTGGGCATCTTTAACTGTCCTGTTAGCCATATTTTTTCAATGATACACCATGAATGTTACAAGTTTGCACCTTCTAACACAAACCCGATCGCTACACAACATGCACCACACCGATGCTAGGCCTACCGGAAATTGTTTGAGCCTGTTTATCCAGTAGGCCTAACGACTAAATACCAGAACCGTATAGAAAACAATCACAAGAGGTATGCTGAGAACTTGGTTTGATTTGATTATATTAGAGCTCCAGCGTAATCATCCAGTGTAGGGACTGTACCATCAACCAACCAGACATTGTGCTGAGAAATTGCTAGAAACCGGTTTTTCTTTCATAAGGGAATCAAATAATACTGAAACCCATCTGAATGAGAAGTCTTCTGATGGAGTTTTCTTGTGGGTGAGTACATACACATTATTTTGCCAGGGTTTGTGTTTTAACTGTCTCCTCTTGTTGACTATTTGTTACTGTGATTTTTTTTAATGTCCCAGCAGAGATTTCCAACGTGTGGTGACTGTTAATTTTAATATTTTTCAACCTAGCTTGTTAGAGTAACAAATATTGTAAGTCCTTTCTCTGCTATCTTCCTTTCTGAAGCCTATACTTTAAAAGAGCATAATTATTCTTGCCACTTGTGTGAACCTTGCAGGTGCAGTGGGGGTTTTGTTTTTTAGTTTTTGTTGTTGGTATTTGTTTTGCTTATTTTTGTCTTCTTGTCTTTTGTTTTGGGTGTTGTCATTTTCTTGGGGGGGGGGGGGGGGGGGGGGGGGCTGTTATTTTTATTTTATTTTTTTTGCTTTTTGTTTGTTTGTTGTTTTGGGGTTTGGTTGTTTTGGGGGGTTGTTTTGCTTTGGTTTTTTGTTGTTGGGGTTTGTTTTGGGTTGTTGTTTTTTGTTTCTTTGTTTTTCTTGGGGGGGGGGGGGGGGGGGGGGTAGTTGGAACATGTCCCAGAAGTAAAAAGAGTAAAAGCAATTGCTGAAACACCAATGTCAGTTGTAGAAGCAGTTGTAGTTTGGTTTGTTTTTTTATCAGCACGGTCAGATAGAGACATTGAAAAGAAAATGTGAAAGAAAAATAGAGAGGAGAGAATGATAATGGAATAAAAAGGAAATGTTGTTTTTAAAAGTTTGGTCCATCAGATCTTTAAATTCACTTCTTTTTTTTTTAAACATTATGAAGTCATTTCCCTACATTACCCCCTTTAACTCTGTGTGTGTGTGTGTGTGGAGGGGAGGGGGGCATTTTTTTTTTCTCGTTTGTTTTGGTTTTTTGTTTCTTGGTTAGAGCTCCAAGGTTTACCAACCATCAGATTTTGTGTATGCAACCACTTCTGCACGCCATTAAAGTATCCGCATTCCAACTCCGGGGATGTTTTTCATTTGGTTTACCTTTATTGTCTCATCTTCAACAAAAACAAAACAAACCATTGCTTGGCACAGATACATCCTTTTTATTTATCTGTTTTTTAAATATTCCAGTTGATATGGAATACAAAAGAAAGAGGCCTTTAACTATGATGACATGTCACTACGATCACAGGGTTAGTATCTAGTTGTTGCTGTGATTTTGATTATTTTAGTTTATATAAGATACATGTTTATAACTTTTTTTAAACTTCTGCTTTATCCTCACCCAAAGGTTGACTTCAGTGTAAAGTATATACATATATAAAACTTTTTTAAAATGACATATTATATATTGTTCAGAGTAAGGGATGCATGTGAAAGAATATCACACAGATACCATAGTTATATTTTGACTTACTTGCCCTTAAATGAAATGGTTGAATATTAATTGCCAGAGCACAATGTCAGTTATTGCCGTTTTGTTGTTCTGAATGTGAGTGTGTGTGTGTGTGTGTGTGTGTGTGTGTGTGTGTGTGTGTGTTTGTTTGTTTGTTATGCTCTTTCTTTTTCTTTTTCTGAATTAATATTCTTTCAACCAGAAATAGTTAAATTGTCCCTTCCAGAATTGCTGACATTCAAACAAACAAACAAATCTTAGTGGTTCCAATCTGTGCAAATAATGCTAGTTAAATAAAATAGAAATGTTTAATGCAGACATTTGCACTGCAGAAAGACAGGTTTATTTCTATTTTTCATAGTGGTATTGAGATAAAGAAAGAGGAGGTTTCTTTACATGTTCGTATCACTTTAACTGAAGTTATCTGTGCACAATTCATGATGCTTACAATCATTTTATAACAACAATAGCAAATATTAAAAAAGACATTGTTTGATCAATTATATTATATTAGTGTTTAACTCACTGATAAGTAGTATATTGCTCAAAATGTATTGGTTTTTGTGTGTGTGTTGTTTTGATTTTGGTTTCATCGTTTGTTGTTGGTTATGTTTGTGGTCCAACCAGGAATCAATAGAGATTGGGAGGCTTTTCCCCCCTTGGATTAGCAAGAAACCTGTTTAGCTAACTCAAGAGGGTTTTTGATGCTGATTCCATGCTCATCTGCTCGAATCTCACAGGCAGCAGCCATGTTGAAAGTCTTTCTCTTCAAAGTCAACATTCAGGCTGATATAACTCCAAGTGACTTCAAATCATTTGGATGAGACTTTAAATAAATGTCCCAAGCATGCAGTCATGCTTGCATGTTCAATCTACAGCACTCAAATCCAACATCACTCAGTCAAGAGTGCTAAATTCAGCCCAACCCTTCCTTTTACCAAGTCCAAGTGTGGTCAGCTCCTGCTGTAATCAGCACCAGCTGGCCCCAGCTGGGCAGGATGGGGTGGAATGGATAGCAGCTGAAAGTGGGAGAGACTGACTGACAGCTGTGAATCCCATGTCACTTTTTAAAGAAAAGTAGGCACAGACCCATATGCCACTAGGAACAGATTACAAAACCCCAACATTTGTGCAACTGGCTTCTGTTTACACATCAACCCCAAAGTCTAGATAAAGTAAATTCAATGATGAGAAAAACACACATAAAACCTTATTCTGATAAACCTCAGTTTGGACTAAGAAATGATGAAGATGGGAAACAGTTATACTGAGGATGGTGAACTTTTGCTTCTTTTGTGTGTGTGTGTGTGTGTGTGTGGTGTGTGCGTGCGTGCGTGCGTGCGTGTACTCTAATTGAGACCATGACAAAAACTCCTCAAGTGACTATGTCACCTTGCTGAATAGGTCTACCAGTCTGTATGTTTTAACTGCTCTTGACCTTTATCAGCTTATACTTAGCATACCAACATTCGTTGTGTTCCTTATTAGTTTTCTTCAAAAAAATCAATTTTGCTTTCATCAAATCTGAATGAAAAGTGTGAAACCTTTTCAATTCCCCTGAATCAAAAGCCTTTACAGAGCAGTTTTAAAATCTTTTTCTTTCTTTTTTGTAACCTCTTCTTCATTTAAAAAGAATTCTGAACAGATTTTTTGTCCATGTTCATAACACTGAGTCACAAGTTTGTTGTTGTTATTGCTGTTCTGAAGAGTGATGGTAGCAAGCATCTAAATGATTTGTGTGTGAATATTTCAATCTCTACATACAATGTTTTTCTCTCGTTTCTTGGCTAGAGCTTTACGGTTCATCAATGGTAAGATTTTGCGTATGCAAGTGTTTTTGACCACCCTTCAGGGAGCTGCATTCTGACTTCAGGGATGACATACAAATAACAATCGCTGTAGCACAAACTTCATACATCATTTGTTTATTATTGCTCAAGTATTCATCACACAATAGAACAGAATTCACAGGAGAATCAGCAGTCTGAAACAGCACATTTAAAGACGATACTTCTCATGCTTCACACCATCTGATTATTTCCCCTGCTCTTCTGCTTTAGCACAAACTTCATACCTAGCACACTGTTACCCGCTTGATTGGCAGAGCAGACTATGGCTTTACCAGCTGCCACAAAGTGTGATGACACTTGCATTCCAAAAAATCATTTACCTGACTAAAATTGCACAAATGGTTGAAAATGAACAGGTTAATTGTAAGCAAACAAAAAGAAAAATGAGTTTTTTAAAATGGACTTGGTTATGTATGTCACTGAGCTAACTCTGAAACCTCCATGACAAAACAATACTAAGAATGATTCTCATCTGCTTCTTATAGATTTGATCAGATAAGCACAAATATGTCAACAGCAAAAACATCAAATTTATGACAATTCAAAGGCAGTGAGATCAAAAGTCACAAAGTGATAACAACCAAACAAACAAAGCAGTGAACAGTTTCAGTCAAGAATATACTTCCCTCCCCCCCCCCCAATGTAAAACCAATATCTTCATCTTTGGTTTCTGTGAACAATTACAAATCTACACTCTTTGGAAGACATTCTGATCTTTAAATTGTGATTATCTTCAGCCTCTGTGAATAATTATAGATATGCAATCTCAGAACTAAGACATATTTATGATTAACTTTAAAATCTGAAGACATGCTCTTTAGGAAAATCGCACTCATTCAAAATCTGTTGCATATCAGCATCAAAAGACCGGGTGCCGCATATCAACACTCTAGTTCCATGGAAGTTATCTCCCAGTTCCTTGGTCAGCAACGCTTTATCAATTCTCCCATGTACGATTTCTTCCCCATATTGGTAACAATTACTGGACGAAGCTTCTGGGCAAGGTTCCTGTTGAAAACACACACACAACACACACAAGTATTAGAGTATGACCTGATGTTACCTTGTGCATAAATCAAAAGTTGTCCTTCATTACCATACAGATCACATAACTTCTCATAACAACAATTATTAATTTACAGATGAAGCTTCCATTTTCTTCACAGCACATGGATATTTGTAGCCACCTCAATCAACTGAGAAATAGAATGTCAACGATACATTTTGTTTTAATATATATGATAAAGAAAACAATGTCTGGTTTTTGGTAAACCTGTACATCTTTGAGTATTTTTCAGGCAGCAGTAACAACCCCTTTTATCTCCCACTTCACCCCCATCACACTGCCAAACTCTCCAATGGTATCAGGCTGTGTAACACATTTTTAATTCAGTTCTAAATCTCCTATGTGTATTAAAAATTAAGACAAGTTTTTCTTGTCATGGAACAAAAAAGAAAGCTCACCAAGAAAATGAGGTAGTTACAACAATACCAGTGAAAATGATCGCAAAGTGGTAAGAGATTACACATAAACAATTTTTTTTTTTTTGGGGGGGGGGGGTGGATCCATCAGAGGACCTTCTTTCTAATTTCTATTTTCTTCTCTAGTATATCAGCCCCCACCCCCATTCTCTCTCTTTCTCTGCAACAAAAATACAACCCATCTGATGCAAGATGACCAAAATGCTTATGATATAGGACTGTACATATAAACATCAGTCTAACTAACATCATTCTGCTTTACAATGATCATGGCATCATAATTTTAAAAACTACTCAAACAATGTTACTGTCTTGCATTATGTTGTCTGTAATTTATGTAGTTTTCTTGTATACATCAAAAATCTTTTGCTCTGATATGTTGAGAATATGTTACAAGCAGACATGCTCTGATTCCATGTGCCTTAAGTACATTCATATCTTTTCGTGATGGGGTGTGTTAAGTTGTAACTGGTCTGGATATCTTCTATGATAAAACTGTTCAGTGTTGCATCTCCTTCTGCACAACTTACCTGGCTGAGCATATAAACAGCAGAGAAGTTCCAGAACTGCCGCCACTCCTGAATGTCCGTTCATCAGAACATCTGTGTAGGTCCTACAGGCGTAGAGCAGACGTATCCTCCCTTCCTCCTCCTCAGTGGACAGCAGGGCCTGTATCAGCTGAGCCATGGGGGCAACCCCTGTGCCTGCAGCTAGCAGCAGCACTCTGCTGTACTGGAAAGAATGTTCAAGGAGACGCATGGTTACTTTTCAAGATTAGAAGAGATATTATCCATATGATACCGGATATGTGACATTATGGATAAAACACATCGACCTAGAAAGGCTTGGGACAGACATGAGAAACAAATAGGTTTTTTGTTGTTGTTTTTTTCCAGATTGGTCCAAAACTTTGGCAGAAATGCAAAATTCAGTTACACTTAGGGTGTACTGTATAATTCTCAGCAGTTGGTAGTCACAGATGTTCCTCAATCCACAGTATAAAAAACAAAACAAAAAACTTGTTGTGACTTTGACTGATATACATATGTGTAATTTATGTTTGTGAGTATCATTTTTTTTCTCCAGCCATTAAAAACTGCTGATCTTCAACATTATTTGATTCACTGTCTTCACCATCTGTAATCTGAATAAGTGAATGTGAAAAAAATACATTTGTGTTCATTCCAAACTGAAAAAATGTCCCACTGAACTAGAAATACAATTTTCATCAGGTTTTTACTTTCAGTACTTGTACTGATGATCCTTCAGCTCAAGATACAAAAAAATTCAGGCATGATTAAGAAAAACAACAAAAAGATAAAATAAAAAACAAGCTGCTACTAATGGAATATCCATAAAGAGAAAAAAAGGAATACCCATAGAGGAAGGGAAAAAACAATGTTCATAACATAACTCACAAGCCAATTAACTTAATGCCAGAACCATCAGGCATCTGTTAATCAGTGCTTATCTACACATGACCCTAGAATAAGATCATGAGCATAATTTCTGTCATATCACACGTAACTACTTGTACTGTACACATAACAGGAATGATAAGTTATTACAAAATACTTTAAAAAATTCACTTACACTGTACATGTAATAGGAGAGTAAGTTACAGCAAAATCCTTTTTTTTTTTAACCCAAAAAAATAGGGACTAGTCAAAGGACCAAATGATCAAATACAAAAGTGATTTCATCATTTACTAATTTTACATTTTTTCAAAATTGGAATCCAGCTTCAAGACTTTCATTTAAATACAAAAACATTCTGAACATAATACACATTATCATGATTATGTTACCAACCTCATTAGGGATGTACTGTAAATTTCCAAAAGGTCCTCGTATATCGAGCCAGTCTCCAACTTGCCACTGTTTCACAAACTGTGACATGCGACCAAGCTCATACACCTGTAAGGTAAATGTTACATGTGTTCAGAGGCCAGAATGCTAAAAATCACAGCTAGTTGTTTATTAGATAAGGGTTTCTAAAGGTGTTTGAATTTTTTTCAAAGCTAAGTGGTTTTTTAACTTGATGGGAAGACAAGATGAACTGAATGATACAATCAAAAGGACAGAGAGAGCAGATAGAAAGAAATTCTCTTGATAAAAGGCATGGTTGATTCCTTGATGTTGATCTACAGCAGACTGATTCTTGGTGCAGGGTTTTCTGCTTTCTTTCTTTGTTTGTTTGTTAGTGAGATGTGGTTGTTTTGGCTTGGTTCCACAAGGGGGGATGGGGGGGGGGGGGGGGGGGGGGGGGAGGTGTTGTTTGTTGAGAAATTTTGTTGGCTTGTTTGTTAGAGGTTTGGGTTTTTGTTTTTTTTGGTATTGGTTTTGCTTGGGGTTGTTCACTTGTTGTTTGTTTGTGTTGTTGTTGTTTTTTTTTTGCAGAGTGGGGGAGGAGGTAGTTGGGATAATTTTGGAATTGCTTCTGTTTTGTGTTTTCCTGTCTGGATACAATTACATAAAATTCCAAAAGAAAACATTTCTTTATTAAACTTTAACAATCTAAAGATATAGATAATATGTTGAATATAAATCACATAATTATCATATTGATTACTCAGATCAAGTTCAAATTAACAACAACAACAACAAAAAGCTGGAAATAACCACGTAACTGGGCATACAAAGATAAAGATCACAGCCTATTGAAAACAAGACATACAATGATACAGAACTTTATTAAGTTAGTTACTAACCTTGATGAGAAGCTGAAAGGAGCCTTTCAAGGTAACGTCAGAGACCGGTGTATACTGACGCGTGATGCTCTTGCCCTCACTGCATACTCTGAGCACACACACACACACACACACACACACACACATCACACACACACACACACACACAGCGCATGCACACAGGTGCATACATTACAAGCAATGAAATTAATATCTTTTGTATAAAAAAAAACAACAAAAACCCCATAATGCTTGTAAACAGAACATGTCCACTATTATTTGGATATAAAACTGTCTTGGATTTCTTTCAATATGAAACTGTCTTTGGATATATGAATCATGCCTTTTTGATAATAAATGAAAACTGTTTTTTTCTTCATCAGAAAGTGTTCTCTACAATGGGGGATGTTTTGTTCTATTTGGCTCTGCCACTGAACCTCTATTGTCCCTAGAAAAACGTCTGGTAGTAGGTGTTGTTCTATATGATAAGCTGGACTAGTACCTCTGATAAGGAA
This sequence comes from Rapana venosa, assembly GCA_028751875.1. Lineage (NCBI taxonomy): Eukaryota > Metazoa > Mollusca > Gastropoda > Neogastropoda > Muricidae > Rapana > Rapana venosa. Next base: position 31,038,125 of record CM054140.1, read on the forward strand.
CTAGAAAATATTGAATACAATATCTTTTGTGTACATGTTTGTATTTTCCCCCAACCTTATGTTTATCTGCTCCAATATTATATCTTTGTTTCAGCATGGATGTTCACACCATTTTTGTTGTGTGAAAATGACATGAAACTAGAAAAGGAGAACAAAAATGAAGAAACCATGGAACACAATCAAACTCCTGTCTCCTCTTATGAGTAACATGGTTGTGAGAAGAAAAAATAAAACACCAACCCTACTCAAATAGAGCTCTCAGTGGGCTGCTGGCTACAAATTGATCCAGGGGGTTTCTGTGCAGGGTCACATCAGTATAAAGTGGCGTAAGAGTAACAGCTATGAGGCTTCACAGCTTAGGGGGAAGATGCAAAATAAATAAGTAAATAGATCAAAACAAAAAATGAGAAAAACATAAAACAAAAATTATATATATATATATATATTCTCAATTATATATATATATATATATATTCTCAATTATATTTATATTCAGTGTTGTTGATGACTCACCTTATGACGACGTGTTGTCCTGGCAGCAAGCCTAAACACTGACTGTGCCCCAGCTGACAGGTAAACCTCCAGGTGTCGCGTGTCTCCTGTGTGATGGACTGGATCTGATACTGCTGGTACTCCGCGCTGGACAGCTCTGCACTCTGCCATCAATCAAACCACACTCCACTTTGAACAATCAAACATACATATATAAGGCTACCTGACTCTCCACAGGCAAGTAACAGACATCATTTTCCAGCAGAATCTGTGGTCATGAATACACACCAGCTATCAACTCCATCACAGTTCAGCTTGTCACTATCATCATAAATAATCATGGGTTATGTCAGCTACTGAGCTAGTCTAAACTGAGATTTGTTGCAGCTATAATTGCTGTTGTTGTTGAACATTGCATGTTCCCAAGCTCAACACCTGGGGTCACCCAGAATATGCACTCTGACTCACACATCCCACCTGAGAGCATAGGCAGACAGTGACACTGAAGGAGATGCTTGCCGCCATGATTGTTTTCAAGTTCCTTGCCTTATGAAGTTATGCAGCTATACTCCATCTTCAGGTGATTTTTTTTATCCTTGCAGCTTGTTATCATAAGAGCTTATCACAGCTAAAGACAATATCAACAATCATGTTAATTAAAGCATGGAGAGCTTTGAACACAGCCTTGATAACCACTCACTACCACTACAAGTACTACACACCCACTGACCCCCACCCACCCCCAAATATCCCTGACTTTAGTTTTTTTTTCTTTCAAAACTCTGATTGAACAAAGTAAAATATTTTCAAACCATCACACAATGTTCTTTCTGATATTCAACTTCTTTCAAATTCATCTCAGAAACACATACCTAAAACAAATGGTCAGAATTTATCAACTTTTCTCAACAAATCCAATAAAAATGCAACATCAAAGCAAACCACAAATCTATGCTAACTGTACTTGTAAGATACATTGCTGTATAAGTTCTTGTAATTCTACCACAGTTAATTATTCATTCAGGTGGGGAAGAAACCTTTCCAGCAGCCATTAGGCTTTACCTCATTCTCTGATTAAAACAACTACAAGTTCACTAAAAGTGATCATCTAACAAACACTGCATAAATTTATCCTTATAAATACAATATCAACTCACTGAGATTTTAAAACATCACTTGCTGTTTCTTACCACATAATCTTCAGACTCTGTCTCAGCACATTCAGAAGATGTCAGGGGTTGTCCTGACTGAATCCGCGCACACTCTCTCTCCCAGATTGCCAGCTCTTCAGCATAGATGTCCAGGACACATGGCACACACCCATTCCCACAGCAGTCTGAATCCAAAGGCTTCTCTGGCTTTTCCGGAAGTTTCTCCATACTTTTCAGCGTTCACAGATCTTACAATGTCTAGATGTAACTTTTGTGCCTGTCATTTCTCTTCCAGTTTCAAATACAGTCTCCATGTAATGTTCATTTTCAGTGCAAATTCTACAAAATACTCTTAAAAATCCGTCCTCTATTAAGATTATTATTATCAAAAGAATATCACAAATTTCATCCACTGCAGGTACATAATACTTGTTGAGAATTGTTCTAGAAATGTCGATTTACCAGAAAGGTGTGGTTTTGTGACTCTCATTTCTCGCTACCACCTGTGGTTTGGTTTTGCTGAGGGGCATGTCATACTGGAGACAGGTCCACCATGAAACACCTTCACCTGCCTGACGTTTGGACACAGCGGTGTATCGTGTGTGGTGGTGGTCTGGTGAATGTTGTTGTTGTTGATGGTGGGTGCTGGTGTCTTTCCTGTAACGTTGGTATGTTCATGACAGAGGAGTTGTTGTGACACACTGTCCATCCTGCAGCACTGCCATTCTGACTGTAGTAGTTGTAGACTTGGTAATCGTCATCACTCTCACGTTTGCGCTTTCCTGTAAAGGAAGACATCAATTGATTGATATGATTATGAGGGAAAATGCTTTTAAAAGTTTCAAACCACACACGCGCACACACACACACACACACACACATACACAAATGTACCATCTGGACATAAAAATTTAACTTGACTTTACACACACACAAACACACACACACACACACACACACACACACACACACAGAGCATTCATGTGGAATGTATGTATATATCATCTTTACCTTACTGCCATGGCCTAAATGTACATCCTATTAATGACATGCATGTTTTCTGAAATCAGACACATAGGGTTGTTTGGTTCTGAACAAATAATTTAGAGACTGGCTATTGAAGCTGTTTTAAAGCAGAGCACATACATGTGAGATTGCCACAAACCAGGTCAATCAGCTGGGGACAGGGGCCACAAAGTGTTACCTTTCTCAAGAAACTTGATTTTCAACAAATGACTTCCTTTGTGTTTCTTATACAAACAACAGGTACACCTTATTCCAGTTCTTCACATCATCGTCAGAAAATCAACACAAATGTGTGGACACACAAAAGCAGACGAACCGGATGTAACACTCGCTCTTCCTATTCCGGGTTCTTGGGGTGCCTAGTTACATAACGCTGCCTATGTGCAACAACATTCAGCTGACCGCGTGGAATTCTTTTTACCCCCCTTAATTAATGCGTTGTCATCATGACGTTGTAGTGTTTGAGGAGCTCTCCCCCCCGCCCCCCTTTTTTTTTTGGAGGGGGTGGGGGTAGTAGTTTTATCGGCTAAATCACTCCCGCAAAGACGAACTCGAATGAAAGAAAACAACTACATGACTGTAGCTTAATCTTCGGCTTGAAAAAGGCAAACTCTCCAGGCCTACCCAAGAAGATGACAGTTACTATCAGATCAACGATCGTTACAAACAAGTACAAACTTACCTCCTGCTCTGCCCTCTGATCCAGTATTTCGAATCATTTGCTCACTATACGTTCTCACACTGTTTGGATCAGCCTGGTCCATATTAGAGCGGTTAACACTGATTCTTGAAATGACAATTATTCTTTTTCATCAAAGACCGACAGCAACTTTTCCAACGGAAACACATGTGTCTTAATGATACAAGGTTCCTTCCTACAAGAGGTCTTTCTTAAAAACATGCGCAGAGTGGCACCAGGTCTGATTGGTCAACGCCTTGACCGTGGTCATTGCAATGTTTATCATTCATAGGACGCTAGAGAAAAACAACAACAAACACCGAAACATGAACTTGGCCTTAATTACAGAATTAGCTAAACTCGACAAATAATAGAGCCAGATCAATATGTTGAAGAATAAACAAACGAACGAAAGAATACTAAGTTGAATAATAATATAAAGTAATCATATTCGTTAAAAAGCAAGTGATAGGATAGGTTGGATTGCTTTGGGGTTGGGTTTTTTAAACAACAAGAAAAACAATTACCGAAACTGGACAAATGATGAATAGAGCTATACATTGAAGACAAAACAAGCAAACAGTAAGGACAGCGAGTGATAATAATAATAATTAATAATAATAATAGTGATGGTGATGATGTATGCAATTTATATCGCGCTGAATCTTGCAGAGCAATAAATCAGGGGGGGTATTAAAAAAAAAAAACCCTATTAACTTGGAAAGCAAAAATGGATAACCACACAGAGCTGAATCGTCTGCTTGAATTAAAAGCTACACATATAAAGGTCCGAAATAGTTTGACCAAAAAATGTGAATAACAGAAAAGAAAAAAAACCAGCCTTTTTCTGACTTAAAAAGGCAAAACAGAAACTTAATGATGTCTAGAAGCTTACAAAAACAAAGGTAAAAATTAAAACTCCCCCCCCCCCCCCCCCCCCCCCCACACACACACACACACACACACAAACAAAACAAAACAAAACCCCTCAACGACCCGTAAATTTGCGACTACGAAGTACACAATATTAATATGTATCAGTACGCGTGCGCTGAGTGTTAAACACATGCAGAAGAATATCATTGTCATCATAAAAGCGGCAACAAAATTTCCGTGAGTATAAGAAGAGAAAATAAGATTAAACTTTTTTATTTAAAAACAATATTATGAGAAGAAGATTCACGTTTGTGGTCAATGGGAAACTACTCATCAAATCACGCAATATCAGATAAGCGTGAGTTACGTCCCTTAAAAGATCTGCTGTCGTTACACCTAGGCTACCTATGCTGCTTTATATTATTATATTATGTAAAGCATCAATCAGCCACATTGGAGCAGTAGCGAACACAATTTACGAATTAGTTGTTGTTTTGCTGACTGAGATTCCTCCATTGTTTAGAATACAGAAAAATCGAAATACTTAGCCTTGTAATAGCAAACGGAACTCTGTGTGTGTGTGTGTGTGTGTCTGTTCTTTTCTTTAAAAAAAAAAAGTTTTATTCTGTTATATTGGGGATAATGGAATAAGCATTTATGTGGGTGGTTTTTTTACATCCAATCCCCGTGTGTATGCGGATTTGTAAATTCTGTCATCTGTTCCCACCGGTACACATTGGCCTACTCTTACGAAAAGCGGAACAGGATTTAACGTGTGCGCAAGATGTTCTACGTGCGTTCGCACACGGGGCCTCGGTTTATAGTCTCATCCGAAAGACTTTTGGGGAGAGTGGAGTCTGCACTGATGTTAACTCCAGGGGAAAATATCCCCTTGAACGGGAATCGAACTCGGGTCGTCAGATTGCCAGCGCAATGTTCTAACCACTAGGCTATCCCGTCCCTGTGTGTGTGTGCGAGCATGTGTGTGCGTGCGTGCGTGCGGGCGTGCATGCATGCGTGCGTGTCAAAGTCAAACTTTTATTTTCAGATGGTACATTGAATATGCAGTGCATTTGCTTTTTTTTTTTTTTCCCATCAAGCCATCTATCTAAAGAAAAAAGAGAGAGAAAAAAAAAAGATAATATATATGCAGACATAGAATTAAAAACCTAATGGTGTGTGTGTGTGTGTGTGTGTGTTGTGTGTGTGTGTGTGTGTGTGTGTGTGTGTGTGTGAACTTGGATTATTGATGGATGAGCTAACAGATACACCACTCGTCCTCTCACACACTGTCAGCCAAACATGCATTCATGGGCTGGCTTGCCAGTATGGCTGAACAAAATACATCACTCTGCAAGCAGACAAGATACATAATAATATCTTCTTTTTTTTAAAAACTCAGTCTGATGTGTTTTGGGTTTTTTTTTAATATATTTATCCAAAGCTGATGAAACTTTGGGGGTGGGGGAGGGAAGAGAAAAGAGAGAAAACTCGCCGAGTTCTCTTTTGTGTATGTGCCATTTAGCTTATACCGACCAAAAAAAAAAAAGGTGGGATTTAATCACGTTTAAAACGAGAAGCATACACGGCACGAAAACGAAAGCAAAGCAAAACAACGATGACGACAACAACAACAACGACGACGACAACAACAACAATAACAAAGTTATATAAAACAAATCTTTAAACACACACACACACACACACACACACACACACACACACACAGATATAACAAAAAAAATTACCCAGGTCATCTCTTGGCTTACAGCAAGAGCAAATGTGACTATTATATAATATTATATATATATATATATATATAATATATATATATATATATTATAATATATATATATATATATATATAATATATAAATATATATATATAAAGTACGCATATTATAGGATATGTAATGTAATTTTGGTATAACCATATGCAACAAATACTTATAGCTAAAACACAAAGGATTGAGAAGAAGAATGGCTAGTAGTAGTGGTGGTAGGAGGAGGAGTATACTACTACTAATACCTCTACTACTACTACTACTACTACTACTACCACCACCACTACTACTACTACTACTGAGAATAATAATGATTATAATTCAGAGAGGAGACTTGATCAGGACAACCTAAATACCGAGGAGAAGTGCTGTTGCAGAGACAGGGACACTACAAGCAGGCTTTTTTTTTCTTTTGTTGTTGTTTAGAAATCCTGTCGCATGCCTGCTTCTACAACAAACAGCGGGGAGGTTCTTGCTCATAACAGAAATTAAGGCATGCGTGTTTTTTTTTTCCTGGTGCTATAGTTGGTTCTTTTTTGCATTGGTTTTGGTTGTCTTTGGTTGTTCCTTCAAGCCAAAGATCCTTGTGGAGGCTTATCAGAGGTAAAGGAAAGATGCAGAGAAAGACATTTCTTATTTTGGAAACTGAGCTGTATCAGTCTAAGCGGATGCAAACAAACCAAAAATCCCTATCTTTAGCTAGCTGGGTTTTTTTTTCTGTTGACAGCTAAAAGGAAACTCGAAGCGGGAGGAGCAGCTGTTGTCCTAGCAGGAGCATAAAAACAAGGACAGAAAAGGAAGAAAGTGACAATAGATCCAGCTGGCAAAGGCGAACACTGGGGAACAGGATAGCCTGGAGGTTAGATCATTCATAGAGTGTTGAGCTCATGATCTCATGACGCGGGCGGGTTCGAGCCACCACTGAATGGTCCTGTTCAAGGGGACCCCCACCCCCACCCCCTGGAGTTACTCTCAGTACTCTCCCTCTCCCCTGAGAGGCTTTCGGGTGAGACTATAAACCGAGGTCTCGGTGCGAACGCATGCAGAACATTTTGCACACTTGTTAAAAACCCGTTTCCCTTTGGAAAGAATAGGCCAAGTCGGTAGTAACGCAGGACACTTTTTTTTTAAACGCATACACACTGATGTCTTGTTTAAACGAGGTCGGAATGCGGCTACCTTCATGGTGGACAAAAACGGTCCCATACGCAAAATCTTACCGTTAGTGAACATCGGAGACCTAGCCAAGGAACAGGGAAAGGGGGGCAGGGGGGGAGGGGAGGGGAGCACTGAGAAGAAAAAATAATATTAGTTGAAAAACCCAGTAACAACCTGTGACATGAGCAACAAGTACATTATAGCCATTTAAAAAAAAACAACAACCAAAAAGACAGTGGCACCAAGCGAGTGAAACCGGTTTCTCTTTTTTGGGTTTTGGTGTGTGGGTTGTTATTGATGTTATTTTTCAGTTTCTGAAGGACGTCAGTGCGTGGGACAACTTCGTACACTAACGTACACCATAAAGTTATTTGTTCAGAAAGGTGTTGTTTAAAAAAAAAATTTTTAAGGTGAGAAAGTGTGAGTGTGTAATGGGGGGGGGGGGGGGGGGGGGGGGGGGGGGGGGGGGGGGGGGGTGGAGGGTAAGGTGGATAAATCAACATTTTCCTAATCGTTGGGCAAAGATTTGATTAATAAACGTTGGCCAATGCCCTTGTTAAGTCTCGAATCTAAGGTCTTTACTCAGGCTCAACCACAGGAAGACCTACACTTACTTCTTGTATGAGTGCACGTGAGTGGACGTGTAGATCATGTATTCGTGACTCTGCTCACTTGTGTGTGTGTGTGTGTGTGTGTGTGTGTGTGTGTGTGTGTGTGTGTGTGTGTGTGATATAATTAAAACAAGAAACAAGAAAAACCACAAGTTTTGTGGAAAAAAGGGAAGGTGAAGCATTCAAATTATAGAAGGAAACAAAAACCTTCACACAACACACCTAAATACAAGAAAGAAGTCACTGCATTCTAAAAAAAAATAAATAAAAAAAATCTAATTGTATATAAGTTTTAAAGAGGGAAAAAGTATGAATAAACAGAGAGAGGCACGCCAATACGTACTTCGTTGCTTTGTTTTATGCTTAGCACACTATGTTAATTTGTGTGACTGCTGCTGTGCATGTGTTCCTTTACTAAAAGGTTACATCCCATAACACCCCCGTCCCCCCCCCTCCCCCCCCCCCCCCCCCCCCCCCCCCCACACCATGCAACGACCAGACAAAGGTTACGCTTTATCATAAATCACCCGAAAAGACAGAGAGGGTATGGGACCTCTTTAATAGTGATTTAATACTCTAAATAATAATAATAACGATGATGATGATGATGATGATGATGATGATGATAATAATAATAATAATAATAATAAGAAGAAGAAGAAGAAGAAGAAGAAGAAGAATAAACACAACGAAGAGAAAAATATCCTTAAAAGAACGAAAGAAAGGGGGAAAATGTCGATGTGTAAATGCGTGGTGAGAAAATGGACTGTTCCATCTTCTTAGCCACTGATTTCATTCATTAAGATGATCCTTCTCCCTGTCTATACTTTTCACAATCTTGGCTAATATGTGTGGGTTACTGGAAGGATATGATAAAATCTCTTCCACTGCAATAGACCCAGCAATAAATCAAATACGAATGATAGAAAAGTGATAGGACAAAAAAACAACAACAGAGATGTGTTAGAGATATTTTTGTTTCTACATCTGGAATCATTCTGTCACCACACCAAACAGCCGTGAGGGTGTTCTCTTTAGGAGGCAGTTTCTGGTCTGCTTCTCTGTTCCTATAATTATTGCCTTCTGGAGCCCTTCCCTGCTTCGTAGAATTATTTGTTGCAATGGCGGCCTAGGGTAAGGGAATAATTATAAGTAGCTGCTATTCTGCTGAATTACTTTTTATGCAGGCAGTCGTTTCAAAAAACAGAAATGCATTGCTAAGTTTACACACCCCTTCTCTCTCTCTCTCTCTCTCTCTCTCTCTCTCTCTCTCGTCTCTATCCTCTCCATCCTCCATCTCTCTCTCTCTCTCTCTCTTATGTAAGCAAGCAGAGGAGGATGAAGTACATTTTGTGTTGTGCTGTCCAGTATTAGAGGATGTTAGGCAGAACTACATCCCTGTTAAATATAGTAGACAGCCTAATTTATTTAGACTCTGTTTACTCCTGGCATCAAGTCATCCTGAGGTTGTGCGCCGCCTCACTTTATATTTGTGTAAAGCTTTCAGAATAAGAGAGATATTGTTATCCTAAGTCATATTTTTGTAGCTGACTTTTTGTTATACAGTAACATGTTGTCTTTACTATTGCTGTTACCCCCACCAAAATACTAAGCAGTTCGGCAACCCCCTTCATGTATGGGCCAATTGCCTTTTTGTGAATAAATCATTCGAGTTCGAGTTCTCTCTCTCTCTCTCTCTCTCTCTCTCTCCTCTCTCTCTCTCTCTCTCTCTCTCTCTCTCTCTCTCTCTCTCTCCTTTCACACACCACACACACACACACACACACATGCACGCACGCTCTCGCACACACGCTGCCAAGCAAAATGTAAACATTCAAAACTGCCCGTCTGCAGAGGTAAAGGAATGATGAGACACTGTCAATCAGGGAGGGCCTCCACGCTAGTGATCCTGTCTGCTGTTGCCATGGCTCAGCGCCCTGCCAGCATGTGCACCGCCTTCTGGACTGGCTTGTATGACTGACTGACTGACTGACTGACTGACAGACTGACTGACTGACAGACAGACAGACTGACTGACTGACTGACTGACAGACCGACTGACAGACTGACTGACTGCAGGCCTCACATCACCCCACAAAAAGCCACCAGGGAATTTACACTGAAACTGTCAGGGCAAAGTAAGTGTCTTGGCTGAGTTGAGTCTAGCGGAGCCCATCCCTCTCCCCAAATCGCTGGTTGCATGCTGGGTATGTTCGTGTGGTATAATTATAGGCTACCACTGGCCACGTTTAGGCTTTGTTCTATAGAAGAAGTTATGTGTAGGATTACCTTTTGCACAGTCATGGAACATCGGGGTTTATATAATGATTTCATCTACAAGACTAGTTGCATTCAACAATAATCAATGGTAACTCCAGAGGTAGACTGTATGTTCACACAGACAAACAGGTAAGTAAGTGGAAACAGCACCCAGCAGCAAAGTTTGGCTATCAAAACCCGACTTGATCCTAACGTCATGTTTGATATAATACCAAATGTCCTCGAGGTGATGTAAACGAGGAAACGACTCACGTGATAAGTGGCAACTGCATAAAATAAATAACTTGCCAAGTGCAGTAAAGGTAGATGAATGTCAATGTGTGGTTTGCCCTTCCAGGCGATTGTGACAGGATGGCTTGCAGCGATGGGGTGCATGTAGCATGCCTTCCCTGTGTGGACAAGGCTGAGATATGATAAAACATAATGTAGGTGTAGCGAGCTCAGTGACTGCATGATTGTGTCAAAGGTATTCGTTTCCCATATGCCTGTCCTGTCCTGTCCGGTTAGCCGTTTCACTTGCAAGGTTATGCTTTATATACACTACATGTATACTTTTCCCGGGTGTTTTTTTTTTTTAAAGGGTTACACCCTTTGAGTGAGTATATGAGAGAGAGAGAGAGAGATAATGTGACAATTTGACAATTCTTTATTTGTGATCAGCTTTACGCCCATTCACAAGGGGACAGGGGGATGGGGACTGGGCACAACACACATAAATTGGAAGACAAAAATACAGTCAACGACACCGCCGTGTTGTGCCCAGGTTTAAGAGAGAGAGAGACAATGACAATGACATTGTGTTGTAATAAGCTGTTAAAGCACACAGAGAGAGAGAGAGAGAGAGAGAGAGAGAGAGAGAGAGAGAGAACTCGAACTCGAATGATTTATTCACAAAAAGGCCATTGGCCCATACATGAAGGGGGTTGCCGAAGAGAGAGAGGGAGAGAGAGAGAGAGAGAGAGAGCGAGCTAGCTTTAGTTGTCTCTTTCTTACACTGTTTTGTATAATCCCATACAATGATCGTTAATACCAGCCCAGTTCTCTGCTTGACATTTGAAATGCTTTGCCTGGCCCGAACTTGTCTACCGAACTTTGGCGCCTTTCTTCCCCCATCATTTTCTGTTTCCTCCTCTACCACCCCCCACCCCCAACCTCATCAGTATTTTTGTTTACTTGAGGGAGTGGGGGTTTTTTCCTTTGGGGTTTGTTTTTCCACAGAAGTTTCATCATCAGGAAGACCTGTCACCCCTTGTTGCTAGAGGTTCTTTTTAAAAATTTATTTCGGTTGTTTTTGGCGAGTTTTCTGTTGTTTTGTTTTGTGTTGTTTTGTGTTGTTCAGCTTTTCAGTTGAGCAACTACTGTGTGATACAATCACATACATAGCCACAGGAGTACTGAATAGGGGATCTTTTGTTTTCCTACTGTTGTTGTGATGGACGAGAATCATTGAATAGGCATTATTCTCTGTGTTCTCTTGTCGCTTAGTTTCTCTGTCTGTATGTCTGTATGTCTGTCTCTGTCTCTCTGTCTGTCTGTCTGTCTCTCTCTCTCTCTCTCTCTGTCTCAGAGAAAAAGTTTCATAAGTATCTGATTCATTTTCTAATGAGAGAATGTTCTTTAAAAAAATAAATTCATGATTCATGTTCTTTGTGATGTTGGAAATTGAATTGGGGAAGGGGGGGGGGGGGGGGGGGGGGGGGGGGGGGGGGGGGGGGGGGGGGGGGGGGTGGGGGGGGGGGGGGGGGGGGGGAGGGGGGGGGGCGTTGTTTACTTTCTGTTTGTTGTTTTGGTCGTAACTTGATATTGATTTGAACAGAATTTTTATCATTCAAGTTTCATCAACTTTGCAGTCCAGCAAATGATCTTATTCAAGCCCTCTCTACATATCTGCACAAGCAAAAATAATAATATTATTGTGACAGATGTCTCCCACAACATTTGACCCCAATTGATTGACAATCTGATCAACCGTTATTTTGGGAACAAAGCTGGTTTTGAAGCACTAAGTGACTACAAATGTTCAGCAATAAGTAAATGATGGTATTTCAATCAAGCAGAAGGAACAGGTTAGATGAAGAATGGATGAAAAGAAAGCAGAAGACAGGAGGAAATGTCAATACTATGGTGAAAAGGATAACCCTTGTGTTAATATGATGTTGGTTTTGTTGTTGTTTTTAAACAAAAAAGTATTATATCAAATCTCTGATGAGGACAAGGCCCAGATGTTACAAAAAGAAAGAAAAAAAAAGTGCTGCCTATTTTCATATTCTTCTCGACAATAAAAACTCTGTGTGTGTGTGTGTGTGTGTGTGTGTTGCCGCGCCGCGGCCCCGCTCTTACTGAAATACTGATAATACCTGTATTCCGTTTACATTTCTTTCCTTGCTATTTTCTAATCCCGTTTAACAGTACCCCCCCCCCCCCCCCCCCCCCCCCCCCCCCCCCCCCCCCCCCCCCGTATTGGTATCAAATAAAATAACGTGGGTGTGTAGTGTCCTGTGTGTTGTTAGCTATTTTCGGAAAAGTCCTTAAGTGTGGGTGTTGTGGAGGTGGGGGCGGGGGGAGGTTGCATACATGAATGCCTACACGCGTTAAAGATAAATAGTGTGTGTGTGTTCTTTATTTTAACGTCTCTTCCCTCACAGTGATATTAGACGAATGCTTGTGTGCGTGCGTACACTGATGTAGGTGTTTTGTGGAAGAATAAACTATAAACGTATTGTTTCATTGTACTATGTTTGTGCGTTGGAAGCCCAATACCTAAATGGATGATGTTAAAATACTATCATATATATTAATTCTATTTGTCGATAATAAACGACATGGGCCAAATATTGATTGCTTATTCCATTGTCCTCGAAATACAAGAATAGTAATAATAATAATAATAATTAATAATAATAGGTAGCCATACTCAGAGTTCAGATGATTCGTTTCCCTATCAAAGAGAGTACAGGCTGCTATGCTTAGAGCTTGTGGTAGGTGAAGACAACAACATGGACACAGCACTTCAAAGCAGGACAACATTTCAATGTGGGCCTTGGCATTTTTTGCTGGCATCAGTTAACTCACACAGCTTTTTGACCTGGGCCAGGACATTGCTATTTTTGTCACAATCTTGTCCGCATTATTTATTTGCAGTAGGCGTGCTGTTTGTTGGTTTGTTTGTTTGTTTTAGAAGCGTGGAGACTGCCTTCAACAGCTGGATTATTGTGTATGGCCAACGAAATACCTCTTCTTTGAGTGTTCTGCTTTTGTTTGTTTGGGGTTTTGGGGGAGAGGAAAGGGGTGTTTGTTATGGGTGGGGGGGGGGGGGGGGGGGGGGAGGCGGTTGCCTAGAGGGCTGGTTGTAGAAAAGCTTGTTTGCTTATGCCATAACCCTCTTTTAATTCAGTTCAATTCATTCAGTTCAATTCATGGGTGTATCTGTTTGCCTCTCTCTCGCCTCTCTCTCTCTCTTGGCTTTTTAAAAAACAAAACCACCAATCAAGTGAATCAGGTATTAATTATTAATTATTAGTGAATTGATCAACCAGTTATAATTTTTTTTTCATGGACATCTGTCTGTGTTGCAAACGTGAAGGAGGCCTATGGTTTATTTCAAGCTATACAGTACTTTTACTAAAACGACATTCAATCCCCCAATCCCTCCACACACAAAAAGCCCCAACAACAAAACAATAATCCAAAAACACAACAACAAACAAAAATAAACCCGAGGGAAAAAGGGGGGTGATTGCATAAACACAAGCTTTCACACTTGTGTGGGGATTTGGGTGTGTATTACACAAACAACACAAAACTAAAACAATCAGCCAACCAACTGAACAAAACAAAACCAAACAAAAACCAACAAAACCTCAACACCCCCCCCCCCCCCCCCCCACCCACCACACACCACACACACACACACACACACACAGAGGGGAGAGAAGGAGAGAGGAGTGGAGAGTGTAGTTGTACACAATATAACAAGCAACCAAAAAAGGAAAGCAGTTAAGAATGGCTAAATTCAAATCCCCACAGTTGCACAGCATGTCTGAACACGCCCAGTCGTTTTCACACACACAAATCGATACTGACACAGCCTGCTCCAGCTGCTACTGCCAAACTTCAAGTCATATTTATTATTATCCTGATCTTAGTGGGCTCCTAGGCCAACCGATAAATAAATAAATGCACGAAAGAATAAACGGATTAATATGAAATTTACAGGAAGAAAGGAATGAGCCAAACGTATTATGCCCCCCTCACACACACACACACACGGGAAAAAAACAACCGGATAGGACAGTGCATGTGCATGTGTGCGTTACACACACAGAGAGACACATAGACCATAAGATAGACACATCCACACACACACACACACACACACACACACACACCACACACACACATATATATATATATATATATTATATATATTATATATATTAATATATATATATATATATAGAGAGAGAGAGAGAGAGAGAGAGAGAGAGAGAGAGAGAGAGAGAGAGAGAGACAACTAAAAGAAAAGTCACAAGTAATTATTTGCGAGGAGGCTGCTACAAATCTAGATAGGTGGGCCTTTCTATAAGAAAAAAAAAAAAAAAGATTTCACACACACAACACACACACACCACACACACACACACACACACACACACACACACACCACACACACAACTTAGACAGACAGACAGACAGACAGACAGACAGAAGACAGAGAGAGAGAGAGAGAGAGAGAGAGAGAGAGAGAGAGAGAGAGAGAGAGAGAGAGAGAGAGAGAGAGAGAGAGAGATGCTGGCGACACATTGGAAAACCATGAATACAGGGACAAATGTAAATCAGCAGGATCGCTTTCATCTGGACTGAACCTGGCTTCTCCCTCCCCTAACTCTACGGGGACCAAGTCGTTTCGTTGGAGCGCAGCACTGAATGTTTCAGCCTGTGTGTCCTGGGCAAGTTGAACCTGGCGGAGCCCATCCCTCTCCATGTAGCAGGGTGCATGCTAGGTATGCTTGCGTCATCCGTCACTAGCTGGCTTGCTCTTCAACGAAATGTGGATGATTTTCTTTTTATGGTGTGGTATTTTTCCTTCCTTGGTTATAGCTTCAAGATTGACCGATTTTTGCTTATGTGACCGTCCCCCCCCCCCCCCCCACCCCCTTCCCCCACCATTTGAGTAGCCGCATTCCGACTTCGGGGCAAGGCAGAAGTCGTGTTGACGTGTGTGCGAGATGTTCTGCATGCTAACGTTAGCACACCGCGCGCAGTGTGTATGAGTATGTGTGTGTGCGTGTCTATGTATACTGTGTGTAAATTTGTATTTTCCAGTGTATTATTTTATCGATTTTTTTTCTCCTCCTTTTACTGGTTTAATTTATTGGTAAAGGTTGTAATAATGCAGTATTTCAGTATAACCATTAAGAAATTTGTTCTTAGATAGATGGCTTGATGAAAAAAAAAAAAGCAAATGCATTGCTTATTCAAGGTACCATCTGGAAATAAAAATTTGACTTGACTTGACTTGACTTGACAAGCAGCCACGACTTAGAGTCTCATGCGGGGAACTGTCCGGGGAGAGGAGTCAGTACCGATGCTAACTCCAGGGGGCCGAACCCGGGCCGTTAATTCACAAGCACAACGATCTAACCACTAGGCTACCCCCCCTCTCCCCCCCCCCCCCTTCCCCTGGATGGGGTTTTAAGGTGTTGCACTATGTTCAGCTTGTATTGAGTTGGCACACAGGGCCTCAGTTTATATCATAACAATTAATAACAGGGTATTGTCTGACATCTGACTATAGGCGACTATCTATATTAGATATTATATACACTTAACATATCTTATCTTATTTTTAAATATACAATTTTTTTTATATTGTCACTGAAGAAAATTCAGCTCAACGTTAGCATGCCATGTTGGTTAGAGGGTAGTTTCTCTTAAATTATAATGGAGGAACTCGATTGTATAGCATTGGACAAACCTAAATAGGCCCTCCCCGTTTTTAAAAAAAGTTTTATAAAAAGAAGAAAATAATATAATATATGGATATGTTATATAGGGGATGCTTAATCTTGTTTAAACAACTACCCTAAAAGAGAAAACAGTTGTTTGCAGTTGTAGTATGGCTGCCTATAAACGAAGTGCTTGGGAAAAAAGAAAAACCCCCACAGACAAACTTCTCATGGGAGTGTACTCTTACTCACAATCTCAACAGTGATTCCCAGGTGGGACGAGTGTCTGAGACAAGAGAGCACATTCTGGATAACGCCTAGGGGTGTTAAACTGGGGAACGCCTAATAACCAAATAATAACAACAACAACAACAACAATTAACCTGCCTGAAGACAGACTGAAGTGTGTGAGCACCCAGACCCTAGAGTAAGCACACACAGAAAGAAGAAAGAAAGAGAGAAAGAGAGAGAGAGAAGAAAAAAGATTAAAAAAAAAAAGGTGGAATAAAGTGCATTGGCGTCTGCCCTAAGATTGCTAGAGGGTGGGCATTATGCACCCACACACCCACCATTCCTTTCCCACATGTTGATCAACTGTCAGGGTATAGCGGCAGAGGCGTGTGTCGGCCATATTTCCTTCAGTAAAATGTCACGGTAATAAAGTGTGTAGAGTGTCGTTCAGGTTCTTTGTATGCTACTCTTTTCCTGAACTGTTTTTGTTCCTATTTCTTTTGGACTCTTTACACTGTTGTTGTGAGGCTCTTTAATATGCTGTCGTCGTGAGATTCCTTGCACTCTTGTTGTGAGATTCTTTATGCTCTCTTGTGAGATTCTTTGCACAGTTGTTGTGAGATTCTGTTTGTTCTCAGGGTTAGGTTCTTTGCACTCTTGTTGTGAGATTCTTTGCACTCTTGTTTTGAGATTCCTTGCACAGTTGTTGTGAGATTCTGTATGCTCTCTGTGTTAGGTTCTTTGCGCTCTTGTTGTGAGATTCCTTGCACAGTTGTTGTGAGATTCTGTATGCTCTCTGTGTTAGGTTCTTTGCACTCTTGTTGTGAGTTTCTTTGCACAGTTGTTGTGAGATTCTGTATGCTCTCTGTGTTAGGTTCTTTGCACTCTTGTTGTGAGATTCTCTGCACTCTTGTTGTGAGATCCCCCCACTCTTGTTGTGAGATTCTTTGCACTCTTGTGAGATTTTTTTGGGCACTCTTGTTGTGAGATTCTTTACTGCCTTGTTGTGAGTTTCTTTGCAATCTTGTTGTGAGATTCTTTGCACTCTTGTTGTGAGATTCGTTGCACTCTCGTTGTGAGATTCTTTGCACTCTTGTTGTGAGATTCGTTGCACTCTCGTTGTGAGATTCGTTGCACTATTGTTGTGAGATTTTTTTTGCACTCTTGTTGTGAGATTATTTACTCTCTTGTGAGATTCTTTTTACTCTTGTTGTGAGATTCTTTTTACTCTTGTTGTGAGATTCTTTACATTCGGAGTATGGCTGCCTATATGGTGGGGTACTTAAAAATAGTCACACACGCAAACCTCTCATTCAGTGTGCAATTTCAATCTCACAGTGATTCCCAGGTGGGATGATGAGTGAGTCAGAGTACATATTCTGGGTGACCCCCAGAGTGTTAAGCTGGAGAACACCCAACAACAACAACAACATCAACAACAACAGATTCTCCGAAATCATGCTGTTGGCTTTTTTGCAATCTTATCAGACGCTGTGCACTGTTGTTGTTGTTGTTGTAGTTGTTGTTGTTGTTGTTGTTGTTAGCTTCTTTTGCAATGACGAGGCTAGATTATTTGCACGGTTGGCACTAGATTTTTTGGCACGTTTGTCGTTATAGTCTTTTAATCGTTATTGCTTTGCACTCTTGTTGTCAGATTCTTTGCCCTTGGTGTTAAATCAAATGAATTTTTCGATGTTAAGGCTCTTTGCGGTCTTTTGTTACTGTTGTTGTTGTTAGATTTCTTGTGTTTTTGTTGTTAGAGTCTTTGTAGCGTTGTTGTCTGATTCTTTGCATCCTTATCAGGTCTTTCGGTCTGTTGTTTTTGTTGTTAGATTCTTTGCATTCTGTTGTTATGTTCTGTGCAGTGTTGTTGTGACATTATTTGCGAGCTTTGTTAGATACTTTGCATTCTTGCTGCTACATTCTTTGCATTCTAATGAGATTCTTTGGGCTCTTGCAGTTAGATAGGGTGTTTTATGGGTTTTGTTGTTGTTGTTTTGCAATCATGTCGTTATTCGATTCTCTGTACTCTTGCAGTTAGATAGATTTTTTTGCACTCATGTCGTTAGATTCTTTCACTCTTGCAGTCAGATTTTTTTTCTTGCAGTCATGTCCTTAGATTCTTTGCACTCTTGCAGTCAGATAGATTTTTTCTTGCAGTCATGTCCTTAGATTCTTTGCACTCTTGCAGTCAGATTTTTTCTTGCAGTCATGTCCTTAGAATCTTTGCATGCGTGCAGTCAGATAGATTTTTTCTTGCAGTCATGTCCTAGATTCTTGCACTTTGCAGTCAGATAGATTTTTTCTTGCAGTCATGTCCTTAGATTCTTTGCACTCTTGCAGTCAGATAGATTTTTTCTTGCAGTCATGTCCTTAGATTCTTTGCACTCTTGCAGTCAGATAGATTTTTTCTTGCAGTCATGTCCTTAGATTCTTTGCACTCTTGCAGTCAGATAGATTTTTTCTTGCAGTCATGTCCTTAGATTCTTTGCACTCTTGCAGTCAGATAGATTTTTTCTTGCAGTCATGTCCTTAGATTCTTTGCACGCTTGCAGTCAGATAGATTGTTTTTCTTGCAGTCATGTCCTTAGATTCTTTGCACTCTTACAGTCAGATAGATTTTTTCTTGCAGTCATGTCCTTAGATTCTTGCACTCTTGCAGTCAGATAGATTGTTTCTCTTGCAGTCATGTCCTTAGATTCTTTGCACTCTTGCAGTCAGATAGATTTTTTCTTGCAGTCATGTCCTTAGATTCTTTGCACTCTTGCAGTCAGATAGATTGTTTTTCTTGCAGTCATGTCCTTAGATTCTTTGCACTCTTACAGTCAGATAGATTTTTTCTTGCAGTCATGTCCTTAGATTCTTGCACTCTTGCAGTCAGATAGATTGTTTTTCTTGCAGTCATGTCGTTAGATTCTTTGCACTCATTGGTCATTTAAAAAAGATAAACAACACTAGCTGTAACTATCGTTTTTGCTTTGTTTTGTTTTTATTTCTCTGTTATTTGTGTGTGTGTGTTTTATTTATTTATTTATTTATCTTTTATATCGAGGATAATAGAATAAGCACTTATGTGCTTTTTTTTTACACCCCAGTCCCCGTGGTGTGTTGTGCGTGTGTGTGTGTGTGTGTGTGTGTGTGCGTCGTGCGTGCGTGCGTGCGTGCGTGCGTGTGTGTGTGCGTGGTGCGTGCGTGCGTGCGTGCGTGCGTGCGTTGTGTGTGTGTTGTGTGTGTGTGTGTGTGTGGTGTGTGTGTGTTTGTTTAAATTCAGCCAACCAAACAATGTGAAAAACTTTTTTTGTTTTGCCGAACTGTCCCACACAGGACTACTGCATCTTTGCAGAAAAAATCATCTGCTTCCAAACTCTCTGGAAGGCCTCTTATGACAGTGGGGTGTTTTTACCATGCATACACACTATGTAGTGTGTGTGTGTGTGGGTGTGTGTGTGTGTGTGTGTGTGTGTGTGTGTGTGTGTGTGTGTGTGTGTGTGAAATCTGCCATCTGGTCGGATAAACGTATTATGACAAGATTGTGAGATTTAAGATCTAATCACTTCTGGAAGCTCGCCAGGTTTTACGTATCTTTTCGGTAAAGATGCTTTCCTTTTCCTGCTTTCCCTTGCAAGGGGCCCTGCAAGGGTTGTGGCGCGCTCAAGAAGCAATTGAGAGTGCTCAATAAGTGCTTCTTAGTCACCAGAGTCACAGTCAAGAAATGAAATGAAATCAGAAATCTGAAAAAAAAGAGAAAAACTCATTAATCATCCGTGTATTAGTATTAGTATGAACAAAAAGAGAATGTTGATTATGAAGAAATGATAAATTACTTTAGTATGTATAGAAATAAAGTAGTACTATTAGAATGAAAAAAAAGTCAACTTAAGTAGACCTGCAAGTATGAATGAAAAGAACTTCTTGTTGTTGTTGTTGTTGTTGTTGTTTGTTGTTCTTCTTCTTCTTCTTCTTCTTCTTCTTCTTGTTCTTGCTCTTCTTCTTCTTCTTCTTTCTTCTTCTCTTCTTCTTCTTCTCTTCTTCTTCTTCTTCTTCTATTTCGAGGATAATGGAGTAAGCACTCATGTACTTTAAATTTTTTTACATCCAGTCCCCTGTGTATGCAGTTTTGTAAATGTTGTCATCCGTTGCCACCGGCACACAATGGCCTACTCTTCCGAAGAGCGGAACGGGTTTTAACGTGTGCGCAAGATGTTCTAGTATGTGTGTGCGCAAGATGTTCTCTTGTGTGTGTGCGTGCGCGCGCGCGCGCGCGCGCGCGTGTGTGTGTGTGTGTGTGTGTTGTGTGTGTGTGTGTGTGTGTTGTGTGTACCAACAAATTAAAGTATTATTATTAGCGTATATATATATAATATATATAATATATATATATTTATATATTTATATAGTCTAGTAGAATGAGGGAGGAAAAGTCTGCATGCGGAAGCCGGGAATGGAACCGGGAACCTAACGCTTTCTGCCCGACAGACAGGCCACCGCATTGCTAAACCACAGACCCACCGTGCACTGCTGCTCTTCAAGCCCCTCAAACAGACACAACAATGCAGTTCGTTTTGGCCATTCTAAAGAGAGTCGTCCTGGCTGCTAACTCACTGAACACGCAGACCTAACAAAAAATAAAATAAAATAAAATTAAAAAAAACCCCAGCTAGACAAACAGACAAACAAAGCAAAAATAATGAAAAATAACCCCCCAAAAGCAAACAATTAGAAATCTTGCAATGTTTTAAATTGAATTAGGGAGGCTGTGACGTTGAAAACAAATACAGTAATAATATTCCCCCCCCCTCCCCCACCGTTAAAAAATTAAAAACACACAACAAACGCTCCCCCCCAAAAACAACAACAAACCAAACCCACATACATTTGAACGAAGTATGGGGGGGGGGGGGGGGGGGGGGGGGGGGCGTTAAAAGGGGTTATTTTGTTTTTGTTTTTGTTTGCTTGGCGTCGATGTGTTCTGCTTTCGAATCATCAATAACCATAAATTCATGGCTCCCCCCCCCCCCCCCCCCCACCCCAATCCACCACTAAAAAAAAAAAAAAAAAAAAATCTTTCAAAATCTTGACACAAAACGAACCCTACAAAAAAAATGCTGTACCCTCTCATAAGAAAACAAGCTAAAGACACTCCCCCCAAAAAAACCACTACCAACCAACAACAACAACAACACAAAACAACAACAATCAACAACAACCCAACAACAAACAACAACAACAAACAAACAAGCAAAAGCCCAAAACAAACCAGAAACACACACACACACACACACACACACACCACACACACACACACACAACACACACACACACAAAACAAAAACCCCAAAAGTCATCAAAAAATAACAACAACGCAAAACAACAACAACAAACAAACAAACCAAAAAAACCCCCAACATATAAACAATGCAGTCAACAGAACAGAAACACAGTCATGAGTGATATGTCAACAACAACAGCAACAACAACAACAACAAAACTTTACCACAAAAAAGTGAAACCCCAAACAAGCCACCTGTTACCTGTCTTCATGGCTACTGTCGAGGGCAGGAGCTCCATACAACGCCACCACAGTTCTCCATCTTTCCCTGTCTCCGCTGACTTCTACCATCTCCTGCAGTCCTCCCTCCCACACCTCTGACCTCAGTGCTGTTGGTAACAATGTAGGATGTACGTTATCCTTTAGAAAAGAGAGCAACAGTCAACAACAAAAACAGGGAACAAAACAAATCCCCCCCCAAAAAAACCAAAAACAAACCAACAACACACACCCAAAAACAACGAACAAACCAAAAACCAAAAAAAACCCCAACCTTAACTAAACAAAACAAAATAAAACAAAAAAGCACAAAATACCCCCAACACAACAACAAACACACAAAGAATTAAAAACAAAGACACACACAAACAAACAAAAGCCCCCCCCCCCCCCCCCCGTTAAAAAAAGCACAACCAAACAAAAAACCCCAAACAAACAAATGACAACAAGCAAACAAAAAGACACCCCCCAACCCAAGCCAACCGAACAAAGAAAAAACCCACCAAATAACAACAAACAAAAACAAAACCTCACCAAAACCCAAACACCCTCCCCCCAAAAAAAACAACAACAAAAAACAAAAACCAAAAAACACTTAAAAAAAACCCCCCACCCTAACCAAACAGAAAACAAAACAAACCAAACCATGGTCAAAACTCTTCACGTGTGTAAACAACAACACAAAACACAACCAACAACCTCCTTCACGTGTCCTAAGGATGCTGCTACCCGGGGAAAGCAGAGTCTGGGTAAACACTGACTTCACCACTGATGGCTGTCACTGACTCCTAGATCCTGTCAGCTGCTGTCTGTGAGAAACACAGCCCGCCAGAAAAAAGCGACAGAATAAAACCAAAACCAACCACCGAGAAAAAGGAATGAGAGAGAGAGAGACAAATTCTTTTGTTTCGAGGATAATGAATAAGCACACATGTGCTTTTTTTACATCCAGCCCCCGCCCGTAGGGATACATCTTAATAATAATAACCAACACTTATACAGTCTCACAATGAGAGAGAGAGAGAGAGAGAGAGAGAGAGAGAAAAGAGAGAGAGAGAGAGAGAGAGAGGGGGGGGGGGGGGGGTAGGGAAGGGGAGGGGAGGGGAAAGAAATGACGAGGAAAAAGAAAAGAAACAAAAGAAAATAAAAAGAAAAAAAAACGAAAGCGGGGAAAGTAAAGAAGTAAAAAAAAAAAAAAGATTTGATGGAAGGAAAGAAAGAGAGGTAAAAAAAAGAAAAGAAAAGACGTAAAAGCAGACCAAAAAAAAAAAAAAAAGGAGAAAAAGCAAAAGCAAAAGAAAAAAAAACCCACCAACCAACCAACCAACCCCCCCCCCCCCCCCCCACCCCCCCCCCCACCAAAGAAAAAGAAACTTTTAAAAACCCAAACAAATAATGAGTTAAGCAACAAATAATGAAAGAGAGCAAGAAAAAAAAAAAGCAAACAAAACCAAAAACAAAACAACAGTAACCCCCTCCTCCCTACCCCCCCCCCCCCCCCCCCCCTCCAAAAAAAACCCCAAACCGAACCAAAAAAGCAAACAATCAACCCCCCAAAAAAAACAACAACAACAACAAAACAACAAACCAACAAAAACCCACCCCTAAAAACCTAAACCCAACGAAAGAAAAGAAAGAAAAAAAGAAAACGGTACTAGTGAAATACGTGAAAAACTGACATTTACAACAACAGGGGGAAAAAACCCAAACTAAACCACTGCAGTGGCAAACTGAAAAAAAAACCCACCTCAAAGAAAACGAATAAAAATGAAAAAGAAAAAAAAAAGAAAGAAAAGAAAACAAAGAACTGAAAGAAAGAAAGAAAAAGCTATAAGGAAAAACAGAAGACAAACCGAGGGAAGAAAAAAGACAGTGATGAAAAAAGCACCCCCCCCCCACCCCCACCCCCCAAAAAAGACCCACAAACAAAAACCCAAAAAAAAGCAACAACAAACAAACCAAAAACAAACAACCCCCCCCCCCCAACAAAACAAACCCAAACAAAAAAAAAAAAACCAAACCAAAACAAAACAAAAACGACAAAGCACAACAAAAACACACAGAAAAAGAAAGAACAGAATTAAGAAAGAAAGGGAGAGAAAAAATGAAAGAAAGAAAAGACCCCCCACCCCCAAATAATCAGCGACTGAAATACGCTGAAAATAGTAATTTACAACCACCCTAATCAGCCGTGACCGGATAATAAAACAATATAGAAAACAAAACAAACCATCAAGAACAAATAATAAGTTCTTTTCTGTTTTCAGTTTTCGCTTTGTCTTTAAAACTTGTTTGCTTTTAAAGTACGAAATTAATCAGTTGTTGTTTAGTTAATTATCATATCTTCTGCTTGTATATTCATCAGTTAAAAAAACCAAAAACAACAATAACAGCAACCCCGATCGTTCGTTTTTTCCAGCCCCCCCCCCCCTCCCTGTTCCCTCTTTTTGTTGTTGTTGCTTGTTTATTCGATTTTACTGACGTATTCAGTTCTAATATTCATATATTCCAGTCTTAGCCTAACTGATTATGTTTCGCATATGTAATCGACATTTGAATCCGGAAGCATAGGCTCTTGACAGAAACGACGGAAGAGTAGGCCATTTGTGTGCCGGTGTGAACGGATGACAACATTTTAAAAAAAAAAGCATAGCATACACACGGGGACTGGATGAAAACAAGCACAAGAGTGCTTATTCCAGTATCCTTGAAATAAAAGAATAGAGACTTGAATGCTCATAATAACTCCGAATCGGATTTTGTGTGTGTGTGTGTGTGTGTGTGTTTGTGAAATAGAGAGAGCAACATAAACTGATCGTAGGTTACCAAAGTCCAGCGACATCTGTTTGGCAGCTCCCTGCTAGGAGACGGCGTGACAAATGACCATTTTTGGTTTCTGGGTTGATTATTTCGATCTTACACAATTTACCCGCTCTATTTCAAGGTCATGGAACTAAATAACCTCCAAAATCAGACAGCTTTTCATTTCTATTTATATATTTCATTATCCATTCGATCTTCGCAGAAAATGGCGCAAAAACAAGCTTGATGGAATCGATTCATGCGAATGAGTAAGAAAAAAAATTAATGCGCGAGAAAAACAGACGACACGGTTTATGTGCGGCGTTGTGTTTTTTTTCCATTTCTTTTCTCTCTCTCTCTTCTTTCTCTCCTCGGCCAACCAGTGAGCGCCATCCCATAATGCAACAACTGCGCGCATGCTCAGTGCGAGCGGCTTCGGCCTGGCTGTTTTTGCGGAAACGGCGAGAGAACCCCAGCGATACAAGACAACGTGTACGTCAGCAGACTGACTTGACTTGCAAGTGGAGTAGTAGCGGCTAACAAGTCGATCAAACCAAGTGTTTGGAATTGGAGAAAAACCACAGTTGAATTCTGGTGACAGGACTGGAAAACAGCAGCTTTGGGATCGTCTGAGAAAGTGCCAGTAAGCAATAGAATGATCGAGATCAGTGGGTACATAGATCGCTTACTGTAGTAGTGTGTGTGAAATCTTTTTTCGGCTTTGGGCCAGCGAGCGAAGTGGTCTCCACTCACACAGTGTGTGTGACTGTAGGCCTAGTAGGCCTAGTAGGCCGAGTGAAGCTTTCGCGCAATCCGAAAGCTGCCGTCTTGTAGGCTAGATAGAAAAATTGACAGGGAGAAAAAGGCTTTTTGGGGGGCTAGCCTAATGATTTGTTTAGAAGTAATGGCCTTGTCAATAGTACAGAAATCTAGTGATCGTGTATTTTATGGGTGAAAATAGTTGTTTTCATGGTTACACAATATTAATAATAATTTGCCTGAAATGAAAGTGAGTGGAGCATTTTTTTTCTTGTATATTTCAGATAATACAAATCGTAAATGATTTGTCAGAAAGGAAAATGAGTGGAGTGAAAGCTTTAGTTCGTCTTAGTTTGATAGAGATCTACTTTTTTGTTATTGTTTTTTGTTGTTTTAAATTGCTGTTTTATGGTTTTTCGAAGTTGAATATTGAAAAAAAACCCCACAACAACTAACTCACCAGTTTGTACTAGGCTATTATAGCTCTTGGAAGTCTTGTGTAACTGAGATTTGTGCTTCTTTTAAGCTTTTTTTTTCTTCTTCTCTCCTCCCTCCCCCCCCCCCCCCCCCCTTTTTTTTTTTCTTCTTCCCCTAATGACTTAGTAAAATTTGTAGATGCACTTGTTCAAAGGGTGGGGGGAGGGGGGTTATTTTTATTGCTAAAAACTCTAGCTATTTGTTTGTTCATGGTTTTTATTGCATATTAATTATTATGTTGTGTTTTGAACTAATGAATCAAAGACTAAAGTTAAAAACAAAAACTGTCAGTGTGGTCAACCCTTAGTCACAAATGGGGAAAACTGTTGACATATTGATAAATGATTACTCTGATGTGTTTTGTACTTAAGCATATTTTTGTCTAACTGTTGTTACTTTGGGAAAAAAATAACATTGAATTAACAAAACAAACAAACAACAAAAGCTCCAACCCGCTATTGTGCCACTTTTAATTTGACAAAACATTTTCTTTTCTTCTACCTCTTCTTTTACCCCCCCCCCCCTCCCTCACTATGGCTTTCTCTCTTCCCCCCTCCCCCCTCTCTCTCTCCCCTCCCCTTCTCTCTCGGCCTGTGTTGACGCGATAGCTTAGTGGTTAGAACATTGCGTTCGCAATCTGACGACCTGGGTTCGATTCCCGTTCAAGGGGATTTCCCCCCCCTGGAATTAACATCCTCCGGATGAGAACATAAACCGAGGCCCCGTGTGCGAACGCACGTAGAACATCTTGCGCACACGTTAAATCCTGTTCCGCTTTTCCTAAAAGTAGGCCATTGTTATGGCATAAATTGCATACACATGGGGACTGGATGTACCCCCTCCCCCATCCCCTACATAAGTGCTTATTCCATTATCGTCGATATAAAAGAACCACCCCCACCCCCTTCTCGGCATAATGCTACAAGTACTAGGTTTGAATCGATCAATTATTAATTGCTGAAACGCACCCCCTCCCCCCCCCCCCCCCCACCCCACCCCACCCCCACCCAACCCTTCAGATTCTAAATGAGTTTTGAAATGTTGTTACTACCGCTAGTAGACCAACTGAACTACAGAATGTGTATTACTATCAGGGTTCACTAGATCTATTTCATTTTGCCTTCGATTCCATTTGTGTATTTTAGGTAGGGCTGTTGGTAATCAGAGAGAGAGAGAGAGAGAGAGAGAGAGAGAGAGAGAGAGAGAGAGAGAGAGAGAGAGAGGGGAAACATTGTTGTCATTCATTCATACAGATCTGTAGTGTGTCTCTGCTTTTACGTTTTGTCTGCATCTCCCTTTTTTATGCTGTTTCCATAGAAACGTTGGTTTTTGTGTGTGTTATGAGCCAGTAGTCTTGTGGTATCATAGGCGTAATACGTGTTTTACACACACACACACACACACACACACACACACACACACACACACACACACACACACACACACACACGGCGCGCGCGCACATACACACACACAACGCGCGCCACACACATGCACGCGCACACACCAGTGACACACACACGCGCACCACACACACCACACCATGACGCGCGTCCCCGACGCGCGCTCCCCTACGCGCTCACTGCGTGCTCTCTCTCTCTCTCTTCTCTCTCTCTCTCTCTCTCTCACACACACACACACACACACACACACACACACAACACACACACACACAACACACACACACGCAAGCACACACACGTATAGGAGTACGCATCCATCCATCTCTATGACTAGAATTTCCTAGTGTAATCGATGGAAACTGGGCAATTCTTATCATTGGCAGGAAATTGAAAGAGAATCTGGTTTTGGTTTTTTCCTGATTAGTTATTTTGTTCATTTGCCTTTTTTTCCTGAAATGATCAGGGCAAAGCAGTATCGCCTTATTGTGCTTTTTGCACCCCCCTGCAAAAAAACAAAAAAAAACCAACCACCACCCCCCCCCCCAACCAAACAAAAAACAACAAAAAACTAAACACCCCCCAAACCCCCCCCCCCCCCCCAAAAAAAAAAAAAAACCAAAAAAAACAAAACAACCAAACACCAACCCCCCAAAACAAACCCCACAAAAAACCAAAAAAAAACACACCCTCCCCCAAAGAACAAAAAATGTTTTAAAAAAAAAAAACAAAAATAAAAAAACCCAGCATCCCTCCTTCCCCCTCCCCCATCCCCCAACCTCTTAAAGAAAACAAAACTGCAGTAGTCACGCAACATCGATTTACTTCGTCAAAGGAGTTTTTTTCTTTTTCTTTTTCCTCCCCCCCCCCCCCCCCCCCCCCCCTCCCAAATCTGGCTTGTTGACTACAGAATAGCTGCAGATCTGCTCTAGACCGTAGACGTTGCAGTGTTCTAGTCTACTCTAGGGACCGTAGCTGGCTGGCGGGCTCAGTGGTTAGGATGTTTGACGCCTGTTGCACGAGTTGCATTCTGGATGCCAGGGGGAACAAAACAATCAGTATTTGTCCGTTTTGGGAGTGTAGGTTCATTCATTGTGCCCACTCTGCTGCAGTGGGCTGCCAGTCTTTAGGATGGGGCTTTGGGTGAGGTGGCCTGCGTGAACACAGGCATAGATCTATCGAGGAAAGACGAGCATGCACAGGCTCGTTAGGCTCGCTAGGGCCCTTTGGGGTGGGGATGGCCCGCTGCTTAGTCAGGGCCTTGTGCTGGCTATTTGACGGCCCGGGTTCGAGCCCAGGGTCGAGTCACCACCCAGACATCTATCTGGTCAAGGGGATTTTTTGTTTGTTTTGTTCTTCGGAGTTGACAGTATTCATTGCCGACTCCACTCCCCCCGAAAGGCCTGTAGATGAGATTATATAATTATAAATCGATGTTCCCGTGTGCGAACGCACGCAGAACATATTCGCACACGTCAAAACTTGTTTGAACCTTTCGAAGAGTAGACCATTGTGTGTGGTTGGAAAGGATTGACAAGATGTACAGCCTAAAACCGCTTGCACACGGGGGCTTGATGTTTAAAAAAAAATCATCAGTGCTTATCGATTACGGCATTAGCCTTGAATTGTGTTGAAAATAAAAGATTGGAAAGGAATTTAGACAGATAAAGTAAATCGCCCCTCTGCCTTTGGAAAAAGAACAAGTAGGCTATTGTGCACGGGTAGGAATGAGGACATGATCATGATTAAGAGTAAGAGACGTGGTATTGGCTGTATTGTGCAGGGGTGATGTAATGCCCCAGCGGTGCTCAGCGTCATCATTCAGATGCATAGCGCCCTGATTGCATGCTGGATGATATATGTTGGGCATGTCCATTCCGCCGGCCGTTCTTACTCTTCTGCAAAAGATGTGCACATGGTTTTTTAACGTCTGTACCAAGATGTTGTGTGTGCGTTCGAACACGGGGCCGTGGTGTATAGTTTCGCTGGGAGAGCTTGTTTGGGAATGGAGTCAGAGCTGATGTTAACTGGATGATGTAGGAGAGCATCAGCAAGTCCCTTGACTAAGATTGTCGTCGGGGGGACACATGGACGCGATGGTGGACACTTGACTGCAGGCTGATCAGTCTTTCAGCAACAGCACAGCCATGTCAAAGCCGGCCCAGTCTGTGATGTTGGTTCTGCATCATCCAGTTCTTCCTCAGTCTGCCCCTGCCTCTTCCTCCCTCCCTCCAGTACCCCTGTAGGACAGTGTAGGCAAGAGAGTTACGACACTTACCAAAGTGACGCTGTTCCTGCTCTTCACAACAGCCAGTCTTTCATGATCACCTCTTGCCACACTGACGTGTTGCCTCTGTGGTCCCGCCAGCAAGTCTGAATGATTTTGTTACGAAGGCTCGGGTTTTGTTTCGAAGGCTCGGGTTTTGTTTTCGGGTTCTATTGTCAAGGTCCAGCTTGCCTCCCCCCCCCCCCCCTAGCAGTATGAAAATGAGGAGCGCCCTGAACAACTGCAGTTTTTGTTGGAAAGCTGATCTCTTTGCTTTTCCAAATCTTGTTCAACTTTGCCATGGGCGAGGTTTCAAGGCTAGTCTGGTCTTGACTTCGGCTGCAGAGCGGCTGTCATTATCTTTGGTTGGTGTGAAGCCACGATGTTTGAGGGCGTGGACTTCTGCAGGTCGTTGACCGGTCATAAATGCTAACTATAAAGTCACTGGCGCTGTTTACCACCACTTTGGTCTTTTCTGCACTGATCTCCACACCATAAGCGCTAGCTCGTGTTTCTGACTTGCTTGTAAGTTCTTGGAGTTGGTTGTTACTGCGTCCTACCAGATCAATAATTTATCGTCAGCAAACTGCAGATTTCAAGTGGATCTACCACCAAGAGATGCAGTGGTGTGGCATTCAGGGAGTGTCTCTGGCAAGATCTTCTCAAGAAAGAGTTGAGATAAAGTAGGAGAGAGCATGCAGCCTTGTCTGACTCCTAATGTCGTTTAAGATATATAGATCTCCGAGTTGGCTGTTCAAAAGGACTGGACTGTTGGCGTTTTTTTGTGATAGAGTTCCTGAATGATCTTCCTCAGTATTGTATTGAAAATGAAAGTCCGGAGGGTTTGTCACAGTCCATCATGTCACACTCTTATCAAACGCTTTCTTGAAGTCAGGGAAATTGTGGAACAGATCTGTCTTGGTGAGAAGTGCCCCGAAACTGACCGCTCAGCTTAGACTGGAACCTGTGCCCACACAGTATTCCAGATCAAGGCTTACCACTCCTGTAAGCTGTCAGCTCCCTACTTGCACACTGGTGTTGTGTATGCACACATGTGCAGACAATTCCCTCCGGCATTGGAATGGTAGAGACCTGGTCACATATATAATCTTGAGACCAGTGGTAAACCTCGGAATTTTTGGCACAGAGAGGGGGGGGGGGGGGGGGGAGGGATTCAGTATTTGGTGTGCAGATTTGTGGCGTTCCATGTCTGTTGAAAAATATCTATTGTATGTTCCTCCCTATAGCTCGGGTTGAGCATCTTTTCCCAGAAACAGAAATGTGGCATTGTGATATATATTACACACACACCTACACACACAGACGCACACGCACAGATACACACGCACAAACACACACAGACACACAGACACACACGCACGCACGCACGCACAGATACACTCGCAGACCCCCCCCCCCCCCCCCCCCCCCCCCCCCCTCACACACACGCACGCACACACACACACCACACAGAGTTGAAAACGAAGTATGCACAGACTTTGTGCATAGTTATGTTCCACTCTTTGTTGCTTGTTATCTGGTGAATCTATATATTATGTGGAAACCTCAAATGTGGACGTAGTAACTTACTACTACTGCTGGATTCGGTGATGTGACGACACTTAATAGCCTATGCATACATGTAGGTTTGCCGTCACTTCCTGGTAGATTAATCTGAGCCGTCCTGGTGTGTGTGTGTGTGTGCGCGTGTGTGTGTGTGTGTGATATGGCGGGGTTTAGGGTTGTCTAAAATCACAAATTAATGTGACAATGAATAAGCGATTCCATTCCACTCCTTCTGTCTAACACGTCGTATCCCGCAACCAAAGTGAACTTCTGAAGTTAAAGGAGACACCAAGTCAAAACGACAGCCCACATCTGACATTGGAAATGAAGCGAGAGAATCACGAGCGAGCGAGCGAGAGAGAGAGAGAGAGAGAGAGAGGTGGTGGGAATGGGGAGTTTGATTGACAGTAATATCTTCTGCAAAGCAATCATCAGTAGCTTTCATGTTTGAGCGATCAATACTAGTCTTTCGTTATTTTCAGAGAATAGATGATCTGTACTTGCATTTGGACTTGCACTCTGCTCAGGAATGAATTGTCTTTTTTGTGTGCGTTCCACAGTCTGCTCAGTTCCGTGCTAGGCTTTATATTAGAACACATGCACGCGTGCGTGGTGTGTGTGTGCGCACGCGCACACACGTGTGCACGCACTCACGCACTCACACACGCACACTCGCTCTCTCACTACACGCAGCCTACACACAGCACATGCACGCACGCACACACACACACACTCGCTCTCACACTCGCTCACTCACTTACACACACGAGAGAGAGAGAGAGAGAGAGAGAGAGAGAGAGAGGACATCTGTCACCAACAATAATAGAACACTGCACATCAATAGCACCACCCACCACTAATACTTGGTGCAGTGGCTTCAACAACCAGTGATTTCAAACACGCAAACTCGCCAAGTATTTCAATCCACAGGAGTGGGAGTGACATTGATGGCCAAAGGACAATTGTTCTCAAAGCCCAAATCACACATCTAATTACACATACTGTGTGCCGTGCCTCACTATATATGCAATAGTGTCAGCCGTTTGTCATCCTGGGTTGACCCTTATGGTTGGCCAGGGGCGTTGATACAAGGAAGGACAGTAGAGTTGGTTTTATACCTTGTTTTAATGTGTGTGTGTGTGTGTGTGTGTGTGTAGCAACACAGTTTTAATCTGAGATTTAAAATTGGATGAGGTGACAGCCCTGATATGGCCTCTTGTGGTGGGGGGGGGGGGGGGGGGGGGGGGGGCTAAAAAAGAAACAGGATTGGATTGGACTGGATTGGAGCGTTTACCATTCCTGCCTCGTAAACCCTTAAGTTATATAATTATATATCAGCAAGGCTCTATCAGGAGATCGTCATCACTGCTTTTCTGCATAATCAGCTCAGGGTTCGAAGTCTTAATCATAAATGCAGTAAATGACACCACATCCATTATTGAACACACACACACACACACACAGAGGGAGATAGAGGGGGGGGGGGGGGGGGGGGGGGGGGGGGGGGGGGGGGGAGAGGGGTATAGGTCAACCAGTTTGAGTTCGTGAGAAAACCAACCAGGGAGTGTTGTCAAGGTTGGTTGCATTTCAGTTGTGACAAGAAGCTGACGCCATTGACTTAATGGACTTTGATACATATTTTTACAAACGTGTATCAGTTTTTTCTAACTTAAGCCCAAGGAGAAATCTATTTTAAAAAAAAGAAGAAGAAATAATACATAGGCCTATATTCTAGTTCTCAACGCGAGACAATGACGTCATCTTTTCTAGGTCTATTATAATCTCCCCACCCTCCCTCCTCCCCTCCTCCCTCCTCCCCAGAATTAGGCTTACTTCCATATATTGAGGTGGACGACAGTAAGTGGCTGGTGAATTTCAACATTTCGTCTCCTTACCTACGTCAAAGCTTCAAGGATAAGCTGACCTTAATAAACTAATATTAAACATCATTTTTCTTTGGTGAGCTGCAACAGTGAGCTTGATAAGCGGAGAAGTTGAGTCTTGTAGATCCCCGAAATCGAAATGCGGATACCTAAATGGTGGGGTTGTTGGTGGGGGGATGGGGTGGGATGGGGGTGGGGTGGGGGGTTGGGGGGGGGGGGAACCGGTCGCATAGCAGAAATCCCATGGACCTGGGAGCTCTAGCCGAGGAACGAAGAAAAAAAAAAGTGTTGTAGACAACGCGGAAAGAAGAGAGTGGGTAAAAGAAAGACTGTGGTGTTGTAACTCGGAAGTGTTGGAAACAATATCCTTTCCAAGTGATGGTGAAGTGTGGCTGTCAGTGTCAGTGTCCTATCTGTCAGGCCTGCTTGCTGCCTTGTTGCAAGAGTCTGCTATAGCGACTGTTTGGGCAGGCGTTTGTCGATGGACAGTTTTCTAATGTCACGGGACTGAATTGTTGTGGCCATGAAGCGTCGAGCTGTGTTTGGCATTTGCTGGTCGCTTTGATTGTACAAAGAAACGAAAGGACGAAACGTGGGGAACACTGAGTGCTAGTGATAGTGCCGCGATAGATGGAAACCACCTTTCCACGAAATGACAGGGCGACGGAAGTATTTTGATGAACGGTGTGTGTGTGTGTGTGTGTGTGGGGGTGGGGTGGGGGTGTGTGTGTGTGTGTGTGTGTTGTTGTGGGTGTGTGCGTGCGTGCAGGTGGTGTGTGTGTGTTGTGTGTGTGTGTGTGTGTGTGTAATCAGATACTTTGGGGATTTTCTTTTGGTTTTGTTTTGGGTTTTTTGTGCGTGGTGCGTTTTGTGTATGTGTGCGTGCGTGCATGCATGCTTGCGTGTGGGGTGTGCGCGCGCGCGTGCTGCGTGCGTGTGTGTGTGCAAAGCTGTGTGTTTTTAAAAGGGTGGTGAGTCCGATTAGATTTTTTTATCCTACACTTGACATTGCTTGATTTTGAGACTAGGCCTAATACCTACTACTACTACTACACTGCACCAAACTACAACAAAAACAACAACACCCCAAGTTTATAAAATAATCTTCTTTGGCCCCACACGTAAGAAGAAAGGAACGAAGGGCTTTTTTGACCCCATGTTTAAATTCCTGTTTTCAGGCCTTTTTCCTCAAATAAGGAACTGATCTTCTGACCTACATGTAAATTTCCGTCTTGGGCGACTTTTTTTTTTTCCCCCTCTTTCAAATGACTGTAACCCCCTCCTTCACGACACCCCGCTCTCACTATTGAAACCCTTTCCCCGTTTTACATGCCCCACACTCCCCTAAAAGCTCCAAACAAAAGGGGGTCTGAACCACTCCCAGCCCAAATCAAAAAAAAGTTTGGTCAAAAGATTTTTAACTGTTATAAAAAAGGCAAAAATTTAAAAAATACCCCCCCCCCCCCCCCCCACACCCCCCCCCCCACCCCCACACGCCAAAAGGGAGGGGCTGGTTTTATACTAAAGATCGTACCGGGTTTGAGTTTCCTCAAGGAATGATAAATTCAGCTTATCGTTTTGAAGGGTCTTTAAGGTTTACTTACAGATTTTGGGTAAAGTTGCTACTAAAAAAATACACGTCTTTCACGTTCACAAAGTTGAAGAAGAAAATTTTTTTTTTCAGGGGATATAGTAAAGTTAAAAAAAGAGAGAGAGAGAAGAAGAAGAGAAAGAGAGAGAGAGAGAGAAGAGAGATTGTATAGAGCGATTTCAAATCCTGTTAGCAAATGGGGGAAAGGAAAAAACGCAACGCGGGGTTAATAACCCCCTTCCGGAGTTTAAAGAGTTAAATAAACAAACCCAAAAACGAAAGAAAAAAATAATTATGTTTTTTAAAGGAAAGGGGGAAAGAACATGAACATCTGTTTCTTCCGTTGTTAAGGGCCCTAACGCCCATAAAGAGAAGGGGAGAAAGAGAGAGAGAGAGAGAAGAAGAGAGAAGAGAGAGACGCACACACACCAGACGTTGTTTCCCTTCAACACCCCCCCAGGCAAAACACACAGCTTGCCTATAATGCCTTTTGTTTTTTTTGTTGCTGAAGCTTTTGGGGGGGGGTTTTTTTTTGTTTTTTGGTTTTAACCCCCCAAAAAAAACCCACCCCAGTAATCTTAAAACCAACGTACCCAAAACAATAATTTTTTTTGGAAGCCACGCTGTCCTAAATGAAACAAAATGTCTTTTAAATTTGGGTCAATACAAAACCCCGAAGGCTAGCAAAGAAAGACACATGGCTCGGTTTGGGAAATCACGGGAGGGGTTTCAAAAAACAA